>JACEEZ010010590.1:325000-375552 GCA_016584305.1 Chionoecetes opilio
CAAACAGATTAATGTTTTGACAGGTAAACAGAGGTAGATCGATTATAATTATAGGACCCTATTGCCAGTCGCTTCACCTGCTGGCTGCAGAGGGTTCTAATCAAGGACAGTATTTATATATTATCCTTGGTCCTCACGGAGTAGCTACCTCCTATTGTTCTAAAAAATTGTGCTTCTGTGCTTGTACCCTGCCTGGTCAAACTTTTCCGTCTTTGTCTATCTACTTCCACTTTTCCTTCTTGCTGGAAGTTTGCTCACATCCAACCTGTTCCTAAGAAGACTGACCGTTCTAATCCTTCAAACTACCGCCCTATAGCTTTGGCTTCTTGCCTTTCTAAAGCTTTTGAATCTACGTATACTTTATTAGAAGATTCTGAAGCATCTATCTGCTCACAATCTTCTCTGATCGTCAGTACGGTTTCCGTAAAGGGCGATCTACTGACGATCTTCTAGCTTTCCTAACTGGATCTTGGTCATCCTCCTTTCGGGGTTTCGGTGAAACTTACTGTTGCCCTTGACATATCAAAAGCTTTTGATATAGATTCTGGCACAAATCTTTTATTTGCAAACTACTTTCATTCGGTTTCTATCCGTCCTAAGATGTCAACAAATATGGTAATTTTCCCCTACCAAATATATGTTTTATCAGTATAAATGATATACTGTTATCTTCGTAAATGTTTGTTCTATAATATTATCAAATGAAAAACAGTAAATCACACTAAATAAATGTCATTATGAGACGCTGAAGAAATTTGCATGAACTTAACATTCACTTAAACTCGTCGCCATTTAAAATTTTGCGAGACAACTTTTAACATTTAGCATATCAATAGAAGCGGAATTTTATTAGCATTCCATTGATATATTTCGTTTTCTGATAAATGAATTAGCACCATGCATAACTTAGCGTTAACTAAATAAATAACATCATCAATCGGGTAATTTTTCCGTTTGATGATGGCTGGTCCTCCACCAAGAAAATCAGAGCGCCGAATGGTGGCATTTGGCTTGAAGTCGCTAGATCGTGACATAAGTGCAAGGAACTTACTAATCTGCCTCAGCCCGTTTTCCTGCCACTTTTTCACTCAGAAGTTCGTTTCTCTCCGTTATGGGTCAAAATTTCTCCACCCGGCTGGTAAAATAAACCCGAATAATAATAATAGTGATGGTGATAATAAGGATATTGAAAAAAAATATTAGTAATGAATAGTAATGCAGCAAGTACAGCCTTCCTTTGCTGCCTTGCGTCTCGGTGACAAAGCGACGTAAACGTTGCGGCGAGGCACGCCATCGAGGCTGACAGCGGCGGTGTTGTTGTGAACGTGAACCTCTCTCAGTGATGCTGATGGACGCCTCTACCATTATCATTGTACGTATGACTCTGGTGTATGTTCGTGGTAATGCGTGACTCACTGGCCAGGCTTGGTGAGGCAGTAAAGCCTGGAAGTAGTGGTTAGGGCGGCAGCACCCTGCTACCTCTCCGTACCTTCAGACAGTATTTGTACAAGCCGGGACTGTACTCACATTGCAGACAGCCAGATAGAGGCACAATGGGTTATATGGAGGAGAGTTTCACGTTCGTTTTCAGAGACACCAACTACTTTTTCTTGGCCTACAATAGGTGCTTGTTCTAATGGTGCTAGTTTTATTTTGCACAAACCAAAAAAAAAAAAAATGTAATTTTGTGTTAAGTTAGGTTAGGTCCTTAAAACCTGTAAGGTTAGTTAGTAGGTGGATTAGGTTAGGTTAGGTTCATTAAAACATAAGGTTAGGTTAGTTTCATTTTTTTTCATTTTTTTTTTTTTTTTTTTTTTTGGTTTGCGCAAAATAAAACTAGCACCATTAGAACAAGCACCTATTGTAGGCCAAGAAAAAGTAGTTGGTGTCTCTGAAAACGAACGTGAAACTCTCCTCCATAATTACCGCACAATGTTCACCGAAACACTACATTGATTTCCATATATATCTAATTGGTAAAATATTCGAAAAATGTTAGTTTCTTACCGTAGATAACAGTAAAGTCGCCAGGACAACGTTTCTTTTCTATGTACAGACGTGTGGTGGCGTTAATACTTACATTTCTACATCCATGATTTCAGGAAAGTTAGAAGGGGCTATCTGGAGAGTCTGTGTCATTTTGTGTCTTCATCTGTGTCATATGGCTATAAATGAACAAATGACAAAAATATAACAGAGTGGCGGCGTTGGTAACGGGCTACACTAAGGTCGCCATCTAGTGTTTATGTTTAGAGTGTCCTCCCGCCGTCGTCGTCGCGCGAAAAAAAAAACGAGTAGGGAAATTTCAAACCGTATATACTTGCACAGATACAAAGCATAAAACAACGCTGAAACAAAGTAATTTATACAGGGAGTAGTTTTGTTACCTTATAACCTTAATAAATGTCCATAATTAGTTGCAATATATTAGAGTAACAATAGAAGAAGCCCAAAAAATCTTATTCAAATACACAAGTACAAGCACAGTCACACACTAAAATTAATAAACAAATAAGAATAACAGCAATAAAAGCCTCACCCTCTCTAGAGCAACAGCAATAAAAGCCTCACCCACACTAGAGTAACAGCAATAAAAGCCTCACCCACACTAGAGCAACAGCAATAAAAGCCTCACCCACACTAGAGCAACAGCAATAAAAGCCTCACCCACACTAGAGCAACAGCAATAAAAGCCTCACCCTATCTAGAGCAACAGCAATAAAAGCCTCACCCACACTAGAGTAAAACAATAAAAGCCTCATCCACACTAGAGCAAAAAACAATAAAGCCTCAAACCCCCACTAGAGCAACAGCAATAAAAGCTCACCCACACTAGAGCAACAGCAATAAAAACTCCCTATCTAGAGCAACAGCAATAAAAAACCTCACCCACACTAGAGCAACAGCAATAAAGCCTCACCCCAAATAGAGCAACAGCAATAAAAGCCTCATCCACACTAGAGCAACAACAATAAAAGCCTCACCCACACTAGAGCAACAGCATAAAAGCCTCACCCACACTAGAGCAACAACCAAAAAAGCCTCACCCACACTAGAGCAAACAGCAATAAAAGCCTCACCCCACTAGAGCAACAGCAAAAAAAGCATCACCCACACTAGAGCAACAGCAATAAAGCCTCACCCACACTAGAGCAACAGCAAAAACCTCACCCAACTAGAGCAACAAAATAAAAGCCTCCCCCAACTAAGCAACACAATAAAAGCCTCACCCACATAGAGCAAAAACAAAAAAAGCCTAAACCCCACAGGCAAAAAACAAAAAAGCCCACCCACACTAGAGCAACAGCAATAAAAGCCTCACCCAACTAGAGAAACAGCAATAAAAGCCTCACCCACACTAGAGCAAACAAATAAAAGCCTACCCAACCTAGAGCAACAGCAAAAAACCCCCCCCCTAGAGCAACAGAATAAAAGCCTACCCACTGGGAAAAAAACAAAAAAGCCCACCCAACTAGAGCAACGCAATAAAAGCCTCACCCAACTGAGCAAAACAATAAAACCCTCACCCTATCTGAGAAACAGCAAAAAAACCCACCCCACACTAAGAAAACAACTAAAAGCCTCCCCCACTAGACAACGGGAATAAAAGCCTCCCCCCAAGCAACAGCAATAAAAGCCTCACCCACACTAGAGCAACGAAATAAAAGCTCACCCACACTAGAGAAACCCGCATAAAAGCCCTCACCCCAATAGAGAACAGCAAAAAAAGCTCACCCACACTAGAGCAACAGCAAAAAAAAGCCTCCCCCAACTAGAGAAACAGCAATAAAAGCCTCACCCACACAAAGGAACAGCAAAAAAAAGCCTTATCAGAAACCCAAAAAAACCCTCCCCCTGGTAACGCAAAAAACCTCACCCTATCTAGGAAACAGAAAAAAAAACCTCACCCACCTAGAAAACCCAAATAAAACCTCCCCCCACATAGAGTAAACAGAAATAAAAGCCTCACCTTCTAGAGAACAGCAAAAAAAACCCTCACCCCACTAGAGCAACAGCAAAAAAAGCTCACCCCCCCAAGAGAAACAACAATAAAACCCTCCCCCTCTAAGCAACAGCAAAAAGCCTCACCCACACTAGAGCAACAGCAATAAAAGCCTCACCCACGCCTTCACACCTTCTACAGGAGACAGACGACCTTCAGTATGAGGAGGAGCTGCTGCGGAACCCCTTCTCGGTCAAGCACTGGATGCGCTACACCGAGCACAAGAAGGATGCGCCACACGACAACCTCAACAAGGTGTACGAGCGGGCGCTGCTGCAGATGCCCGGCAGCTACAAACTGTGGCACCAGTATCTGAGGTGAGGCATGGGCAAGGCCGGGCAAAGGAGGAAGCTTTAAAAGGAGGCTGGATGATTTTATAGAGGGGGGGGGGACGTGGATGTAGGGGTTTTTAAGAACAGGAAACCAAGTGGGTTTCGGGTCCTTGTAGCTTTCCCTTTTTTTCTTAGTTTTCTGTTCAAGGAGTGGCATATTGTCCTTCTGTCACTTTCATTGTTATTTCTCTAATTTTTGACATCACAAAGAACTGGCCAAAGGAAAAAAAATCCTGCTTAGTTATAATTCCCTATAAAGAAAACAGTTATATAATAAAGAATGGAGGTTGGGCCAATTCAGTTCGGGAGGTATCTTATCACTCCTCTCCCTTGAACTCTTGAAAAAATTGAAGCAATATTCTATACAATACTATAAAAGCCTCACCCACACTAGAGCAACAGCCATAAAAGCCTCACCCACACTAGAGCAACAGCAATAAAAGCCTCACCCACACTAGAGCAACAGCATAAAAGCCCCCCACACTGGCAACAGCAATAAAAGCCCCACCCACACTAGAGCAACAGCAATAAAACCTCACCCACACTAGGCAAAAAACAATAAAAGCCTCACCCACACTAGAGCAACAGCAATAAAAGCCTCACCCACACTGAGAAAAAAAAAATAAAACCTCACCCACATAGAGCAACAAAAATAAAAGCCCCACCCCCACTAGAGCAAAAGCAAAAAAAGCCTCGCCCACACTAGAGCAACAACAATAAAGCCTCACCCACACTAGAGCAACAGCAATAAAAGCCTCACCCACACTAGAGCAACAGCAATAAAAGCCTCACCCTATCTAGAGCAACAGCAATAAAAGCCTCACCCACACTAGAGCAACAGCAATAAAAGCCTCACCCACACTAGAGCAACAGCAATAAAAGCCTCACCCACACTAGAGCAACAGCAATAAAAGCCTCACCCACACTAGAGCAACAACAATAAAAGCCTCACCCACACTAGAGCAACAGCAATAAAAGCCTCACCCACACTAGAGCAACAGCAATAAAAGCCTCACCCACACTAGAGCAACAGCAATAAAAGCCTCACCCACACTAGAGCAACAACAATAAAAGCCTCACCCACACTAGAGCAACAACAATAAAAGCCTCAGTTTACCAGTTTAATATTTAATACCCCTGTCCACTATCTAATTTGGTATATTAAGCTATCTTTTGTAATGGCTAACAGACGATGATATATAGCAAAGGAAAGATCTGGGCATAAAGGTGTTACAGATTCCTTCTTTCCCTTCTGGTCAGTACTTGTTTCTTTCTTTACCATGTGACACTGTTCCTCTCAATCTGTCTCCATTAAAGGTTCCTTCTTTCCCTCTTAATTCAATCTGTTTCCATTAAAGGTTCCTTCTTTCCATTCTGGTCAGTACTCTTTTTTGCCTTTATCATGTATGCAGGAACTACCACGAATAGGTCTCACAGCCTCTTGTAGCTTCCTTATGTTCTTATGTTCTTATATGACACTATTCCTCCCATGTAACGCCCTTCCTCTAGGTTCCTTTCCCTTCTGTCAATACTGGTTTATCTATTTCATGACACTATTCCTCCTGTGTAATGCCCTCCCTTATGCCCTTTGACCCGGTGTGTGTCTCGGGGTGTAGGTTGAGGATGCAGCAGGTTAAGGGTCGCTGCATCACTGACCCGGGCTACGAGAGCGTCAACAACACCTTCGAGAGAGGCCTGGTGTTCATGCACAAGATGCCGCGGATCTGGATTGACTACTGCCACTTCCTGATGAGCCAACGCAAGATTACGCCGGACCAGGAAGGTGGGTGTTGGGGGCTGGGGGATGGGAGGGGTAGGTGGGGGCTGGAGGGGGTGGGGACTGAGGGGGGAAGATGGAAGGTGGGGGCTGAGAGGAAGGTAGGGGTTGGTGCTGGGAAAGGAAGGTGGGTGTTGGGAGGGGAAGACTGGGGCTGGAAAAGGAAGGTGGGGGCTGGGAGGGGAAGGTAGGGCTGAGAGGGGAAGGTGGGGGCTAAGAGAGAGTATCTATTTCCGTGAATGGGTTGATAGAATTGATGCACCAGATCCTCTTCAACACACTGCCTCCATGTCTTCCTTGGCCTGCCCGGTGGACGGCGACCTGGCACTTCCCCTCCACCAGCTCTCCCCAATGCCTCACCACCTTCTCTCCTCTTCACGTGCCCAAACCACCTCAATCGCCTTACTCTCAGCACTGTACAGCACTCTTTCAATCCACATTTTCTTGCCACCTCTTCACGGGACACTTCATCTCCCCATGTGATCCCAGCTATATATCTCAGCATTCTCCGTTCATCGCTTCATTTTATTTCTCTTGGTCATAGTGCATTATAGCCTGCAATCATTATTCCACTCCAAGCCGTGTATGGAGTGTCTATGCTTTATAGTGACACGAGGAACTCACCACTCCACACCTTCCCTTTGCAGACGTTTGACCGTGCCCTCTGTGCCCTCCCCATCACCCAGCACAACCGCGTGTGGCCGCTCTACCTCAAGTTTGTCATGGCCTACAGCATCTCGGAGACGGCCATGCGGGTGTGGCGGAGGTACCTCAAGGTGGGTGCTGGGTGTTGTTTTGTTTACATCTCGGCTTTGTACAGTAAAACCTCTCGTATTCGGACCCTCATTATTCGGACTTTGACATTATTCGGACCTCCTTTTTTTTTTTTTTTTTTTTTTTTTTGTAGTTTTTTTTTTTATAGGGGTCGAAATTTCCTAGCCTAGAATTTTTTTTTTTTTTTTTAGGGGTGAAATTTCCTAGCCTAGAATTTTTTGAATCTAGGTGTATATATATAGAGAGCTAGGAAATTTCGACCCCTAAAAAAAAAAAAAAAAATCTAGGTGTATATATAGAGAGCTAGGAAATTTCGACCCCCAAAAAAAAAAAAAAAAAAAAAAGGTCCGAATAATGTCAAAGTCCGAATAATGAGGGTCCGAATACGAGAAGTTTTACTGTATTAGGACTTGTCTGTTGTAGCCATAGAGATAGATAGTTTTTAGTCAAGAGAGTGACAGTATGAACAGTAGCATGGAATAGTAAATCTTTCCTTAACAAACTTGCTGTATGATAATTGATTGATAGGATAACATTGCTGTATGATAAGCTTCTGGGAACATAGCATTATATTATGACCTGTCTCTTTGTCGCCATAGTAGATAGTTTGTAGTTAAGACAGTGACAGTAGCATGGACTAACTACTCCTCCCTCCTCCCTATAGCATAAATATTTGATATAGTCCCTCCGATATGGTATAAAGTTAAGGCAAAGACAGTATGAACAGTAGCATGGAATAGTCAATCTTTTCTTAACAAATTTATCCCCAGCTCTGCCCTCTGTTCATAGCCATAGGATTGATTTCAGTTAAGACAGTGACAGTAATGTACTAGCAACTCTTCCCTAACCTAACCCTAACCTAACCCTAACCTTACCTAACCTAACCCTAACCTAACCTAACCTAACCTAACCTAACCTAACCTAACCTAACCTAACCTAACCTAATGTTTAAAGTTAAGACAGTGACAGTAATGGACTAGCAACTCTTCCCTAACCTAACCTAACCTAAACCTAACCTAACCTAACCTAACCTAACCTAACCTAACCTAACCCTAACCCTAACCTAACCTAATGTTTAAAGTTAAGACAGTGACAGTAATGGACTAGCAACTCTTCCCTAACCTAACATAACCTAACCCTAACCTAACCTAACCTAACCTAACCTAACCCTAACCTTACCTAACCTAACCTAACCTAACCCTAACCTAACCTAACCTAACCTAATGTTTAAAGTTAAGACTGTAGTGACAGTAGGTATATGGACTAGCAACTCCTCCCTAACCTAATCTAACCTAACCTAACCTAACCTAACCTAACCTAACCTAACCTAACCTAACCTAACCCAACCCAACCCTAACCCTAACCTAACCTAATGTTTGATGTTAAGATAGTAGCATGGACTAGCAACTCCTCCCTAACCTAACCTAACCTAACCTAACCTAACCCTAACCTAACCTAACCTAACCTAACCCTAACCTAACCTAACCCTAATCTAACCTAACCTAACCTAATGTTTGATGTTAAGATAGCAGCATGGACTAGCAACTCCTCCCTCCTCCCTATACCCCTCTCTACCCTTCTCCCTACACCCAGCTGTGCCCGGAGGATACGGAGGACTGCATCAGCTACCTCATCTCCATCGGGCGGCTGGAGGACGGCGCCAAGAAATACGAGTGGTGCGTCAACACGGACTCCTTCACCTCCAAGTACGGCAAGTCCAAACACCAGCTGTGGTCCGAGCTGTGCGAACTCATCTCCAAAAACCCCCAGGTGAGAGCGGGAGAGGAACCTTGAGTGTATGAATGCTT
This sequence comes from Chionoecetes opilio, assembly GCA_016584305.1. NCBI lineage: Eukaryota > Metazoa > Arthropoda > Malacostraca > Decapoda > Majidae > Chionoecetes > Chionoecetes opilio. Next base: position 333,695 of record JACEEZ010010590.1, read on the forward strand.
GTCTGATAGTCTAATTTTCTGACCGTATTTATACCCGTATTCGTAGTCACATACCATCATTGTACGTGGTCATTGTTCACTTTTTGTCTTGTCCTAATTCAATCAATATGTCATGCCAGCTCTGTTGTGATTGCCATAGGAGTACTGTAGGATTGCTCTAGTACTTTCCATGGCAGCTACAAGATCTCTGTTGTGATTGCAATAGGAGTACTGTAGGATTGCTCTAGTACTTTCCATGGCAGCTACAAGATCTCTGTTGTGATTGCAATAGGAGTACTGTAGGATTGCTCTAGTACTTTCCATGGCAGCTACAAGATCTCTGTTGTGATTGCAATAGGAGTACTGTATGATTGCTCTAGTACTTTCCATGGCAGCTACAAGATCTCTGTTGTGATTGCAATAGGAGTACTGTATGATTGCTCTAGTACTTTCCATGGCAGCTACAAGATCTCTGTTGTGATTGCAATAGGAGTACTGTAGGATTGCTCTAGTACTTTCCATGGCAGCTACAAGATCTCTATTGTGATTGCAATAGGAGTACTGTAGGATTGCTCTAGTACTTTCCATGGCAGCTACAAGATCTCTGTTGTGATTGCAATAGGAGTACTGTAGGATTGCTCTAGTACTTTCCATGGCAGCTACAAGATCTCTGTTGTGATTGCAATAGGAGTACTGTAGGATTGCTCTAGTACTTTCCATGGCAGCTACAAGATCAAGTGAATAATTTTGACTGAGTAGAAATGGAACAAAATCTTAGCAATTACCACGAGCAATCATGGTATGTGACTACGAATACGAGCATTAGACGTACATCACTCCTTACAACATTCTATAAATATCTCTCTTCTTTCTTAACAGTATAGCAGTACCTATAACTGTTGTATATGCTATTGACATTGGTAACTACAGCCACAACTTATAGGGATGTAGACAAGCTCATTGTTTTGTCCTAAAAACGAATAGTTTGTAGAATTATATGGACTTATCATATAATTAAATGTACACAAAGTATTTAAAACCCATTTAGAAGTAGTTAATAGCTAAGAATATGAGAGAGAGAGAGGGTAGCGGCAATGATGTTGCTTATCCGCTAATCCCGCCAGCTCCATCTACAGTAAAACCTCTCATATTCGGACTAATTGGGCCAAGGAGTGGTCCGAGTAATGCAAGGATCCGAATAATGGGGGGATATGAAAAAAAGAAAGAAAAAAAAAATCGGTGTCTATATAATATAGCTAGGAAATTTCGACCCCTAAAAAAAAAAAAAAAAAAAATCTAGGTGTATATTAGCTAGGAAATATCGACAAAAAAAAAAAAAAAAAAAAAATAATCTAGGTGATTTTTTTGTGCAGTGTAGAAATAGGGAAATGATGATGATATGATGATGATTTTGTTGCCCCTTCACTCCCCTGTGTTGCCCCTTCACTCCCCTGTGCTGCCCCTTCACGCCCCTGTGTTGCCCCTTCAGGAGACCAGTCTGAAGAACGCGGAGGCCATCATCCGCCACGGGCTGCAGCGCTACACAGACCAGGTGGGCATGCTGTGGAACTCCCTGGCTGAGTACTACATCATCAGCGCCCTGTTTGAGAGGGTGAGTACTGAGGAACGGAAAGTACGTTGATGTAGGAGTGGAGGTTCAGTGTAGGGGAGTGTTGGGAGAGCTGTTGGAGTGGAAGTGCCAGGTGAGAGTAAGGCGATTGAGGTGGTTTGGGCACGTGAAGAGGAGAGGTGGTGGTGAGGCATTGGGCGAGCTGTTGGAGTGGTGGTTTGGGCACGTGAAGAGGAGAGGTGGTGGTGAGGCATTGGGGAGAGCTGTTATGGTGGTGGTTTGGGCACGTGAAGAGGAGAGGTGGTGGTGAAACATTGGAGAGAGCTGTTAGAGTGGAAGGGCTGGCTGAGATTAAGGCCCTGTATACCACAACCCGGTGAAGACATATAACCATGACACCTGTTGCCCCCCCCCCCCCAGGCCCGGGACGTGTACGAGGAGGCCCTGCGCAGTGTGATGACGGTGCGGGACTTCACGCAGGTGTTTGACTCCTACGCCCAGTTTGAGGAGCTGATGCTGAAGCGTCGCATGGAGGAGGTGGGACCCGAGGTCGACCTGGAGGACGATTCGGACATAGAACTCAGGTATTTGGTGTTTAGATCATCTTGCTTGGTTTATGTGTTATCTGATGTCTTATCATTATCATCATTATCTTTCTGTTTAATGTCAGATTTTCTTATATGACATGAGGTTAGACCAGCGGTTCTCAAACTTTTTCACTCCGCTCCCCACTTGAGGAATTTTTAAAGGGACCATCTGGTTGATTATTGAAATGAATTTTGAGAAATATCAGAAATTGCGATACCCTCCCTCCCTCCTTCCTTCCCTCCCTCCCTCCCTCCCTCCCTCCCTCCCTCCCTCCCTCCCTCCCTCCCTCCTTCCCTCCCTTCCTTCCTTCCTTCCTTCCTTCCTTCCTTCCTTCCTTCCTTCCTTCCTTCCTTCCTTCCTTCCCTCCTTCCCTCCTTCCCTCCCTCCTTCCTTCCATCCTTCGTTCCCTCCGTCCCTCCTCTCCTCTCCTCTCCTCTCCTCTCCTCTCCTCTCCTCTCCTCTCCTCTCCTCTCCTCTCCTCTCCTCTCCTCTCCTCTCCTCTCCTCTCCTCACCTCTCCTCACCACCACCCTCTCTCCATTCCCCCCACAGGCTGGCTCGCTACGAGGACCTGATACAGCGGCGTCCCCTGCTGCTCAACTCCGTCATGCTGCGTCAGAACCCCCACAACGTGCTGGAGTGGCAGAAGAGAGTCACGCTGTATGAAGGCCAGAACAAGATGGTGGGTGGAGTAGTAGTAGTAGTAGTAGTAGTAGTAGTAGTAGTTGTAGTAGTAGTAGTAGTAGTAGTAGTAGTAGTGGTAGTAGTAGCGGTGATTGTAGGAAGTGGAGGTGGTGGATGTAGAAGTAGTAGTGGTGGTGATTGAAGTTGTATTTTGTGCATTTATGGGTGGAAGTAGTAGTAGTAGTAGTAGTAGTGGTGGTGATTGGAACTGTAATTTACGGCTGTTATGGGTGGAAGTAGTGTTAGTAGTAGTAGTGATTGACGTTATATTTTGGGTATTTATGGGTGGTAGTAGTAGTAGTAGTAGTGATTGGTGTTATATTTTGGGCATTTATGGGTGGTAGTGGTAGTAGTACAGTAAAACCCTTATAACTCGGTACTGTATAACTCGGAATTTGATATAACTCGGCATGGCAAAGACTAATGTTGTTGTTGTTGTTGTTGTTTTTTTTTTTTTTTTTTTTTTTTTTTTTTTTTTTTTTTTTTTTTTTTTTTTTTTTTTTTTTTTTTTTACACACACACACACACACACACACACACACACACACACACACACACACACACACACACACACACACACACACACACACACACACACACACACACACCTATGCCCATAGCACATGTAGGCAGTGAGCTCCAGGGGTGGAATGATAGGCCCTGGAGGCTCACTCGAGGGCTGTGATGGTTGGCTCTCGCCCGTGGTGGCGCAGGCAGGATTGTTATAGTGACGCCTGTGATTAGAGGCTCATGCCGCCCCGTGTCCTCCCATGCACTCACAGTCGAAGGTAGAGTTAATGGACAGGGCATGTGGGTGTTCTTAGGCCACTCGACGGTGCAAAAAGATTTCAAGTGGATTTATGGGTCTCACTCGGGATCGAACTCGGGTCTTCGAGAACGCCACTCGGTGACGCTAACCACTCTGCTACCGCCTCACCTAAACTGCATCTCATGGTTTTCACTCGGCATATCATGCCCTCACAACCTCTTCTGTGAACATGTAAACAGAAAGTTGGCAAAAAATAATGTATCTCGGCATATTGATGAAACTGCATCTCTTCGCTTACACTCTGCATATCGTCAGTCGCATAAAGTCGTATTTTTGTCCTTTTGATCTTTTCCTGCAAGCTCAGGCTCTTCAATTTCATTCCCTTCCTGCTGGAGACACCCTTGCGTGATGGAGCTGACATCTTGAAATACAGTACTGTATGATGTAATCCCAAAACACGTAAAATAGGTGGCAAAGTAAAGCAAAGGTCGGGAACCAGCGCGTAGGCTGTCAGCTGCTGAGCCGTGTTTATGTCGTCAAAGCACCGTCTTGGATACGAATTCCGTTTTTTGTCGAAATTGAAAAAGGATTGGTTTCTGCTTCAAAAACACAACAAGCTTGGTAGGAGCCAAAATAATAATCAATGCAAAACATTGCAAACAATATCACAGAGTAGTATAACACACATTTCAGCAAGTGTTATTGGATTGGGTTTCGTAATCCAAGACGGTGCTTGGACGACAAAAACACAGCTCAGCCTACGCACTGGTTCCCGATCTTTGCTTAATTTGCCACCTATTTTACGTGTTTTGGGATTACATCATACAGTACTGTATATCAAGATGTCAGCTCCATCACGCAAGAGTGTCTCCAGCAGGAAGGGAATGAAATTGAAGAGCCTGAGCCTGCAGGAAAAGGTGAAAGTGCTGGCAAGGATGGATGCAGGTGCGTCCATGTGTGCTATTTGTGCTGAGTTTGATATCAAATCCAGCACATTCTACCCGTTCATTGGTAAGTGTAGTTTTTATGCTTTTACAGTACTGTATTTCCTTTTTTTTTTTTTTTTTTTTTTTTATTTTTTTTTTTTTTATTTTTTTTTTTTATAACCCATATCAGAGGAGGACATTGAATAACTCGGCACATTGAATAACTCGGCAAGGGCCAGAGCCCCTATCGTGCCGAGTTATAAGGGTTTTACTGTAGTAGTGATTGACGTTATATTTTGGGCATTTATGGGTGGTAGTAGTGGTAGTAGTAGTAGTGATTGACGTTATATTTTGGGTATTTATGGGTGGTAGTAGTAGTAGTGATTGACGTTATATTTTGGGTATTTATGGGTGGTAGTGGTAGTAGTAGTAGTAGTGATTGACATTATATTTTGGGTATTTATGGGTGGTAGTAGTAGTAGTAGTAGTAGTGATTGACGTTATATTTTGGGTATTTATGGGTGGTGGTAGTAGTAGTAGTAGTAGTAGTAGTGATTGACGTTATATTTTGGGTATTTATGGGTGGTAGTAGTAGTAGTAGTAGTAGTGATTGACGTTATATTTTGGGTATTTATGGGTGGTAGTAGTAGTAGTAGTAGTAGTGATTGACGTTATATTTTGGGCATTTATGGGTGGTAGTAGTAGTAGTAGTAGTAGTGATTGACGTTATATTTTGGGAATTTATGGGTGGTAGTAGTAGTAGTAGTAGTAGTGATTGACGTTATATTTTGGGCATTTATGGGTGGTAGTAGTAGTAGTAGTAGTAGTGATTGACGTTATATTTTGGGAATTTATGGGTGGTAGTAGTAGTAGTAGTGATTGACGTTATATTTTGGGCACTTATGGGTGGTAGTAGTAGTAGTAGTAGTAGTGATTGACGTTATATTTTGGGCATTTATGGGTGGTAGTAGTAGTAGTAGTAGTAGTAGTAGTAGTGATTGACGTTATATTTTGGGTATTTATGGGTGGTAGTAGTAGTAGTAGTAGTAGTGATTGACGTTATATTTTGGGTATTTATGGGTGGTAGTAGTAGTAGTAGTAGTAGTAGTGATTGACGTTATATTTTGGGTATTTATGGGTGGTGGTAGTAGTAGTAGTAGTAGTAGTGATTGACGTTATATTTTGGGTATTTATGGGTGGTAGTAGTAGTAGTAGTAGTAGTAGTGATTGACGTTATATTTTGGGTATTTATGGGTGGTGGTAGTAGTAGTAGTAGTAGTAGTAGTAGTGATTGACGTTATATTTTGGGTATTTATGGGTGGTAGTAGTAGTAGTAGTAGTAGTGATTGACGTTATATTTTGGGTATTTATGGGTGGTAGTAGTAGTAGTAGTAGTAGTGATTGACATTATATTTTGGGAATTTATGGGTGGTAGTAGTAGTAGTAGTAGTAGTGATTGACGTTATATTTTGGGCATTTATGGGTGGTAGTAGTAGTAGTAGTAGTAGTGATTGACGTTATATTTTGGGCATTTATGGGTGGTAGTAGTAGTAGTAGTAGTAGTAGTGATTGACGTTATATTATGGGCATTTATGGGTGGACATTGGGTGGTAGTAGTAGTAGTAGTGGTAGTGATTGACGTTATATTTTGGGCATTTATGGGTGGTAGTAGTGGTAGTAGTAGTAGTGGTGGTGTAAGTATTTTTGGCAGTTATGGTAGTGTAAATGGTATAGTGGTAGTGATGGTGGATATGTGGGTGGGTTAAATTCACATAAGCGTCCTTCTATATCATTGTGGTATGTGTGTATAGGGGCAACACACACACACACATACACCCGACTCTCGATTTAACTAACTAAATGGGGAATTGAAGTGTCCGTGGCTTTGTATTCGCGGGCCGGACGCCATTATTCTTCATACTCCGTTAAAAGTACGTAGCCAAACCTCGATATAACGGACTAATTGGGCCAAGAAGTGGTCCGAGTAATGCAAGGATCCGAATATGGGGGGATATGTATAAAAAAAAAAAAAAAAAAATTCTAGGTGTATATAAATTATATTGCTAGGAAATTTCGACCCCTAAAAAAAAAAAAAAAATAATAATTCTAGGTGTATATAAATTATATAGCTAGGAAATTTCGACCCCTAAAAAAGGGAAAAAAAATAAAATTCTAGGTGTATATAAATTATATAGCTAGGAAATTTCGACCCCTAAAAAAATAAAAAATAAAATAATTCTAGGTGTATATAAATTATATAGCTAGGAAATTTCGACCCCTAAAAAAATAAAAAATAAAATAATTCTAGGTGTATATAAATTATATAGCTAGGAAATTTCGACCCCTAAAAAAATAAAAAATAAAATAATTCTAGGTGTATATAAATTATATAGCTAGGAAATTTCGACCCCTAAAAAAGAAGAAAAAAAAAAAAATCTAGGTGTATATAAATTATATAGCTAGGAAATTTCGACCCCTAAATAAAAAAAAAAAAAAAAAAAAAAAAAAAAAAAGGAAGAGGTCCGAATAATGTCAAAGTCCGAATAATGAGGGTCCGAATACGAGAGATTTTACTGTATGTTAAATCGAGGGTGGAGTGTATATATGTGTGTGTTTGCCCCTGTAAGCACATACCACCATGATAGAGATAGATGCTCATATGAATTTAACTCGTATTTCAAGATGTTTTGCCTCACTCATCACATCTCGGAAGTGTCGTAGTCTCGAAGAAGTAACGGATTCAAACTGGAAAAGCGTAGATTAAAAAAAAAAATAGGGAAAAACTGGTTCACAAATAGGGTGGTAAATGATTGGAATGGACTCAGTAGACAGGTAGTTAGTGCGGAGTCATTAGAGAGCTTTAAAGGGAGGCTAGATAAATTCATGGATGGGGATGAAAGGTGGATGTAGGTAGTGTTAAGTAACAGGAACTACCTCTTGTAGGTCTCACGGCCTCTTGTAGCTTCCTTATTTTCTTATGTTCTTATGTTCTTATGTTCACACACTGCCTCACCACACACTGCCTCACCACACACTGCCTCACCACACACTGCCTCACCACACACCGCCTCACCACACACCGCCTCACCACACACTGCCTCACCACACACTGCCTCACCACACACCGCCTCACACACACCCGCCTCACCACACACCGCCTCACCCACACACTGCCTCACCACACACCGCCTCACCACACACTGCCTCACCACACACCGCCTCACACACACTGCCTCACCACACACTGCCTCACCACACACCGCCTCACCACACACCGCCTCACCACACACTGCCTCACCACACACCGCCTCACACACACCGCCCCCACCACACACCGCCTCACACACACCGCCTCACCACACCCCGCCTCACCCCACACCGCCTCACCACCACTGCCTCCCACACACTGCCTCACCACACACCGCCTCATCACACACCGCCCACCACACACCGCCTCACCACACACCGCCTCACCACACACCGCCTCACCACACACCGCCTCACCACACACCGCCTCACCACACACCGCCTCACCACACACCGCCTCACCACACACCGCCTCACCACACACCGCCTCACCACACACCGCCTCACCACACACTGCCTCACCACACACCGCCTCACCACACACCGCCTCACCACACACTGCCTCACCACACACCGCCTCACCACACACTGCCTCACCACACACTGCCTCACCACACACTGCCTCACCACACACTGCCTCACCACACACTGCCTCACCACACACTGCCTCACCACACACTGCCTCACCACACACTGCCTCACCACACACCGCCTCACCACACACCGCCTCACCACACACTGCCTCACCACACACTGCCTCACCACACACCGCCTCACCACACACCGCCTCACCACACACCGCCTCACCACACCGCCTCACCACACACTGCCTCACCACACACTGCCTCATATATTTCATTTCTTATGTTCTTATCTCCCTCACAGATCGTGGCCACCTACATGGAGGCAGTGAAGACCATAGACCCAAAGATGGCCACCGGGAAACTTTACTCGCTGTGGGTCGACTTTGCCAAATTCTACGAGGACAACGGGCAGATCGTAGACGCGCGGATCATCTTCCAGCGCGCGACGGAGGTTTCCTACGTGAAGGTGCACGACCTGGCCAGCGTGTGGTGCGAGTGGGCTGAGATCGAGATACGGCACAAGTGAGTGAGCTTGGGTTTGGGTTAGATTAGGCTCATCATCATCATCAGCTTTTTGTTAGAGGGGATAGTTGTCTGAAAGGATGTGTTACGTAGATAGGGGAAGAAATTTTTTTTTTTTGAGATTTTGAACTACGCAAATTGAAGCATGAGTAGGTTTATACGGCTAACTTTTGTATCCCATCATCATCATCATCGTCATCATCATCTTTAGTAGTAGTAGTAGTAGTAGTTATGATAAAACACCCAGCCTCACCACTCACCTACCCACCCTCACCTATCCCATCATCATCGTTTTTAGTAGTACAGCTAAGTATTAATTATCCGACCTTGGGGGGACCGAAGGTAGGTCGGATAATTGGAATAGTCGGATGTTCGGATATCACAGTAACCATAAACGTAAGGACAAAATGGTATAGAACATAAAAGATGCAGCTCTTGAAGGCCGATCCAGTGGTATACGCGAAAGTAAAATTCATGCATAAATAAAGCCACAAATCATTGTTTTCTAAAAACTTAAAAAAACGAAGTAAAATAAATGGCCAAAACAAGACACAATGTGGTGGTGAAAAAAGTCGGTTGTTTGGACAAGTCAGATGTTTGGAGGTCGGATGTTGGGAATTTGGCTGTAGTAGAAGTAGTAGTAGTGGTAGTAATGATATGGTCTTATGATCCGACACCCCACCTTCCCCGCAGCAACGAGGAGGAGGCGCTCAAGCTGATGAAGCGCGCCACCGCCCCGCCGCCGCACAAGGTCGCCTACAACGACGAGAGCGAGCCTGTGCAGCGGCGCGTGTACAAGTCCCTCAAGCTGTGGTCCATGTACGCCGACCTGGAGGAGAGCCTGGGCACCTTCAGGTCCTGCAAGGCTGTGTACGACCGCATCATTGACCTCCGCATCGCCACGCCACAGATCATCATCAACTACGGCATGTTCCTGCAGGTACCGAATACTCTGATTATGCCGTACTGTTTTAAGTGGGTCTGATAGCTACTGTAATATGCTGTACTGTTTTAAGTGGGTCTGATAGCTACTGTAATATGCTGTACTGTTTTAAGTGGGTCTGATAGCTACTGTAATATGCTGTACTGTTTTAAGTGGGTCTGATAGCTACTGTAATATGCTGTACTGTTTTAAGCGGGTCTGATAGCTACTGTAATATGCTGTACTGTTTTAAGCGGGTCTGATAGCTACTGTAATATGCTGTACTGTTTTAAGTGGGTCTGATAGCTACTGTAATATGCTGTACTGTTTTAAGCGGGTCTGATAGCTACTGTAATATGCTGTACTGTTTTAAGTGGGTCTGATAGCTACTGTAATATGCTGTACTGTTTTAAGTGGGTCTGATAGCTACTGTAATATGCTGTACTGTTTTAAGTGGGTCTGATGGCTACTGTAATATGCTGTACTGTTTTAAGCGGGTCTGATAGCTACTGTAATATGCTGTACTGTTTTAAGTGGGTCTGATAGCTACTGTAATATGCTGTACTGTTTTAAGCGGGTCTGATAGCTACTGTAATATGCTGTACTGTTTTAAGTGGGTCTGATAGCTACTGTAATATGCTGTACTGTTTTAAGTGGGTCTGATAGCTACTGTAATATGCTGTACTGTTTTAAGTGGGTCTGATGGCTACTGTAATATGCTGTACTGTTTTAAGTGGGTCTGATAGCTACTGTAATATGCTGTACTGTTTTAAGCGGGTCTGATAGCTACTGTAATATGCTGTACTGTTTTAAGCGGGTCTGATAGCTACTGTAATATGCTGTACTGTTTTAAGTGGGTCTGATAGCTACTGTAATATGCTGTACTGTTTTAAGCGGGTCTGATAGCTACTGTAATATGCTGTACTGTTTTAAGCGGGTACAGCAACTATTTTAAGGGGCCAAAATCCATAATGGTTTTTTTGGTCTAAGCTAATGGGTACCCTTATAAGAAAGTATCAAAGCAATGAATTGATGTATATAAATATCCTTGTCTTCCAGGAGAGTAACTACTTTGAGGAGGCGTTCAAAGCCTACGAGAAGGGCATCTCGCTGTTCAAGTGGCCGTACGTGTATGACATCTGGAACACCTACCTCACCAAGTTCCTGCAGCGCTACCAGGGCACCAAGATAGAGCGAGCCAGGGACCTCTTTGAGCAGGTGAGCCAACACCCAGCGCTGCCTCACCCTTATACATGGACCCTTATACATGGACCCTTATACATGGACCCTTAGACATGGACCCTTAGACATGGACCCTTAGACATGGACCCTTATACATGGACCCTTATACATGGACCCTTATACATGGACCCTTATATATGGACCCTTACACATGGACCCTTATACATGGACCCTTATACATGGACCCTTATACATGGACCCTTAGACATGGACCCTTAGACATGGACCCTTAGACATGGACCCTTATACATGGACCCTTACACATGGACCCTTATACATGGACCCTTACACATGGACCCTTATACATGGACCCTTATACATGGACCCTTAAACATGGACCCTTAGACATGGACCCTTAGACATGGACCCTTATACATGGACCCTTAGACATGGACCCTTACACATGGACCCTTATACATGGATCCTTATACATGGATCCTTATACATGGACCCTTATACATGGACCCTTACACAGGGATCCTTATACATGGATCCTTATACATGGATCCTTACACATGGACCCTTACACATGGACCCTTACACATGGACCCTTATACATGGACCCTTATACATGGACCCTTATACATGGACCCTTATACATGGACCCTTATACATGGATCCTTATACATGGACCCTTACACATGGATCCTTATACATGGACCCTTACACATGGATCCTTATACATGGACCCTTATACATGGACCCTTATACATGGACCCTTATACATGGACCCTTATACATGGATCCTTATACATGGATCCTTATACATGGACCCTTATACATGGATCCTTATACATGGATCCTTATACATGGACCCTTATACATGGACCCTTACACATGGACCCTTATACATGGACCCTTACACATGGACCCTTATACATGGACCCTTATACATGGATCCTTATACATGGACCCTTATACATGGACCCTTACACATGGACCCTTATACATGGATCCTTATACATGGATCCTTATACATGGACCCTTATACATGGACCCTTACACAGGGACCCTTCCTTATACACGGAATTCAGAGTTTTTTTCAGATTTAGTTTTTTTCTAGAAGTATTTTTTTTGTTTGTATGTGAGTGTGTGTTGGCCTGTAGCGCCTGTAGGCATTATATCTTACCTTTAACATGGCAATGGTAGAGGGCGCAGCAATCACATAAAGATGGCAGTCTTTCTCTGTCTCGTCTCAGTCACGCTCGCTCTCCCAGCACGGGAACACAGTGAAGTGATAATTACAGTACCTCATAATCATCATACAGGTACAGTCATTTCTTTAGGGTACAGTACTACTATAAATACATACTATATTCATTGTCTAAGCCAGTAAATAAGGTTCATAGGCTATATAAACGTCATATTAGGAAGGCGTCAAGAATTGCCGAAATTCATGGACTAGCGAGAGGGGTTGGAACGTATCCCTCGCTAATTTTGAAGGTTTACTGTACACATATAACTACCATTGCAATCTCTCCTCACCACCACCACCACCACCACCACCACCACCACCACCACCACCACCACCACCACCACCACCACCACCACCACCTTGCCATCCTCAGTGCCTGGAGAAATGCCCGCCCAGTTATGCCAAGAACCTGTACCTGCTGTATGCCAAGATGGAGGAGGAGCATGGCCTGGCCCGCCACGCCATGCAGGTGTACAGCCGCGCCACAAAGGCTGTGCCGCCCGAGGAGAGGCTGGCCGTCTACAATATCTACCTGCAGCACGCACAGCAGATCTACGGCATCACCAAGACCAGGGAAATATACCAGGTGAGGGAGTGTTCTGTTTTGGTGTTGATTTTTTCTGAGACGCGGGAAATATACCAGGTGAAGGAGTGTTCTGTTTTGTGGCGTTGGGTTTTCCTGAGACTTGGGAAATATACCAGGTGAAGGGGTGTTCTGTTTTGGTGTTGATTTTTTCTGAGACGTGGGAAATATACCAGGTGAAGGGGTGTTCTGTTTTGTGGCGTTGAGTTTTTCTGAGACTTGGGAAACATACCAGGTGAAGGGGTGTTCTGTTTTGTGGCGTTGAGTTTTTCTGAGACTTGGGAAACATACCAGGTGAAGGGGTGTTCTGTTTTGTGGCGTTGAGTTTTTCTGAGACTTGGGAAACATACCAGGTGAAGGGGTGTTCTGTTTGTGGCGTTGAGTTTTTCTGAGACTTGGAAACATACCAGGTGAAGGGTGTTCTGTTTTGTGGCGTTGAGTTTTTCTGAGACTTGGGAACATACCAGTGAAGGGGTGTTCTGTTTTGTGGTGTTGAGTTTTTCTGAGACTTGGGAAACATACCAGGTGAAGGGGTGTTCTGTTTTGTGGTGTTGAGTTTTCTGAGACTGGGAAACATACCAGGTGAAGGGTGTTCTGTTTTGTGGCGTTGAGTTTTTCTGAGACTTGGGAAACATACCAGGTGAAGGGGTGTTCTGTTTTGTGGTGTTGAGTTTTTCTGAGACTTGGGAAACATACCAGGTGAAGGGGTGTTCTGTTTTGTGCTGTTTTCTGTTTATCGTTTAGCTTTGTTGTGAGAGGTTTTTGATATGGATTTAGATTTGTTTGCGTGGTTTTGTTTTCTTAGTGAGAGTGAGAGTGAGAGTGTGAGTGAGAGTGTGAGTGAGAGTGAGAGTGTGCGTGAGAGTGTGAGCGTGAGAGTGAGTGTGAGTGAGAGTGTGAGTGTGAGAGTTTTTCTGTACTTAATTTGGGTATTTTTTCTGTTATTTTGTTTTCTGGTTTTGTGTTGCTGAGTTTTTCTGTTGATCATTCTTCATTTGTTACCTGTGAGAGCTTCAGTGTGTTGCTATAGGGATTTTGTTCTGCGTTTTAGTTTTGTGTTGAGTTTATCTGTTTCGTTCTGGTCGTGTTATTTGTAGCAGGGATTGCATAGGGTAGGGTATCAGGGGTTGCTTTTTGCAGTTTATGGCTTCGTTACTTGAGAGAGCTTCAGTATGTGGCTATAGGGATTTTGTTCTGCGTTTTTTTTGTGTTGTTGAGTTTATCTGTTTCGTTCTGGTCGTGTTATTTGTAGCAGGGATTGCATAGTGTAGGGTATCAGGGGTTGCTTTTCTCCAGTTTATGGCTTCGTTACTTGAGAGAGCTTCAGTATGTGGCTATAGGGATTTGTTCTCTCTGGTTTTCTGTCTCTGGTTTCGTGTTGTTGTTTGTGTTGCGATCTTCCCGTTGATTGTTCTTGTTTTGTTGTGAGAGCTGCAGTGTGTTGCTTTAGGGATTTTTTCTGTTGTGTGTTGTTGAGGTTTTGTGTTTGTTATTCCATGTTATGTTGATGGGGAATGAAAGTACAGGTGTTTGTTTATTTGAAAATACAGTAAAACCTCTCGTATTCGGACCCTCATTATTCGGACCCTTTGACATTGTTCGGACCTCTTATTTCCTAGCTATATATGTATACCTAGATTTTTTTTTTTTTTTTTTTTTTTTTTTTTTTTTTTTTAGGGGTCGAAATTTCCTACCTTTACCTGGATTTTTTTTTTTTTTTTTTTTTTTTTTTTTTTCCCATATCCCCCCCCATATATAATCCTCCCCATTCTTCGATCCTTGCATTACTCGGACCACTCCTTGGCCTAATTAGTCCGGGTATGAGAGGTTTTACCGTAGAGGTGTTTTTGGGTGGTGTTCATAATTACCTCTCTTTCTGTCTGCAATGCATATATATTTCTCTACTATTTTTTGTGTGTGTATTTTAAAGATTTGAACACATCAGCCTCTCATGATTTCAGACAATACTTTGCTGTAGACATTTGTAGTCTTGGCACATTCCTGTTGTACCAATCAGGACATAAAACTAGTAATAAATATAGAATAGTAAAAATAGAAGTCAAATCGTGAGCAGGGATGAATCAGAATGAAAAACCTTTAATACAGTTTTATGATACTGGCATGAATTTACATGCTATAATACTAGTTCGAACGGCACCTGGAACTGTCGCCGATCAGAATTTCGCCGCTGTCGTCGAGTGTTCCAATTCTTGATATGACAGGACCCAATATATACATTTAATCAAGTGTTACCCGCGTTTCTGCATTCAGGGATGAAATACTATCGTTAGCTGGATCAGTTAGGTTAGATTAGGTGCCATTGTCCAGGTTAGATTAGGTGCCATTGTCCAGGTTAGGTTAAAATCTCCACGTCGACGAGAGTTCTAGTTTGTTGTTTCGGCGAGAATTCCCATCGGCGACAGTTATAAACCATTGTACCATTAGTTAAGTCCCCACTTCGCGAGAGTTATTGGTTTCGGCGCGTCCCACTGCACAGGGTAGATTAGGTGCCATTTTCCAGGTAGGTTAAACTCTTCACGTCCGAGAGTCTTTGTTCTTTGGGATATTCAAATTCGGCCAGTTGCCATAAATTAGAAACCACTTTACCATTAGTATTGGCCCAAATTGCCAGGGAGTAGCGATACTAAAACACGCTCAGATTCCTTGTATATAAAAATCTTACCATAATTCATTTAACAATTCTATGGGAGGATTGTCATATTAAAATCTACATATTCACGTGTCTGTGTTGGATCTAAGAGTTGTAAGATAAACTGGCACTTTTGAGTCTTCATTCACCAAAGCCATGAGACAGTCTGGATCACTTCTACTCTCTCCCTACTACTACTACTACTACTACTACTACTATTACTACTCTTCCTACTACTACTCTCTAACAACTCTCCAACTACTGCTACTACTACTCCAACTACTTAACTTCCTTCCTCCAACAAATCCACATCCTGCATCTGATCTAACCATCCTGCTGTAACATTCCGTTCTTTCCCGTTTCCTCAAAGTTTCACTATTTTTCTGAGCCCTCCCATTTTTTTGCTTTGCCATAGTGCCATATGACCTCTGATGTCTGGCACATACTCCTTTTTTGGCATTAAATCAATCAATCGATCAACTCCCAACAGCTCTCCCTAATGCCTCACCACCTCTCCTCTTCACATGCCCAAACCACCTCCATCATCTTATTCTCACCTGGCATTTCCACTCCAACAGCTCTCCCCAATGCCTCACCACCTTCTCTCCTCTTCACGTGCCCAAACCACCTCCATCACCTTACTCTCACCTGGCACTTCCACTCCAACAGCTCTCCCCAATACCTCACCACCTCTCCTCTTCACGTGCCCAAACCACCTCCATCACCTTACTCTCACCTGGCACTTCCACTCCAACAGCTCTCCCTAATGCCTCACCACCTCTCCTCTTCACGTGCCCAAACCACCTCAATCACCTTACTCTCACCTGGCACTTCCACTCCAACAGCTCTCCCCAATGCCTCACCACCTCTCCTCTTCACAAGCCCAAACCACCTCCATCACCTTACTCTCACCTGGCACTTCCACTCCAACAGCTCTCCCCAATGCCTCACCACCTCTCCTCTTCACGTGCCCAAACCACCTCCATCACCTTACTCTCACCTGGCACTTCCATCTCCAAGCTCCCAAGCTCACACTCACCCACTTACGACCTTCCACTCCAAACCTCTCCCATCTCACACCTCTCTCTCACATGCCCAAACCACCTCAATCTTCTTACTCTCACCTGACACTTCCACTCCAACAGCTCTCCCCAATGCCTCACCACCTCTCCTCTTCACATGCCCAAACCACCTTACTCTCACCTGGCACTTCCACTCCAACAGCTCTCCCCAATACCTCACCACCTCTCCTCTTCACAGCCCAAACCACCTCATCACCACTCACACCACTATATAACACAACATTATTATAGAGGTACATAGCTATTATCAATGATTTACTTCAGTACTTACATTCATTCTCTCGTCTATATATCATGTTGTTTTTCTTGTATGCCTTCGGGTGAGAATTAAGTTGTTATTATTATTATTATAACACCACTTTCCAACACCCAGGAAGCCATCGGGACCTCCTACGAGGTGCGAGATCCTGCGCTTCGCCACATGGAGAGACTGGCAGATCGACCGGGCGTGAGATCTCATCAGACCCCAGACTTTGACCCCCTCAGCAGAGTTTGGCGCGCTACGGACTTTGAGTGACGCACGGAATAGACATCATGGGTCTGGGATTAAACGTTCTGCAGGCCTAGTAAACACCCGGTGAGAGAGTGGGATGATGATAAGAACAGACATCAAAGCCAGGAAGATTTTGAGGTGTGACGAGGGAGGGAGAAGGCCTGCGCTGTGACGAAGGAGAGAGAAGCTGGGCGAGAGACGGAGAGAGAGAGATAAAGTACTGGAGCAGAAGAGTGTGACCAGAGCCAAAGCAGAGAGAGGATGGTGGTGGACGGTGATTGAGAGGTGGCGTAAAGTGATGTGGAATGAAGGACACATGAAGCTGCTGAGATTGCTCCTGCGGCAAGTTCACACGGTAGGAGTGGGGGGTAGTGAGGGTAGTAGTGAGTGAAGAGAAGAGAGTGTAGTGAGAGTAGTTGTAAGAGTGACAGAGAAGAGGGGGGACGAGAGGAGGTGGATAACTGGAGAAGCGGAGAGTGAGTATAGAGAGACAAAGAGTAGGTCAAAGGAAGACAGCGAAGAGTGAAGCTTGAGAATGTTGGTAGAGCTGGAAGGTGAATTGTATGTTAATAGTCAATCGATTGTTTTTCTATAGGTTATAGTAAAAAACTAGTGTAAAATGGCTACAACAGAACTGTGGTGGTGAATAGTGTGTGTGTTGGACAGTGTGTGGGAATTGTGTAGTGAGTAGTAGTAGTAGTAGTAGTAGTAGTAGTAGTGGTGGTAGTGGTAGTAGTAGTGGTATTGGAAGTAGTATAGTAGTAGTAATAAAGAGAGAGAAGAGGAAAGAGTGAGTTATTTACTTAGTTTAGACGGGAGCACACTATCACCATGCTCACACTTTGCAGTAGTTACAAAGAATGAATATTAAGAGTAGACAATAAGTAATTACTATAAATTACACTTAGTAGTAGTAGTAGTAGTAGTGTAGAGAGAGAGGAGAGGAAAAAATTTGTTATTTAGTTAGTTTTTAGGACTCGCCGTGAGGTAACAAATCCTCCGCTCCACAGGTCAACATGATGTCAGCGCAGATGTTAGCCTCGGCAGACACGTGGCCGGCACTGTCTCCGATCTGGCTCCGGGGGCCAAGGACGGCATGCGCATGCTGGAGGCGCGCGCTGTGGCCATGAACCAGATGGATGAGCCAACTTCTTCTGCCCCAGCTGCTGCCTCTGTTGCCCCGCCGACTGCAGCTGGAGGTATAGCCTTGTGTCTTTTCCTGACTGTTTCCTTCCTCTTGTGTCCTTACCTTTGTCTCTTATGTGATTTACTGTATTATTCTTAACCAGATTTTTAGTCCGCAGAAAGGAGCTCACAACACTTGCGTATATATTTATGATCAACTATAGGAAGATGAAGAAGAGAACACTTGATAAATAATAATGATACTACCTTTATTTCGCCCAAAGGCATAGACAGCATAAATCAAATAGAATACTGCACATGATAGACATACATAGAAGGAATTGATCACAAGTACTAAGGGAATAATAATGATAAAGTAGTAGTTCATCACTCCCATGGTGTGTCGATCCTCAGGAGTGTGGCTCTTCCTTCCTTTGTCATTCTCCTACTCTATCCTTCTTCATTCTCCTCCTCCTCTATCCTTCTTCTCCTCCTCCTCCTCTATCCTTCTCCTCCTCTATCCTTCTTCATTCTCCTCCTCCTCTATCCTTCTTCATTCTCCTCCTCCTCTATCCTCTTCTTTCTCCTCCTCTATCCTTCGTCATTCTCCTCCTCCTCTATCCTCCTTCTCCTCCTCCTCTATCCTTCTTCATTCTCCTCCTCCTCTATCCTTCTTCATTCTCCTCCTCCTCTATCCTTCTCCTCCTCCTCTATCCTTTGTCATTCTCCTCCTCCTCTATCCTTCTCCTCCTCCTCTATCCTTCTCCTCCTCCTCTATCCTTCTTCATTCTCCTCCTCTATCCTTCGTCATTCTCCTCCTCCTCATCTACCCTTCTTTATCTTCCTACTATTGCTCCTATATCTAAATCTCTCATGGTCCTTGGTACTATTACTCCTCATCTACCATCTTTTGTCTTCTTACTTCTCGTCACTCCTTTGTTCCATCCTCAGGCGGCGGCTCCAAGATCATGTTTGTGCGCGGCGCCACCACCAAGCGGGAGGACGAGGTGGCCGACGCAGCCCGCACAGCCAACCCGGACGAGATTGATCTTGACGAGGACGACGAGGAAGAGGAGGAGGACGACGACGACGAGGGTGGCGATGGTGAGACCTTGGCTTTGGTTGCCCTGTTGTTTGAATTCTTAGTTAGATGTAATGGACCAAAAATTTCTATGAGTAGCTACCTGCTCTGTGAAATATTTGATATATTAATGTAAACAAAATTTAAAAGATCAGTTTGGTATAATGTTCATCACCGAACAACAAAATTTTCAGCAGAATCTTTCATAATTTTAAGTAGTAAATGTGGTGCACCATTCTGAAGTGCACATAATTGTCTTGCGTCAAAGCCACTCTGGGCACTCGCTTATCACCGTTAATTTTAACCGACTTGTGATTCAGTCACTCGGAACAAGTGTTCTTAATTGCCATATCAGTTTGCCCGCCTTATTTAGCTTTAGCAGCAACTTCCAGTGGCATGAAATTTAAAAATTATTGTTTATATTTTTTAACTCCAGTCACAAGTTTTCATCAGTAGTACTCGTTTTATTTTTGGTATTTATTTTAGTAAATCTATTTTCTGATTGAATTCAAAGAAATATTTGGAAGATACGTAATCAATTTGTTTATTGGACTGTGATGAGTGACTGTGGTTTATAAACACACTGTGGGTGGACACACTGTGGAGAGAGAGAGAATGAGAGAGAGAGAGAGAAAGAGAGAGAGAGAGAGAATGAGAGAGAGAGAATGAGAGAGAGAGAGAGAGAGAATGAGAGAGAGAGAGAGAGAATGAGAGAGAGAGAATATGATAATTAAGTCAAAAATTCAATAGCATTGGCATCATACTTGCTTGCCTTCCTTCTCTTCCTGACTGCTCGCTGAGATTGGATGTCCGGCACATTTCCCCTTTTTGGCATTAAATCAATCGCTGAGGTTGGACGTACAATGACTTCTCTCTTCCTTCCTGTCCTGTACCATGTCTTCTGCAATGCTCGGTCTTTCTGTCTTGCTGCACTCGGCCTTTCCATGTTGCTGAAAAGTATTAGAAATCATAGGTTATTATTGAAGATAAATGTGCACATCACCTGACTTTAAAAACACAAATCGTGAGTTTAAAGTCAGTTGAGGGGCACATTTTTCATTTTGCCCTGAAGAAGCTCCACTCCAAGTCTCTATCTCGGGCGAGTGCTATCCGAGCAGCAGATGGGCGCCTGTGTCAGACATGGATGGGCAAATGGCTCGTTAGGCTGAGTACTTTGGGCAGTTGTTCTCGGTGACCCTCCAACTGAGCAGCTTCACACCACATGATTACGGGCAGTGGATGCAAATCCTCCCGTTGACGAAACCTTGAGAAGGACCTCTCTTGACGAAGTCAGAGGCTGTAGCAAAGTTGAGGGGTGGAAAGGCAGCTGGTGTTTGTAATATCAGTGCGGAGCTCCTCAAAGCTGGGGGTGAGGCCATGATCCGCGGGTTGCATGCTGTCCTGACTGCCGTGTGGCAATCAGGTACCATTCCTCCTGACTGGAAAAGGGGGCTGGTCGTCCCTATCTGGAAAGGGAAAGGGACCTTCAGGACTGCAACAATTACTGCAGTATTACACTGCTCAGCATGCCAGGCAAGGTGCTTGCCCATCTTGCTTGCTTGCTTGCCGCTGACACGGATCAGCAGTCATTTGCTGAAGTATCAGAGACCTCAGCAGTCTGGGTTCACGCCTGGTAAGTCAAAAACGGACTGTATCCTAGCGCTTCGTGTCCTGGTGGAACGCCGACGTGAGTTTCGACAGGGGATGCTTGCAGCCTATGTTGATCTCAAGAAGGCGTTTGACTCAGTGCATAGTGAGTCACTGGGATCTTCTGCGACTTTGCGGGATTCCTGCAAGGACTATTAGTTTGATGACTGGTCTGTACTCTGGGACCAAGAGTGCTCTGAAGTGTGGGGGAGGTGTATCCAGCTTCTTTCCCGTGAATACAAGAGTGAGGCAAGGGTGCGTCCTTGCCCCATCACTTTTCAACACTTGCATGGACTGGGTATTGGGCAAAGTTGAATATCAAAGTGATTGTGGAGCATCCTTCGGCAACAGTGTTGTCGAGATAATAAGTGTTGGACACTTATTATCACTGATAATAAGTGTCTTCGCAGAATCATGGGGTATCGCTGGGATGATTACGTGTCAAATCAGCGATTGCACTGTGAGACTGAATCGAGGCCTATTACCTGCAAAGTCCGTCAGCGCCAACTTCGGCTATATGGGCATGTGGCACGCTACCCTGAAACCGATCCTTCCCATCGGGTTGTATCTGCAAGAGACAATCCGGCGTGGAGGAGGCCAAGGGGGCGCCCACAAAGCTCGTGGCTGGGGCAAGTTGATGCTTCCTGTCGGGCGTTGCTTGGTATGGGAAGGGAGCCTGCATGGGGACTCGCGCGTGGTGACCGCCGGGAGTGGCGTCGTAGGTGACGTGCCCCCTGGCGTATGCTCCCAATGATTGATTGAAGTTAATTATACCTCCACTACATGCTGGGGCAGAAATTTTACATAAAACTTGAGTAGCGTGGGTCAGGCCGGCAGAGCAGAGCGCTGTGTTCTCTTCTGTGATAACCAAAGTTTGGATAGGCAATTCCTATATATTGGTCTTAAAAAAAAGTTTAAATTTATGAACTGTCTCGACCTGTTTAAATAACTGACTGATGCATCCTGGTATATGCATCCCTTTAGTTTTAGGCCTATAAATATGTATTATACTTGTTTAAACCCCATGAACACTGTGTATTGTCCCTAGAGCAGTAGTGGAGGTCCTGACTCTCGGCAAACCATCAAGACTTGTTCTTTTGTTTTCCAGAAATCCCGCAGAAGAGAGACATTCCGTCTTCAGTGTTCGGTCAGCTGAAAAAAGACGCAGATCAAAGTTAATGTGATGTTCTTGAAATATACCTACTGTCAAATGTACAAATGTTTGTTTAATACCAATGCCTTAGAATTGCCTTGTGTTTGCACTGTTTCAGGCATGTGTAAATAAAACATTTTGTTGCATTTCACCTGCAACTCATTTAGGTATTAATTTTGCTACTTATATCTCAAATGAGTCATAAAAAAATAAAAATAAAAATGAACAAAACTTACACTGTATTCAATGAAACAAACCAGAAAGATCTTACTTAGAAAGGCGACACACCTAAAGGCTGTGTGTGACTTGAGCGGCCGTGACTGTTGAGTGCCGAGCGTTGCTGCTGCCACATCGCCTGTCACCTCCACCACTCACTCTTGACTGCAGCCTAAAATTAGATAACATGAATCTCCTATAGAATATCAGCTTATCATCCATACCTAAAGACTTCTCCCAAGTGTGTGGGTTGCGGGGTTGGCACAAAGACAGCAGTTTAAAATCCCTTAAACCCTTAAAATCCATACTATAAATATATATATTTTTTTACCTTCCATCTGCTGCTAAACTACTACTATGTGACACCTCTTCCTAATACGAACTCCATCAATGGCATGGACGCAACAGTAGTCTCCATTTATTCCTGTCCTTGCATTCCCTCCTTGCACGGGGAGGCGGTAGCGGAGTGGTTAGCGTCTCCGACTGGCGTTCTCGGTGACCGAGTTCGATCCCCGAAGAAACCAAAAACCTTTGTGCACCGTTGAGTGGCCTAAAAACACCCACATGACCTGCCCATCAACTCTACTCTACCTTCGACTGCGAGTGCATCGGAGGACACAGGGGGGCAGCATGAGCCTCTAATCACAGGCGTCACTTTAAGAATCCTGCCTGCGCCACCACGGGCGAGGACCAACCATCACAGCCCTCAAGTGAACCTCCAAAGCCTACCATCCGAGCCCTGGGTCACCACTGCCTACAGGCGCTATAGGCACAAATGTTATAATAAAAAAAATAAAAAAAATGCTCTAGCCCTCTCATTCTTCGTTCACCCCATTTTCTAACATTCTCTAACCAGCACTGTCCTCCATTTCACAAAGGTTGTCCTCTATAACCCACGGCATCCACTACACTCATACATACTCTCTGGTCATCTCCGTTCTGCCATCCTTTCTATATGACAGAACCACCTCAGTGTTGCATAGCTTGCATGCCACCCCTTCAATCAAACTACATTTCATCCCTTCACCCTAACTTGACATTCCAAATCAGCTATACACACTTTCATTACTGTCACCATCCCTTCTACTCACACCACAGCCACTTCTCTAATAACTAATCTCAACTGCCTGGATCCTTGACCTTTTTTCTTAATAAGCCCCGTGACGTCACAGGCCCGACGCCTTGCCGACGGCAGCCAGGCCCCCTTTCCCTTCATCAATCTTATAACATCAAATAATTAATAAATCAACACGGATAGAGTAAAATAATGATAAATAGGACATAATGAGCCTTAAAAAAAAATGAAATAACTAAGAAATAATGAAATATCTAGTATCGAAAGATGGCCGAAAAAGCCTCAAATTCACTACCACCAAAATCGACTTTTTAACGCAGCTCTTATAATTCGTGAAAAAATATGAGCAAATAGTGTATGATGAGTGTATCTTATAAACATGAACAGATCGGAGTTTGGTGTTGAAACCGAGGAGAAAAATATGTTTTGTTTTTTCGATAAGTTTACCCTTTCAATCACTCAGTCAGCTATATTATTTCACTAAACACGTAAAAACCCGTCACCTAGACACACACAAACACACAGCGACTGTAGGGATGGCTAAGGGGACACAAATAACCTCACCGCTCAAGTAGAAGAGAGACTAAGGTACAGTAAAAATATAAACAAAACCACACTCAAAACTATAAAACAAAATATACCCACCAAGCCAAAGAATAATACAAAAACGATGCGGAAATATCGAAATATATTAAAATACACAAAAATCCCCCTCCATTTGAGGTATCAAAAGAATTATCAACAAAAAATCGGTAATATGTACGGGTTTACTAAAGAATTGAATCATATTTATTTTACGAAGGCCTTAAGTATCGGAGACTTTATATGGGAAGTAATAAAAACAGTTGGAGTTTTCAATAACGCATTACAATCCATAATCGGTCCACGAATAAAAAAGTCATAATTCGTTTAAATACGTAATCGGCACCACGTAACCTTGCGGAGAGGCAGGAATCCCTTTAGCCAATCAGCGGCCTTGCTCTGGTCTCGGCCAATCAGCGTTCAGTAACCAGCTGGGCGGCGATATACAGACGTATTTACTCGTAAATAAGATGAATTTTACCCTTAAATACCTTATTTATGACATATCAGTGATGGTAAGAGTATTCTTAGTGATACATATAGGTGGGACGATGATAATTGTCGCCATATTAGCCTTTCATCGTCATATTCTCCCTAAAATACATGACTGTTCCTTACTTAAGGCCGGTAATCGTATATTATGACGTGTTTTCGGTAAGTGTCTCTCTCTGAATACTGCACAGACGTACCCAGGGTATGTCTTGATGCGCTGATACCAGGTTCTCTAGTCCAGCGTGCCCGAGAGTATAGCTTGTTATGGACCACTATGGCCCGCGGCGGTACGGGGCTCACGCCGTATCTTTAGGTTACACACACACACTGGGGGGCTAATACCTACACCACAGTAAAGCACAGCACCACAGTACTACCAAGCTATCGTGAGTGGCCTTGACAAACTGAATACAGTATCGGTACCTTGAATTACAGGAGCATTATACTGTAACGAAGTGCAACCCTGGGCAGCCCACCACCCTCAACTCCGTCACACACCACCGGTTCGGGGCAGTGGCGTAGCTAAGGGGGGGGAGGGGGGGCTGTTTGAAATCGCCCCCCGGGCCCCCAAGAGAGGGGGACCCCAAAATGAATCACTCAATCAAACAAAATTCCTGTGATCCTCTACAAACTTGGCTTAAACTCCTTGGGGTTTGTGTTTAATTTGACCTGTGTCATTTGCAGTGCCATCAAGGCTTTTTAATTCGGATTATAAAGGATTTATGGGCATTGGAAGTCAGAAAATGTCAAAATGCACCAAAATATGTTAATTTTCCAAAAATTTCCCGAATCCCCCAGCTGGTTGAGCTCGCTTCGCTCGCATATATTATAGTAGGGTATTAGGGCATATCGTCAGTCACAGGTCAAGCAGATTACTGCAGCCATGGCCAGTGGGGGGGCACCTGGGGGTCTTCGGATTCTCATGGAGGGCACGTACCCCGTAGCTACGCCACTGGCTATAGCTGAACTGACGTTATCTGACGATTTATACCTTATATAGGTAGAAAAAAACAAGGCAACAGCCATTACTTTGCAGGGAGGATCGACTAAACAACCTCAAATCACATGAAAGCACTCACTCCTTCCCTCCCTCGCTCTCCCACTCACAGTGGCGCCGCCAGGACACGGCTGACTGGGGTGGCCAAGGTTGACCACAGATCTAGTGTGTGGTGGCCATGGCATAGCCATTAAAAAAGTGGTTGAATTTTCATTAGACCTCTGACTCAGAACTGGGGTGGCCAATGAGATTTGAGGGGTGGCCGTGCATGGCTAGCCCCAAGATCCGCCACTGCCCACTCATTGCTCTCACACTCTTCCTCCACTCCCTCCCTTTCTCTCTCTACTTAACTTACGTTGCAGAAATATGAAGAATAACAACAAAATAAAGCGTTGTTTGGCCAAAAATCCCCTTCCTCCTCCCAGCTGCCTACACACACCCCCTGCCTCTTCGCCGGTTGGCCCTCGACTGTCGCTCGTACAGAATTACTCAAGGAACTCGACACTACTTCGAAACACTAAACCTTTCCCTTATTTCCTTCCCACGTCCATACCTGTTGACCTTTGACCAATAATTCTTAACCTGTAACGTTATCTAAGTCTTAAATGTTAGTAAATGGGAGTTAGTAATAGTGTTGGTATAGTGTTGTAGTATTTTATTTTCAATTTATATTAATAGGGTTCGTTAGTGCTTCGAACTCGTTAACAACGTCGCAGAGGGTTGTGGGTAGGATATCTTTTTTTTTGCAACGTAATTTGTGGGTTGTTAAAGTCTATTATTAAACTTCAGCCACACTCATACCACACACGCACGCCACACCAAGACACCCTTCACTACACCGTACACTACACCAAGACACCCTTCACTACACCGTA
Source organism: Chionoecetes opilio (assembly GCA_016584305.1). NCBI lineage: Eukaryota > Metazoa > Arthropoda > Malacostraca > Decapoda > Majidae > Chionoecetes > Chionoecetes opilio. Next base: position 359,813 of record JACEEZ010010590.1, read on the forward strand.
CACTACACCAAGACACCCTTCACTACACCGTACACTACACCAAGACACCCTTCACTACACCGTACACTACACCAAGACACCCTTCACTACACCGTACACTACACCAAGACACCCTTCACTACACCGTACACTACATCAACACGAATCTCAATAGTAGGTACATAAGAAGCTCAATCCTCACCGGAGAAATAACAAGCGATAAAACCAATCTGTCTAAACATTTGCTTCCTTTAATCTTAACTATCAATAAATGACCGAACAAGAGGAGGAGGACAAGAGGCGAGAGGGAGGAGTACACAAAGGAATACAAAGGAATACAAAGGAATACAAGAGGAGGAAGAGGAGAGGACAGGCCACCACGCAATAATAGTTTTCGAGGGAATTATGAATGTCCAACCCCCTCTCCCTTCTCCCTGCCTCCTTCCCTGCCTCTCCCTACTCCTTCCCTGCCTCTTCCCTGCCTCTTCCTGCCTCCTTCCCTGCCTCTCCCTGCCTCCTTCTCTGCCTCTTCCTGCCTCCTTCCCTGCCAGTCCCTACCTCCTCCCCTGTTTCCTTCCCTCCCTGCCTCTCCCTGCCTCCTTCCCTGCCTCCTTCTGTGCCTCTTTCCCTACCTCCTCCCCTACCTCTCCCTGCCTCCTTCCCTACCTCCCTGCCTCTCCCTACCTCCTTCCCTGCCTCTCCCTACCTCCTTCCCTACCTCTCCCTACCTCCTCCCCTACTTCCTTCCCTGCCTCTTCCTGCCTCCTTCCCTACCTCCCTCCCTGCCTCCTTCCCTACCTCTCCCCTGCTCCTTCCCTGCCTCTCCTGCTCTCCTGCCTTCCCTGCCTCCTCCTCTCCCTGCCTCCTTCCTGCCTCTCCCTGCCTCCTTCCCTGCCTCCTTCCCTGCCTCTCCCTGCCTCCTTCCCTGCCTCTCCCTGCCTCCTTCCCTGCCTCTCCCTGCCTCCTTCCCTCTTCCTTCCCTGCCTCTTCCTGCCTCCTTCCCTGCCAGTCCCTACCTCCTCCCCTGTTTCCTTCCCTCCCTGCCTCTCCCTGCCTCCTTCCCTGCCTCCTTCTGTGCCTCTTTCCCTGCCTCCTCCCCTGCCTCTCTCTGCCTCCTCCCCTACTTCCTTCCCTGCCTCTCCTTGCCTCCCCCCCTGCCTCCCTCCCTGCCTCTCCCTCCCACAGTGGTGGTTTATGATGCAAAAGGGGCGCGGCAGCAACAAACTTTCTTAACACTAATTAAAAACCTCGCCACAGCGTTTTAAGAGGCGTAGTTATGAGTAAACCCTCGAGCTATGAGTGCATCAGAGTGCGTTTTATAGCTAAATACTTTCTTTATGAGGGACGGAGATGGGTATAGAGCGAGGGAGTATAATGAATCAACTGCACTTTTGTTTCTAAGGTGAACATTTTGAAGTATTTTTTGAGATGTTCTTACGGGTGAGCAATTTAGGGTGACGTAGTTTTAGTTTTTCAGGGTGAACAATCTATGGTGACGTAGTTTTTTAAGGTGGACAGTCTAGGGTAACGTAGTTTTTTAAGGTGGACAGTCTAGAGTAACGTTGTATTTTAGGGTGAACAGTCTAGGGTGACGTAGTTTTTCAGGGTGAACAGTCTAGGGTGACGTAGTTTTTCAGGGTGAACATATTAGGGTGACGTAGTTTTTCAGGGTGAACATATTAGGGTGACGTAGTTTTTTAGGGTGAACAGTCTAGGGTGACGTTTTTCAGATCATATAAGTAACATCATGTAGTAACCCCTTGAGACCCAGAACGTAATTTCCATTGTAATTTGGGAACCATTAGACGATTGTTAGTGACTATAAGCAATGTTTTATAGATATGACCTGTTTAGTATCCTTGTCCACTAACTAATTTGGTATATTCAGTTACTTTTGGTAATTTTATGGCTCGACAACAGACAATTTTTTATAGCCAAGGAAAGATCTGGGCGCGAAGGGGTTAATAAAGTGCAGGAATTGAGTAAAAAATATAATTCTATCGTAAGTGTAGTTTCCTAATTCATCAATACCAGAAATAAATACAAATTACTGAAGGATAAGATAAGATTTTCATCCTATCTAGACACTTTGTAAGTACCAACTACAAGGTTATTGACTATACAAAGCGCCGCCACGTCAGCACGAACTAGGCGGACTCGAACCGCTGACCGAATGCACAGCGAAGGAAAAAACTTAAAAACTGAATGGATAGTAATGATTGTGAACAGAGATGGAATAGTTTTCGATAAGTCATGAATGTGGATAAGTTATAAATACGAACAGAGAAAGATGAGCAGAATTGAGTAAGACAGTAAGCCTGCCGTAGTAGTTCACCCTGTAGTAGTTCACCCTGAAAAACAACGTCACCCTGAAAAACAACGTCACCCTAAAAAACTACGTCACCCTAATATGTTCACCCTAAAAAACTACGTCACCCTAATATGTTCACCCTAAAAAACTACGTCACCCTAATATGTTCACCCTGAAAAACTACGTCACCCTAATATGTTCACCCTAAAAAACTACGTCACCCTAATATGTTCACCCTAAAAAACTACGTCACCCTAATATGTTCACCCTAAAAAACTACGTCACCCTAATATGTTCACCCTAAAAAACTACGTCACCCTAATATGTTCACCCTGAAAAACAACATCACCCTGAAAAACAACGTCACCCTAAAAAACTACGTCACCCTAATATGTTCACCCTAAAAAACTACGTCACCCTAATATGTTCACCCTGAAAAACTTTTGATAAGACAGTAAGCTTGATAAGTAAAATAAATGTCTTTTCTTGATACCCACGCATCATGTGTCCGGTAGAAGATCGCAGAGTGTGTGTTGAGTTACTTCCAAGAATAGTATATTATAGAGGTTAACAAGTGTTTGTGGGCTCTTCGGACCCATGTATTGATGTTTGTAGTACACTGTTTGTAGTAATATATGTTAGACAACAATGTGAGCGAACACCCACCCACCCGCCCACCCACCCACCAAATCGATCGTCAAATGGTACCCAAATTACAATAGAAATTATGTTCTGGGCCTCAACGGGTTTTAAATAGTTTTCAGCCCAAACCCCCCTTCAAAATTATTCAATCGACATGGGACCAAGCCGCTTACCACCTACGATTTATTTGCGATTTCATCTAGCCTACTCTCATCAACATTGAATGTACAGTTTCGGCTACCCAAAACAGACAGACAGACAGAACACACTGCCACTCTGTAGTCTATTAGATGTCTCTCTCTGTATCTATCTGTCTGTCTCTAACTCTATATTCTCTCTCCTTTTCTGTCTGGAATTGAAAACGTGTGAATATGATTGAATATATATTATCCTTGGTTACTTCCGTCATGATTAACGTGTGGGCGGCGCGTTTTTTTCTTTTCTTTTCCTATTGCTTTCCTTAAGGCACGGGCTAAGCAGAAAGCCCGTCAGAGTGTTCGGTATTTATAAATGTTAACGGGGGGGAAGGAGAGTACGAGGAAACAAAGGCAGCGAGCGTGTGTGTTATGACGGTTATGGTGACGTGATGAGAGTCTGGCCGAGCCTAACACATAACTGGTGCCTCTGCTGCTACTCTGGGTCCAGGCAGGAGTATGGGAGGAGGAAGGGAAGAGAGGGAGGGAGGGGTGTAGTATATGTAGGTACTCTCCTCGGCCCGGCAGGTTGAAGAAAGGGAAGGAGGAGGAAAGAGGGAGAAGAATGAGGAAGGGAATAGGAGAGGGAAGAGGGATAAAGCAAGTTGAAGGACGGGGTAGAAGAGGGAGTATGGGGATAGAAGGAGGGGGAAGAGTATGGGGATAGAAGGAGGGGGAAGAGTATGGGGATAGAAGGAGGGGGAAGAGTATGGGGATAGAAGGAGGGGGAAGAGGATGGGGATAGAAGGAGGGGGAAGAGGATGGGGATAGAAGGAGGGGGAAGAGTATGGGGATAGAAGGAGGGGGAAGAGTATGGGGATAGAAGGAGGGGGAAGAGGATGGGGATAGAAGGAGGGGGAAGAGGATGGGGATAGAAGGAGGGGGAAGAGTATGGGGATAGAAGGAGGGGGAAGAGGATGGGGATAGAAGGAGGGGGAAGAGTATGGGGATAGAAGGAGGGGGAAGAGGATGGGGATAGAAGGAGGGGGAAGAGTATGGGGATAGAAGGAGGGGGAAGAGTATGGGGATAGAAGGAGGGGGAAAGAGGATGGGGATAGAAGGAGGGGGAAGAGGATGGGGATAGAAGGAGGGGAAGAGTATGGGGATAGAAGGAGGGGGATGGCAGGGAAGGGGATTAGAAGGAGGGGGATAGAGGGATACAGCAGGTTGAAGGAGGAGGAAGAGAGGGGCATAGAAGGAGGGGGAAGAGGATGGGGATAGAAGGTGGGGGAAGAGGATGGGGATAGAAGGAGGGGATGGCAGGGAAGGGGATTAGAAGGAGGGGATAGAGGGATACAGCAGGTTGAAGGAGGAGGAAGAGAAGGATAGAAGGAGGGGAAGAAGAAGGAGAAGAGGAGAGGTATAAAAGAAGGGGGGAAGGATACGTCAGGGTGGAGGGGGTGAAGGGGGTAGTAGGGGAATGAGGGAGGGAAGGGGGGCAGGCACTGAGGTAGGTAACAATGCATCGTGGTGTTTATGATGATGGATAGTAAATTCACGATGTAATAATTAATTAAGGGGTTAAGGAAGGCGGTTTAGCAGGCTTCCTCAATGCAGGGTTGGGTTAGGGAGGGTAGGGGATCGCTTCTGCTATTTTCTAACCATTATTTTTATCATTTTTTCTTCTATTTTTCTACTTCTAATTTTCGTACCCAAGGCAGCCAGGGAAAGAAACGCAAACTCAACTCTTGCGTGCCTGATCCTCATTCACGCGTACCTTAACAGAAAACAATATATAAACAAAGCTACTGTAAGTGGAAGGCACGGCGTCCAGGGATGTTTGGGTAATGACCTAAATCCCGGCAGGTAAGGCAGCATTGGGAACACTGCTACACGAGGTACAGAAAAAAGTAGAAAGGAAAGTTACGTTAGGCTATTCTGTTCCTTTACTTCTGATATTTATTTCCTAAATGTGTTGCATGACTAGACGCATTCAAAACCTTTCAACTGGATTTTTGTGTTTGATATTTGCGATTTTCAGGTGAAGTTGGACAATACAATAGCAATAAGAGTAAAGCTGCAGTTTAATACAATACCTATACTCCCTATTTACCAATCCTTCCTTATCCAACTAGAGGAGCTGCGCCCCCTCAAATCCCCCCACGTGCCAGGTACCAGCTACGCCACTGGCTATAGCTGATCTGACGTTATATAAGGTAGAAAGATAACGAGGCAACAGCCATTACTTTGCTAGGGAGGACTAAACCTCAAATCGCACATAAGCTCTCCTCCCTCCCTCTCCCACTCACAGTGGCGCCGCCAGGACACGGTGACTGGGGTGGCCAAGGTTGGACACAGATCCAGTGTGGGGTGGCCAAGGCATAGCCATTGAAAAAGAAATGGTTGAATTTTCATTAGACTTCTGACTCAGATCTAGGGTGGCCAATGAGATTTCACGGGTGGCTGTGGGCCCGTAGCCACCCACACCAGACCCGCCACTGCCCACTCATGCCTCTCACTCTCTCCCACGCCCTCCTTTTCTCACTCTGCTTACCTTACGCTGCAGAAATATGAAGAAAAGCAATAAAACTAAGTGCTGTTTGACCAAAAATCACCCTCTTCCTCCTCTCAGCTGCCTGCACACACGTCCTGTCCTATTGCCGGCTCGCTCTCGACTGTCGCTCGTACCGGATTACTCAGGGAACTCAACACTGCTTCGAAACACACAACCTTTCCCTTATTTCCTTCCCACGCCATGACCTGTTGACCTTTGACCAATTAATTCTTGATCTGCAACGTTATCTAAGTTATAAATGCTAGTAAATGTGAGTTAGTAATAGTGTAGGTATAGTTTTGTAGTATTTTTATTCAAGCATATACTGACAGGGTTCGTTAGTGCATCGAACTCATTAACAGCGTGAACAGTAACAGGATTGTGGGTAGGATATCTGCTTTTTTTTTGCTATGTAGTTTGTGGGCTGTTAAAAGACTAGATTGTTTTGTTAGCAGTGGCGTGGCTAGACATCTATCAATGGGGGGCACCTGGGGGGGGGGGCACAGCTGAGTATGGGGGGGGGGGCGCTAGGCAAGTGGAGCTCAAGGACCACTCTGATGCCACACAGAAGCGTAGCTATAAGGGCATATTCTACGATCAGATCAGTGGTGGGTAACATTAGGCAGAATACGGCAGCCATGGCCAGTTGGGGGTACCTTGGGAGGGGGTAATATCTCACGCCAATGCTTTCACGAATATCGCCTAAGCATTCATAACCAAACATCAACCCTCAAGAAGCCACCAAATGCAGGAAATTAGTTTACCTGTGCAGAAATAAGGAGGAACCGAGGTGCGGGCGTCCTCAGGGTGGCGGCCGCGGCGGGAGGGATGGAGGGCTGCGCGCGACACCCTGGCCTGGCGGTGGTGTGCACAAGGCCGCCACCACCCCTACGCCCTCTTCAAATCCACATTTATTACCTTGTGGTACTGTATTAACATGATGGCAATTTGAGTATGATAAACGAGAGATTGAATGTTCCTATTCAGTGGCAGAGGGTGTTTGAGTAAGAACAAATAAGTCAGGAATTAGCGTGTATTTCTCTAGGTACATTTTCCAACACCCAATCGGAGGATGCCAAGAGTCGCCAAAAGTCGGCAACTCACACTTACAGTAATCGTCCAGACCATTTCATCATTCCTGATTTAATGCAGTCTAAATATAGCCATTATCGAATATATCAAGACTATGTTGTCACTTTTAGCATACAGTCAGCCGTTTTTTAAATAATCCACAATCAAAATCGGTAATTCCCGAGCTTTCCAAACCCTCTGGAGCAAATCACATAACAGTCGTGATTATATACTCGTTGGTAGCAGACTTTGTATACCGTCGCTATGCCTACCAACACAGCTAGGATATGTATGATGTCATGTGTGTAGCTATAACCTTTTACAATTGCCTAATGAAAATGTACAGCGAGTAAACTTTGATGTAACTCCTCCACTTTATTTACTCATGCAAGCTATAAACTGACTTGCCTATCCCTCCTTAACATTAGCAAACAGAAAGCCAGGGAGTTAATTAGGATACTTATTACCTTACAATTAGCAAGAGAAAGACCAAGTCGAGTTATTTAAGGATACTTTATTACCAGGTTATTGCAGGTACAGTCGACATGTGTAGTATTATATAAAGACGTGTTGTTAATTACTGGCAACCCTCAAGTACTGTTTTATCTATTGAATACATTTAGCGTTGTCGAAACTGCATGCACGAGACAATATTAAACTCATCTCTCGGAATCGTGGGTAATTTATTTGTTGTTAAAACACACACACACATTCTCTCTCTTTCTCTCTCTTCTTGTCACACGGCACACAAAACTCATCTCTCTCTTCTCTCATTGTGCTCTCCCCTCATTCTCTCTCTTCTCTCTCTCTCTCTTGTCTCTCTCTCCCATCTCTCTCTCTCTCTCTCTCTCTCTCTCTCTCTCTCTCTCTCTCTTCTGTCACACGCACACGCCACACCCACACCCACAGTAACTATAAGTCTTCTGTAAACATAATAATTTTCTTGATACACATACACATAATACATAAAAGTGGCCTCGTATGCACCATCAGTCTGTCCTTTCACCACACCGACGCGAAGCCTGAACCTGTCTCGAACACCAAGCCTGAATCTGCCTCGAAGCGCGATCTTGAACCTCCCATAAGCAAGCACCATGACAGGGGAGTGAGAGGTAGGGGAGGTAGGGGAAGGGAAGGACTTCTGTAACTACGAACGAAAAACCCAATTAACACAAAAAGTAATGGTTCTTTTTGCCACTGTTCCTACTACAACAAAATACAACGCTACAAGGAAGAACAGCAACAAAGACACGCGACAAAACTACGAATACGAACAATATCTATACGAACAATATCTATACGAACAATATCTATACGAACAATATCTATAAGAACAATATCTATACGAACAATATCTATACGAACAATATCTATAGGAACAATATCTATACGAACAATATCTATAAGAACAATATCTATACGAACAATATCTATACGAACAATATCTATACGAACAATATCTATACGAACAATATCTATAGGAACAATATCTATACGAACAATATCTATAAGAACAATATCTATAGGAACAATATCTATAGGAACAATATCTATACGAACAATATCTATAGGAACAATATCTATACGAACAATATCTATAGGAACAATATCTATACGAACAATATCTATAGGAACAATATCTATACGAACAATATCTATAGGAACAATATCTATACGAACAATATCTATAAGAACAATATCTATACGAACAATATCTATAGGAACAATATCTATACGAACAATATCTATAAGAACAATATCTATACGAACAATATCTATACGAACAATATCTATAAGAACAATATCTATACGAACAATATCTATACGAACAATATCTATAGGAACAATATCTATACGAACAATATCTATACGAACAATATCTATACGAACAATATCTATACGAACAATATCTATACGAACAATATCTATACGAACAATATCTATACGAACAATATCTATAGGAACAATATCTATAGGAACAATATCTATACGAACAATATCTATAGGAACAATATCTATAAGAACAATATCTATACGAACAATATCTATACGAACAATATCTATACGAACAATATCTATACGAACAATATCTATACGAACAATATCTATACGAACAATATCTATACGAACAATATCTATAAGAACAATATCTATACGAACAATATCTATAAGAACAATATCTATACGAACAATATCTATACGAACAATATCTATAAGAACAATATCTATAGGAACAATATCTATAAGAACAATATCTATACGAACAATATCTATACGAACAATATCTATACGAACAATATCTATACGAACAATATCTATACGAACAATATCTATACGAACAATATCTATACGAACAATATCTATACAAACAATATCTATACGAACAATATCTATACGAACAATATCTATACGAACAATATCTATACGAACAATATCTATACGAACAATATCTATACGAACAATATCTATAGGAACAATATCTATACGAACAATATCTATACGAACAATATCTATAAGAACAATATCTATACGAACAATATCTATAAGAACAATATCTATACGAACAATATCTATACGAACAATATCTATACGAACAATATTTATACGAGCAATATCTTTACGAACAATATCTATAGGAACAATATCTATAAGAACAATATCTATACGAACAATATCTATAGGAACAATATCTATACGAACAATATCTATACGAACAATATCTATAGGAACAACATCTATAAGAACAATATCTATAAGAACAATATCTATACGAACAATATCTATACGAACAATATCTATACGAACAATATCTATACGAACAATATCTATATGAACAATATCTATACGAACAATATCTATACGAACAATATCTATATGAACAATATCTATACGAACAATATCTATAAGAACAATATCTATACGAACAATATCTATACGAACAATATCTATAAGAACAATATCTATAAGAACAATATCTATAGGAACAATATCTATACGAACAATATCTATAGGAACAATATCTATACGAACAATATCTATACGAACAATATCTATACGAACAATATCTTATAGGCTACATACATCAAGCTTCAAGAACAATAAATAACACACTACACTTACATACAATACGCAATTCATAATACTACAAAGAATATATAACATAAAACTACCTTTATATAAGAAACACATCGGTTGTCTTATAATATGCCGTCTATCCTGTTATTGTTGTTGATGAGGTAGAGGTGTTGGTGGTGGTGGTGATGGTTGTGGTGGCTGCTGGTCGAGGTGGTGGTAGGGGTGGTGGTCGAGGTGGTGGTGGTGGTTGTCAGTCTTTGCTCCAGGCATAGATGTCCATACACAGTTCTTGACTTAACCTTCACAAGAATTGCGTTTGGACAATCAAGGCCGAGAACTAGCCGCCTATATAAGAAAGAGAGAGAGAGAGAGAGAGAGTAGAGAGAGAGATGAAGAGCAGTACAAGAGACATAGAGAGATAAGAGACAAGATATGAGAGAGAGAGTATTATACAGTGCCATTGCATTAGGAGAGGCGAGTAGCACCGTCGGGACCAGGATCGAAGACTTCGTAAATAACTTGGAATCGTCAGCCTGGATTATCTTCACCGTGGCGGGGACGATATATTTCTTACGCTCCATCTTCTCCCCTCATCTCCCCTCCTCCTCCTTCCTTCTCCTCCTACGACAGCATGGGGGGCTTATTACGACTTTTTGACAGTGCTGCGTCGCCCACGTTTCGAACCATCTGTGCCTTGAGTTCTTCTGGCGTGTGCAATTTGTATCATGATCGTGAGAACCTTAGCTTGATAATTAGATGCGAATTAGTGCGAATTAGTGCGAATTGTTTAGATAGGAACCCAGTATCTTATCTTATCCTACCTTATCCTCCTCTTCCTCTGTCTCCTTCTACTACTACTTTAAATACTACTTAATACTACTACTACTACTACTACTTAACTTAGATACTTCTTCTTCTTCTTGTGATCTTTGACGCCGAGTATCGCTTCATAGGTCCTCTTCAACTTCGTCTCCTTCGCTAACAATCTTGTCTACTCTTCGCTTGCCTCTTCTTGTTCTTGTTCTTGTTCTTGTTCTTGTTCTTGTTCTTCTGCTTCTTCTTCTTCTTCTTCTTCTTCTTTTAGATCACAATTTGTCAACTCTTTCCTTAGCTAACTTGAAATGAATTAGAGATACTAGAATTTTCCGCCATTTCGTGAGGTGTAAGTCAAGGCGACCGTCCCAAGGAGAGGATTGACTCTAAATGGCGCCAATAATATGACTTGAGGAGTGTCCCGTCTCGCCTCCCGTACTGGACTTGAAGACAGGAAAGAAAAGGAAGAGGAAAAATACACCTACAGCAGAAAAAAATAGAGATATTATATAAGTACAAATAAAATAAAAAATAAAAATATTACATTAGCAGAAAAAATGAGGTGGAGAAAATATTACGAAGACAGGAAAGATAAGGAAGAGAAAAAATACATCGAATGCAGAAAATACGGGAAGAGAAATTATCACATATGTAAAAAAAAAACAAAGGGAGGAAAGAAAAGTATTACTAAATGAAAAATAAATGAGTTTGGGAAAATATTATGGAAGTACATATACAAAATAGGGCGAAAGGGAAATATTACATCAATGAATAAAGGGTTAGAGAAAATATTACGTTGGAAAGCATAAGAGAGGGATAGAAATGATGACAAAAGAGAAATGGGTGAATTGTGATAAACGGGAAATAGGTGACAAAGAGGAAGATAAAATATGGGTGTGGAGGTGTAGGAGGAGGAGGAGGAGGAGGATTACATAGGAGGAGGAATAGGAGGAGGAGGAGGAGGCAGAGGAGGAAAAGGAGAAGGAGGCGGTGGAGGAGGAGGAAGAGAAGGAGGAGGAGGAGGAGGAGGAAAAGGAGGAGGAGGACGAGGAAGAAGAAGAAGAAGAGGAAGAAGAAGAAGAAAGAGGAGGAGGAGGAGGAAGAGGAGGAGGAGGCAGAGGAGGAGGAAAGAAAGGAGGAGGAGGAGAGGAGTAGGAAGAGGAAGAGGGGAAGAGGAGGAGGAGAAGGAATAGGGGAGGAGGAGGAGTTGGAGGACGAAGATGAGGACGAAGAAAAGGAGGACGAAGAAGGAGGAGGGGAGGAGGAGGAGGAGGAGGAGGAGGAGGAGGAGGAGGAAGGAGGAGGAGAGGAAGCGGTAAAGATTGGACAGCAGCCATGGGTGATAGGTTGGGTTGGCAGCGACACGCCATTCCTCAGCTCCTTCCTTCCTTCCTCCTCCTCTTCCTCCTCTTCCTCCTCTCCTCCCTCCTCCTCCTCCTCCTCCTCTTCCTTCTCCTCTTCCTCCTTCTTCTTCTCCTCCTCCTCTTCCTCCTGTGTCTCGTAGTCTTTGTTCTGTGTGGGATAAACGTCAAAGAAATTAAAACGAGATCCTGTGAGAGAGAGAGAGAGAGAGAGAGAGAGAGAGAGAGAGAGAGAGAGAGAGAGAGAGAGAGAGAGAGAGAGAGAGAGAGAGAGAGAGAGAGAGAGAGAGAGAGAGAGAGAGAGAGAGAGAGAGAGAGACGAGAGAGAGGAGAGAGAGAGAGAGAGAGAGAGAGGAGAGAGAGAGAGAGAGAGAGAGAGAGAGAGAATGTTAGTAAAGGTAGAAATGCTTGAAGGTAGAAGTCAGGCATTGATAGTAGTAGTATTAAGTAGTGTTGTCATTACTAATACTACATATTACTATATACTAATACTAATACTAATACTGATCATTGTATTGAAGTCATGATTGATCTAGCAATACCTATCATATTATTATCTCTTTTAGTAAGTTATGTCTAATTTCTGGTTTTTAAGGAATATTTGGAAGTATCATGTCATTGTGAATTGGCTGAAATAGGGACTTATAATCATTGTAACTGAAAACTGACTCCAGATTCGTGTTCAGCATGCCCAAAAACTGCTATGAACTAGTTTTCAAACAAATCTATTTTTCGATTTTTTTTCAAAATTTTGCAAGGGGTATGCCTTGATTTATTTTTAAAATTATGTTTTTCACAATAATTAAAAAAACTATGGCAGATACGTGCAAGAGGTATGGAGAAGTAAATATGAAGTAGATCACACACACACACACACACACTCACACAAACGGTAAGTCCATGAGTCTACGGAGTTAGTGAAATACGGCAAGACGTTACCGCAGAGTTTATTCCTGTAATCTTATATAGTACTCTTAAAAGTGTTTTTAGCCCAAAACCCCCCTTCAAAATTGTTCAATCGACATGGGACCAAGCCGCTTACCACCTACGATTTATGTGCAATTTTTTGAGCCTACTCTTATCAAAATTGAATTTACAGTTTCGGCTACCCAAAACAGACAAGACAGACAGACAGACAGACAGACACACGGCTACTCCTATAGTATATTAGATAAGCAGTATTTTATAGATATGACCTGTTTAGTATCCTTGTCGACTAACTAATTTGGTATATTAAGTTACTTTTCGTAATTTTATGGCTGACAACAGAAATGTTTTTTTTATAGCAAAGGAAAGATCTGGACGTGAAGGGGTTAAGCGTGTTTTTCTTAAGTCCGTCAAAGGTATTATGGACCTAATGTAAGTGTGAATTTAAGCTTCCTTTTTTCTAACTTTCTGAGAGTGATAAAGTTACCCCTAAATACTAAGTAATTCACGTAACCTTTGGAACTGCAGATGTTGTTGTAGAAGTGTTGACCCGTTCCTATTGCTGGCGGAGTTCTGAAGGTGTTGGTGGTGATGGTGGTGGTGGTGGTGGTGGTGGTGGTGGGGTGTGGTGGTAGGGGTAGTGGGTGGTGGCGTGGTGGTTGGTGGTAGGTGGGTGGTGGGTGGTGGTGGTGGTAGGGGTGGTGGGGTGGTGGTAGGGGTGGTGGTGGTGGCGTGGTAGGGGTGGGGTGTGGTGGGTGTGGTGGTGGGTGTGGTGGTGGGTGGTGGTGGTGGTAGGGTGGTAGTGGTGATGGTGGTGGTGGTGATGGTGATGGTGGTGGTGGTGGTGGTGCTGGTGGTGGTGGTGGTGGTGGTGGTGGTGGCGGTGCTGGTGGTGTGCTGGTGGTGGTGGTGGTGTCAGCTCTCAAGTGTCAGTCCTGCAAAAGAAAAGCATTGATTAGTTATGGAGGGAAGACGAGAGGTGATGAGTCAATAAGACATAGCGAATCAAACATACATTGATGCATAGAAACTCAGAAATGGATAGAAATAGTGGATGCATAGAAAGTGGATATAAACAATGGATTAGTTGACGGAAATATTGAGGTGAAAAAAATGGTCTGCAAATGTAAAAAAAATAATGTGGCGATTTATGAAGTGATGATTAGAATATTATTTTTTTGTACAGCTAATTATTTTTATTTTTTTCCTTTTATTCCTTCCTTCCTTCCTTCCTTCCTTCCTTCTTCCTTCCTTCCTTCCTTTTATTCCTTTTTCCTTCCTTTCTTTCTTTCTTTCTTTCTTTCTTTCTTCCTTCCTTCCTTTTATTCCTTTTTTCCTTTCCTTTCTTTCTTTCTTTCTTTCTTCCTTCCTTCCTTCCTTCCTTCCTCTTCCTTTTATTCCTTTTTTCCTTCCTTTCTTCCTTTCTTCCTTTCTTTCTTCCTTCCTTCCTTCCTTCCTTCCTTCCTTCCTTCCTTCCTTCCTTCCTTCCTTCCTTCCTTCCATCCTAACTAACCTTTTCCTCCTTCCTTCTCCTCTTCTTCCTTCTCCTCCTCCTCCTCCCACGAGCACACACACCCACACACACACGCACACGCACAAACACACACACACACACACCACACACACACACACACACACACACACTCACACACACACACACACACACCTGCAATCAAGGAAAGGTAAATGTAGTATCGGAACCCACCACCTTACAGCCGTCTTAATGATCAACAGGGTACATAAGAGTCATCTCGAGGGATAAAACAACTGGCTTTTCGACCTTAAGGACTCATTTTTCATTGGAGGGATAGCATTTTCTTGGCCGATGGAGAGTTGCACCTGCCCCTGTTTCTCTCTAGATTAACCTTTGCTGATTCGGAAGTGAAGGGCAGGTGTTGTGAAGAGGAGGAGGAGAGGAGGATGAGGAGGAGGAGAAGGGGGGAGGGGAGGAGGAGAGGAGAGGAGGAGGAGGAGGAGGAGGAGGAGAGGAGGGAGGAGGAGAGAGGAGAGAGAGTCTGAATGAAGAAAAAAAAGTTTGAGAGTACGAGAAGAGATCTGATAAAGACTGGAAAAGAAGAGAGAGGAGGAGGAGGAGAGGAGGAGGAGGAGGAGGAGAGGAGGAGGAGAGGAGGAGGAGAGGAGGAGGAGGAGGAGGAGAGATTCTGGAAATGAAGAAAAAAAAGTTTGAGAGTACGAAGAAAGATATGAAAGAGATCTGATAAAGACTGGAAAAGAAGAGAGAGGAGGAGGAGGAGGAAGAGGAGGAGGAGGAGGAGGAGGAGGAGGAGGAGGAGGAGGAGGAGGAGTGGGAGAAAAGTATAGGAGGAAGAAACTGAAAAAATATAAGTGTAGAAGAAAAGCAATCAATACAAATAGAACGCAAAGAATAAATGTTTTTGACTTTGACTTTGACTTTGATTTTGATTTTGATTTTGACTTTGATTTTGATTTTGAAAGACTGCAAGAAGGGAATCGATGAAAAGAGATGATAATGGTGGTAAAAGGAAGGAGATGAAGGCGCAAAGAATGAAGAGATGATAGCAGATAAAGTGGCGGATGAAAAATAGAAAGAAATGGAGGGAAAAAAAGAATGGAGATATTAAGAAAGAAGAGAAGAAAGAAGGAGATAGAAGAAAAGAAAGAAGGAGATAGAAGAGAAGGAAAAGACAGAGAGATGGATGGAGGGAAAGTTGGAGGAAAGAATGAAGGAAGAAGCTGCGAGGGAGGGGAAAAAAAAGGGTTGATTTGTGATGAGGAAAAAGGAAATAAGGAAGGAAGGAAGGAAGAAATGAAAGAAAAAAAGATTATTGGTTGTACGATAAAAGGACCGAAAAAAGGGAAGAACATTATATTCTGTCGAGGTAGGGGAAGGG
>JACEEZ010010591.1:0-228834 GCA_016584305.1 Chionoecetes opilio
TTTTTTAATTTTAAAAAGTTTGTTACTTATGACATGCAGAGGAGATACTTAATCACACAAAAACTACAACGCATACGGAAAATTCAAACAATACGTGGTGGGGTACGGGGCAGGCAAGTAGTGGGCCCGGGAGGACGAGAGGTTTTACACTCAGGAAAAAAAACCCAGACTCAGCTGATCGGCACCCCCAGGCAGGTACGCAGCTCACACGCCGGGGTTCGGGTTTGTTTTCACTCCCGCGGCCCCCACCGACCTGCGTGACATGTTTGGAGGTGGGTAGCAGAGGATTAGCATCTCCGAGTGGCGTTCTCGGTGACACGAGTTCGACCCCTGACGAAAGCCAAAATCTTTCTGCCCGTCATGGCCTAAGAACACCCACATGGCCTCCCATTAACTCTCCCTTCGATTGGGTGCATCGGGGACACAGGGGGACGGCATGAGCCTTAACACAGGGTCACAAAAAAAATCCTCCCTGCACCCCCACGGGCGGGGGCCAACCATCCACCCCTCAGTGAGCCACGGGCCTGCCATCCGACCCCGGGGGTCACGCCTACGGGCGCTATGGGCAAAATGAAAAAGAAAAAAGAAAAAAAGAAAAGTTCAGCCACCCAACATAACTTACTTATAACAAAAACCTCTTTTTCCCCCGGACTAATGGGGGGGCAGGTCTGGGAAACCCGCAAAAGTCCGGGAATCGCAAGTAAAAAAAAAAAAAAGGAAAAAAAAAAGTGTGCCATTACCCACCCCCGGACGTTTATCCTACTCTAGTATTTACTGTCCAAAACCCCCAATTAAAACTACCCCGCCCCGGGACTTTTTTTGTTTGCTGAGCAGCTGCCACCTGGGGGGGGCAGCAGAAAAATGTTTAATAGTTCCCAAGAGCGTTCCTGCACCGGGGCAGTGGGGGCAGGGGACTAACGGAGGCTGGCAGGTGAACCCGGGGTGCTGTGCCCAAATGTAAACAATAAAACCGCTGAGCTGCTTCCACCTGGCGGGAGCAGCAAAAAAGTATTCAATAGTCCAAAACATTTGCACCCGGGGCAGTGGGGGTCGGGACTAAAAAGGGGTGTGCAGGGAACCGGGGGTGGTGTGCCCCAAATGTAAAACAATACAAAAACCGCCCGGGCATCTGCCACCGGCAGGGAGGCAGCAGAAAGGTTCAAAGCTCAGGAAGTTCCTGCACCAGGGGGGTGGGAGTCAGGGGGCTGACGGAGGCGGTGGTGAGGTGAAACCCTGAATGTTTTGTGCCCAAAAGTAAAAAAAAACGACCGCTGAGCAGCTGCCACCGGGGGAGGGGCCCGGGCACTGACCAGGGGTGACAGAAGGGGCGCTCGGACCGCCCGAAACTTTTTCAATTTACGAACATGGACCGGCATTTCAACGTAAAAAAAAAAAAAAAATAATAAATAAAAAATAAAATAAAAAATAAATAAAATAATTTAAAAATTGTCCCGGCTCTGACATATCCCCCGACCTGGATTTTTTCCAGCAAAACCGTATCGGGAAAGGGGGGTCGGGAAATCGAGGTTTTTGGTACTATCGAAAACAAGCTAAAAATAGAAATTGCTGATGAGCAGTGCTGAATAGTAAGAATAGTGAGTGTGTTCTTTTTTGAAAAGACGTATATGGACAAAGTTTTTGTGGTCTGTTTTCTTTAATTTTTTCTTAGAAATTTCTTTCAAAATCATGGTGCGTCTTCCAGATGCAGCGGCTTTTTAGCCCGTAAAATCGTCATAACAATTTTTAATCCTGATAACAAAGAGAAGAAACGACAATGAGGTACTACTGACGTCGAAACAGAGAAGGTTGATACACAAAGGACATACAAAACAACTAGGAAAAATGAGATGCCTGAACGAACATAAACAATTAACCAGCTTCCCTCATAGAATGTAGAGGTTTGGAATGGACTAAATGAGGAGAGGTGATATCGGTACATACAGTACCCTCCCGAGTTTCACGCTATGCGAGTTTCGCGATCCACCGAGTTTCGCGCCGAGTCCAAATTTTCCATCCCGATTTCCGCTGCATTATCTCCCCGATTTTCTTTTTTTTTTCTTTTTTTTGTGCGCCTACAGCGGCCGTTTGGCAGTGACCTCCAGGGTGGGATGGTAGGCACTGGAGGTTCCCTCAAGGGCTGTGATGGTTGGCACTCTGCCGTGGTGCCGCAGCACGATTTTTTATAGTGACGCTTTGTGATTTAGATGTTTCAATGTCCGCCCCCTGTGGCCTCCGATGCACTCACATCGTAGGAAGTTTAATGGGCAAGTATGGTGGGTGTTCCTGTAGGCCACTCGACGGTGGCAAGGACAGATTTATTATAACCTTACGGTAATATCAAGATCAAGTATCGCTAAAGAGTGAATATGTCATTATAGGACAGTGATGAAGAATGCTGTTAGCAAGACGTGGTGATGTGTGAAGATCAGGAGTGGATGAAACGTGGAGTACTTGATGCTGGAATGTGAACAGGGCTGGAGTATGCTAGAAACAAAGACTGTTTGAGGTAGTGGTGGTAGGTGAGTCTGAGTGGAAGAATGGCGAAAGTGAGAGGACTAGGAGTGTGGATAGCAGATGGAGTACCTGCTGGGGTTGTTGCTGAGTGAAGAAATGACAGTCGTGTGGCTGAAAGTGAAAAGAGAGCACGCATGAGAGAGAATGAGAGGCAGGGGCCCCTCAGTGAGGGAGACCCGCGGATGGAATGTGATGCAGAGAGAGCTAATGAGGGAAAATGAAAACCCCTAGTTTTGCTTCCCCTTTTGCTTTCCCTCCCAACTAGAATACTACGTGTGTGGAGAACGGCCGACCAAAGGCTTCAATGCACACCGACAGTAATCTGTGGGTGACTCCCAACTCGCAGCTTCAAGCTCGTAGATCTGATCCTCTGCCTCCTTCTCCTGTCCTCTAGTTTTGGCCGTCCACGCCCTCGGGAGGCGGATCACAACCCCCGGCTAACAAACCGCTGTTATCCCATTGCACAGTGGCTGGGTGGATACAGGGCTGGGGCATTTTCAGGTTATTTTTGGGGGGAGAAAGTGAGTCTTATAAGCCGTAAATTACGTACAACAACAACACCCTCACGCACCGGACTAAATACCATAAATTGGCGGGCGTACAAAAACACAAAACACATTTTCCACTATATGACGATATGAATCTTACTATAGGTCCCCCGCTGTTTTTCACTTGAAAAACACCATAATCACCTGATAGTACGGCTATATAATGTATAATAGTAAAACCCAGTACGTATCACCTATATGACTGGACTGGCACCTCACCCCTCCACCATTTCCATTCGCCAAGTTACACTGTGTATCAGCTGTTGACAACGCTGTGGGTGACTGGCCCGCTAAATCGTACTGCACTCACCTCCGCGCATTTGCATTCTTCCAGTGTTTTTTACACTGTAATCAGCGTGTTGAAACAGCTGTGGGTGGAACTGCTCCTAAAACGTACTGCACTCCACCTTCCGCCATTTTGCATTCGCCATGTTACACTGTATTCAGCTGTTGGAAACAGCTGATGTGTGGAAACTGCTCCTAAAACGTACTGCCCTCACTTCGCGCCATTTTGCATATTCGCCAATGGTTTTACCTGTATCAGCTTGTTTGGAAACGCTGTGGTGGAACTGCTCCTATAACGTACTGCACTCACCTTCCGCCATTTGCATTCGCCAGTGTTTACACTGTATCAGCTGTTGGAACAGCTGTGGGTGGAACTGCTCCTAACTTACTGCACTCACCTTCCGCCAGTTTGCATTCGCCAGTGTTTACAACATGAAAATTTAAAAGTAAAAGAAAACACCCTTGTAAGACCTATTGGTCTTTGCGTTTGTTTTTTCCTTTGTAACCCTTTTGTAAAAATAAAAATAGATAGGTTTGGGCTAATTAATCATCTTCAAACAATGATCGTATTATATTATCAGTAATAAAACCTCTCGTTTCGGGCTCTCATTTTCGGCTTTGACATTATTCGGACCTCCTCCTTTTTTTTCTTTTTTTTTTTCTAAAGGGGGAGGGAGGGGTCCGATGTGAGGCAGTGGGGTTGAGGCCCAAAAGCCGGAGAGCTTTTTTATCCCACTGGGTATCTTTTGTACGTAATTGTGGTTTCTTTGTTTGTCCAAATTTTTTTATTGGCGAGTATCGTGGCCATTGACCCTTGGGGCCCCAATCCCAAAGGGGGGTGGGGATCTCCAGCACCACCCGCTCAACCCACCCTACATATTCCTGCCTTTACTACCTTCCAGCAAACCCCCCTGGTGGGAGTAAAAGTGGAAAGGCCCTACTGGCTTGGGCAGTAATGATTCACAAACTTGTCATAGTCCCAGCCAAAGTCAAACTTTTTTTTTAAAAAATTCTTGACCAAACACAATCAACAAAACGTTTTTACACAGTCTTTAAAACCCCTGGCTCGGGAAGCCTTCCGGAAACTCGCTGAGCACTGGGGGGGAAGCCTTTTAATATTTTCGCAAAATTTTATTTCATACAAAAAACCGCGCCAACTTCGTGAAGTCTAAAAATTTGTCACATTCCCTTGATGTCACCCTGATAACACACCCACCATCTGCCTAACACGCTTACGCAGAAAATTACCACTCCTTTGGGGTTTTTTTCCCAAGATTTTTGGAATTTAGGTCCTGGTTTTTGAGTTTTTTTTTGTCTATCTTGGGACTTATGGAGGTTATTAAAATATTTTCTCCAGTAGTATATCTCAAGGTAGGGTAAAACGGTCCTATGCTTACCTTAGATAAATACGGGGAAAAATACTTGAATAACCCCCTTTAAACCCGCTGAGTACACTAATATAATAAAAAGTACCCCACACCCCCGCTGTTTTTGTTTTTTTTTTTTTTTTTCATTTTTTAAAAAGGTAAAAATTAAGAAACAAAAAATATCACTCACAAAAAATGGGGTTCAAAGGGGAGGGGGGCCCCCTCACCATCAGCTGTTCCCGGGCCCAATTCAGGTTTAGGGCGCGCCTACCCCTCACTGAGCCCCAGCATTGGATTAGATGCTCCAGTTTTCGGGGGGCGGTTATTTTCACATCACCAGAGCTATGGGGGCCTTCTTTTTCTAATTTTAAAACAGATTTCACTAATGTCAAATAAGTCAATTTCAAGTTGTAATGGGAATGGTAAAGTTTTAAATAAGGGATGGGTTTTTCCCTGCCCCCGAACCGGAGAGGGCCCCAGGTTTTTCCCCAAAAAAACCCAACCCCCCCCAGCCCCCCCCACACCAAAAACGGGTTCCAATTCGGGGAATATAAGCCCCCTAATCCAAAAATACCCAAAGGGGAATAAGGTTTTGTTGGGGGAAAAGCAATTTTTTTTTTGCCCCTATCGGGAATACCCAAAAATCCCCCAAAAATTTCCCGCCATTTCCAAAAAGCCGGTAACAGAATTTAAAAAAGGAAAGTGCGCCCTCCCCCCCCTGGGGGGCCCAGGCTTTGGGTCCCCCCGGTTAAAATCTTTTTGGATTTCCCAAGGGGGGAAAGAAAAAGGGGGGGGGGGGTGGGGGGGGGGGGGGGGGGGGGGGGGGTTTTGGGTAGGAGTGGCACCCCTTATCCCCCTCAGCTCTCTCGCCAGGGGTTTTTGGTGCCTTCGCGCCAGATTTTTCAACCCCCGCCCAAAACCCCACAACCCCATACGTTTGGGCATTGACCACTATTCTGGACTGTTCAGCAACAAGGTTTTTGAAATTGAAAGCTCATGCGGCCTGGGGCCCACCCGACAGAAAAAGAAAAAAGTGGTCTATGGACTATCTAAAACATTTTTTATCAGTATTTTGAAAACTGAAATCTTCGTAAAGTTTGTTCATATATTTCAAAAAAAAAGGGGGGAAAAATTCATGGGTACCCTAGTGTAGGGTTAGCCCTCGGCTCAAAACCCGGGAAATCCCGGGTTGATCACCCCCGGCGGAGCAAAGATAATGGGGGGTCTTTTTTAAAAAACCCGACCCCCTGTCCACTCAGCAGTGAATGGGTAGGGGGTGTTCCGGGGGGTTTGTGACCCCCCTCCCAGAGTGTGGCTTCGGCCAACACTAGCGGCAGCGGTAGATCACTACAGCTCTGAGGAATTACCTCTAAACAAACAAAAAAACAAACAACAAACAAAGTAAAACACCTAAAGAATCCATTAGAGATCTAAAGAAATATCTGAATTTAATATTCACTAAACTCTTCGCCTTTAAACTTTGCGATCAAACCTTTATCATAAGGGGTTTATAGAACGCATTTTTAGCTTTCCATTTATTATTTTCGTTTTCTGATAAAATGAAATTTGAATCTGCATAAAATTGCTTAAATAAAAAAATAAAAAAATCATTGGGGAATTTTTCCCATTTATGATGTTTTTTATTTCTATAATTTTTTTTTCTGATAAAAAAATTAGCTCATGTATAAAATTTGCTTAACTAAATAATAACTCATCAATCGGGGAAAATTCCCTTGATGATTTTATTTATTTTTTTAACACTAATTTTTCATGGGGTCGGTGTAGGGGAAACAAAGGAATTCCTTGCGGAAACCATTTTAACCACAGGGACAAATATTAATTTCTGCTTATTCGGTGAAAACCCGGGCCCCACAACAATGGGGATCAAAAAGAAATGCTGCCAATAGTGTTCATATATTCACAAAATTAGACATATACATTCACAGCGTCACCCCTTCCATCTTTGTACTACAACCTTACCACTCCTTTTTATCAGCAACCCCCCCTTGTTTCTCGTGCTTAACCCACCCCCTATTTTTCTCGTTTGGTGGTTGTTTTAACACAAAAACTATAATTACTCCTTGTGAAGTTTGGGACCCCACGTTTTTCACTTGCGAGAAGCCACACTCTGGCGTCTGATTGGGCTTTTGTAGCTAGCATCTGCACCACGGCCTGTCCCCTCGCTTTACAACACTCCTGTAAAACATTTACCCCCTTGGTAAATGCATGAAATGCACTGTATAAAACCTCTTGAATCACTCAAACCCAAAAATTCCTTAAAGAAAACCCAAAGACACACCCTTAATTAAATATATAGTTTAATCAAAAACCCTTTTCCCAAAGCACTGAACAAAATATGACTTCTAATCCCCCTAATAATTTTTACCGAGGTACACATTTTCAGAAACTATTATAAAAAACACAAAACCTTTTTGACCTACGTAAATAAACAGTACACTCCCCTCCCGAGTTTCGGGCTTGCTTTCTTCCGGGGGCATAGCGCAAACTCGCGGATCCAAAATTTGGGTATTAAACCCTGTAAAAACGCTTTTTAGTCGTTTTTTTTTTTTTTTTTTTTTTTGGTTGGGGGTCCCCTACAGCACCTTTTGGGCAGTGACCCCCCGGAGGGGGATGGTAGGCCCTGGAGGTTACTTAGGGCTGTGTACCTACCGTATTTTACGCTTAAAAGATTAACTTTTTTCCCCAAAAACATACCGAAAATCCCCCAAAGCCCCTGTCCACGCAGCATGATGGGTACTGGGTGTTAGCCTGGGTTTGTGACCCGCTTCTCGGGGGGGTGGCTTGGGCCCCTACGTAGAGAAAGGAGGGGAGAGAGCTTGAGGGGGGAGTCCCCCCGCGGTGTGTTTTGGTCTGAGTGAGTGAGCTTGACACTTCTTGTCAGCTGATGGTTGTGTGACGTGTTTTTGGGAAAAAACATTTGTCCAATGCCTTCCTCTCTTCTCTCCTTCTCCTCCGTACCTCCAGAAACCACAGTACCACACATTCATTTTTTAACCCTTTTAAAAAGGGATATTTTTTGGTAATAAAAGGGAAACGGCGGGGGTGTAAGGAAAAGTGCTACTTATTTTGGGTTTACCTATCTTATGCCCCGGCTTCCCTGTAAAAAAAAAAATGGAAAAAAAAAAAAAGAAAACCCCTAAAAGTTATACAAAGCCTATTTAGTGGGTCACCCCCGGCCCGAATTTGCTCACCGGTACAAATTAGGGCGAGAATGCTAAAGTGTTTTTTGAAAAGGTATAAATGCCTAGAGTTAAAAAATGTGATAGCATTGTGGGGTGGCAGCTTTATATGAGTTATCTCCCTTTTTAAAAATGGCTGCCAAAAACACCCAAAAATTTAAATTTTTGGTGGTTTTTACTGCCCACGTGTAACAGCGTATATCATGTCCTGGCAAATACTCGAAAGAATCAGCCCTTTTGGGATTTATTCTAGTACTAGTTGTATCTCCATGGGGAGCCCGACCAAAAATCGTTTAAACTCATTTGTATGGCGATATAGTAGCTACATCAAAGGGATGATATGGCCAGGGTGAAAATCATGTCCTTCCTGATGGCCGTTCGGATATGGACGAAGTCTGATCTTATCTTTTTTTGAATCTGTAGATTTGCTTCCCAAAAGCTTACTCCCTATGTAATTTTGATTTTCCAAGAAAACTCCTTTATGAGCCGCATGGAACCATCAACACTTTCCCTTTGTCGTCGGAAAAATTTTCTACTGCACCCCCCAGCTGGGATTTCAGTTTTCTGTGCAATTCTTCTTTGTTGAACCCTTCAAAAATTCTCCACCGAAAACTTTAAAATGATTCCATTTTTGTGGTCAAGGGGTGCGGGTATAATCTCTTGTTGGGATAATATCTTCTCTGTGTATTCGAAAAGTTCTGGTAACTTCTCCTTCCCCCTTGTGATACTATAAATTCATCTTTACTTTCTCTTTTCATTCTCATTGCTGTCCTCTTTGTTCCTATGTAATTCCTATAGCATGAAGCGTGGTTGTGCCTCGCGGCAAAAATGTCTCTACTGGGTTAGTGCTATCTCCTGCCTCTGCTTTCTGACGGCACTCTCTCTTTGTGTTTGAAACACTCTCATTGGAAGCTGCGTAAATGTTTCACGTGATTGGGTGCTTTTTTGAACTTTTCCTTGCTACAGAAAAGCAGATCAGCATAAACTCTTGATTCTGTGTTGATGTTCTGGAAAACTTTTTTTTGGGGGGGGTCCACTACCAGATAGATCAAACTACATTCACCGGGTTTACTTTTTAGAGTTTTTCCCAAATCTCTTTTCATGGGGAACTGCTTCAAAATTTCGATGATAGAATTAAATTTGGAAATTTTTTGTCCTGAAGCGTTTTTTTAAACGTCTAAATGGGGCAGGTTCCTGACTTTGGCGGCTTCAAATAAGGTTAACCAGGAGGGATGGCTTTGGGACTGACAAAATTTCATCTCCGTCGGGTACCCCGCCTGGGGTATTGCACAGTTTCTTGGCGGGTGCCTGTGGGGTTTTTTCCCTGTTAAAGGACATTCCGGCCCCCCTCGTTGAAGTTCCCCTACCAGACACCGGATTCTGGTCCCGATTCTTCTCTACATCCCCACCCCTTTAAAAATGCTTCGAGAGGGAGTCGGCTGCTACTCTACCTCTCCACTCCAAAAAAACCCACTTTCTCTGAACCACGACCGCGGGGCCCGGGTGGTCTTTCCGGGGGGTGGGCCCTCGAGGGGCTCCAACGTCGCCAGTCGATCGTCCTCCTTCCCCCTCGCCGATGAAATCAACCCGAAAAGAAAAAAAAAAAATTTATGTATGTAATTTTATATATATAAAATCAGTTTGGAAAAGGGGATACTCCCTAAAGCTGCCACTGCCCCCAAAGCTATCACATTTTTCTAACTCTACATTTATCCCTTTCCCAAAAAACACTATTGCTTCTCGCCCTAATTTGATACCCCACCAACCCCCAGGCTGATCCCAATTATAATCTTCTAAGCAGGAAGGAGGAAAACTGCCCGTACGTCTCTTTTTGGGAGGGGGTAGCAGAGTGGTTACGTCAAAATATATGTCAACTCAGCACGAGCTTGACAGACGA
The DNA here is from genome assembly GCA_016584305.1 of Chionoecetes opilio. Taxonomy (NCBI): domain Eukaryota; kingdom Metazoa; phylum Arthropoda; class Malacostraca; order Decapoda; family Majidae; genus Chionoecetes; species Chionoecetes opilio. The sequence goes on from JACEEZ010010591.1 coordinate 9,812, forward strand.
CCCAAAAAGATACTAAACAAAAAGGTCACAAGAAGAAGAAAAGTCTCCGAGTGGCGTTCTCGGTGATCCGGTTCGTCCCTTTTGAGGGCTGTAAAAACCACTTAAAATCTTTCTCTGCACTGTTAGTGGCCTAAAACACCCACGCTGCCCATTAACTCTCCCTTCGTTCGATGCATCGGAGGAAAAGGGGGGTGGCTGGCCTCTAATCACGGGCTCCTAAAAATTCTTCTGCGCCACCAGGGGAAGGCCACCATACGCCCTAAATTTAAACCCTCTAGGCCTCCCAACTCACCCTGGGGGTCCTCCCAAATGGCGCTTAGCACACCACACACACAAAAAAAAAAAAAAAAAAAAAACGCAAAATCGGGAGGGTAAATTTAGGACTAACGCAAAACTCGGGATCGCAAACTCGCGGATCGCAAAACTCGCATACGTGAACTGGGGAGGGTATGTTATGAACCAGCGGCCCCCCGACTTCGGCCCCTTGTGCAACAGGCCGTATTCTGGGGCCCGTCCAGTTTTTACAGGGGTCTTGGGTTTGGGTTAAAATAGATATTTTCCAATCGGATTTTTACTACCTTTTACGTTGAGTATTTTCATCCAATTCTATAAAGGGGCACTGTTTTTTCTCACATTGCCCGCCCTTTTGGCACTAAAAACTCTTTGCTCCTGCGTTCCCGGGTTAAAGGGGGGGTCCACGGGCTCTTTTTCCCTTGTGTTACCTGTTCGGGTGGGCCCCGGGCAAAAATGTTTCCCCGTCCTGGTTCCAGCACCTCAACACCTTTAAAAACCCTTATTTTTGGGGGACACGCAGTACTACATGACCTAATAAAGACTTTATATAAAGCTCACATAAACACTACGATGTTAAAAAACTAGTAATGACATAAAGCCCTGCCCCCCCTACTGGCAGCGACCCGCCCCGCCTGGCCCCTGCCTACCTCTCGGACAACACGCTTCATCCGCCTCACCTGTGCCTTCCGGAAAAAGACGGTCACTACCCCGCTTGTGATAGCATCATAATAAACCCCGGGGTCATAGTGCCCTCAAGGTTCCTCACAGCCCCTCGAACACCCAAAAGGGGAGGAAAACTCCCCATCATGATACTGCTGCCCGGGTGCCAGACGTAGGCTAAAATGCTGTACACTACACCTTCAGTACTTATTTTGTATTTTTACTGAATTTATTATTTATATGATTTATCTATTTTTGTATATGCATGTTAGAAAAGTTCTATATTTACCTAGATTTTTTTTTTTTTTTTAAGCCTATATATATTATCCTCCCATTATTCGGATCCTTGCATTACTCGGACCACTCCTTGGCCCAATTAATCCGAAATATGAAGTTTTAACTGCAAACCCTCGCGTATTCGACCGTCCTTTATTCGGATTCCGACATTATTCTGGACCTTCTCTTTTTTTCTTTTTCTTTTTCTTTTTTTCAATACTGCAGGGCGGCAAGAATTTATGTGATAGCCTGATTATCAATAATTGGCATTATTTCATTATTGCATCCAAATGTTTATTGCGTCAAAAGAAAATTGAATTATGAACTTATATAGGTTTCCAAGTAGTTGGTGTAGTTCCATCGCACCATGTGTAAACACAAGCGCACAACAAGATCATAAATTTCCCCCCTAAAATTACCACAGAAAATTTACATAACCACAAACATGCCAGTCTTGAACATATTTACTCACCACGTTTGAAAGTCTAACGCACTTGTCTTTGTCCTTGACGCAAAGAAAAAGTTTCAAGAAAACTTTAATATTATCAAAAGGACAGCTAGTGATCTCCTACGCACAACAGCAGATAATTAAAGTCATAACCCAGTTACTGGGTAAAGTGTGTGTAGGAGCGTGTCTCGTTACATCCGTAAAGGCTTGCATTTTTCTTACCCACCGCTCAACTTTCGTTGAGTAACCCAGTCCTCCCTCACAATTTCTTTTGACTAAAACTGATCTAATATAAGCTGTGAATACGTGATCTGGTCTGCAGTCCCAACTGTGGCTTAGGCCCCTTATTCAACTGAGCGAAACCACTTTCCCCGAAATGTTTGTGACGTTTGGGAAATCAATACTATACCTGACGATCAAGAAAATAAAAAAAAAATTATGTCCCTGGTCAAACTGACCATTAATGGACTATGAAATTTGACAACTGCAAGCGCGTCAAGGCGTGAGTGAGTAATCTTGTTATGTGAATCTTCAAGGATTGGTTTTATAACATCTGTTGCCAGAGATTATAATTTTTCAGACGGAAGTCCTGCACTCCAGTCGTGACCGAGTTCGAGCTCTCCCTCTCCTCGACAATGCCACCCTGGCATCCTGTCAAGAGTGAGTTGGTTGTGAATACAGGTCGTATCAGGGTCTTGTAATTTCCCTCTAATACGACTTCACTCATTCACCAATGGACCAGGGTTTAAATCGTGGCTATGAAACGGCTGACCGGCGGAGTTTTTAGAGCAGGTAATGTTGTGATTGACGAGGAAGACAGGGATGTTGCCAGACTGACCTCGACAACTTGCGCAAGTGTTTTTATGGATCTCAAATCCTGGCATTTTCAACCTGGCTCGTTCTTTGGAGTATGTTTCAGGCAACACCCTGTCTAATGGTTTGAATCGTCTGATTCGTGGCACTGATCCAGTGATTGAATTTGAGGATTTGAAGAACTGCTAACTTTCACGCCACATTGTTCAGGGGCTGGGAGACATGCGACCGACGAAGATTGTTAGTGTTGGTTGGATGGTGAATGAGGTGACCCTGGTATCCGACAACTGAACTTATGCTAGATTTCTGATTCGGTTTTTTTACACCCGGATCAACAAGACTCTAGTGACGATGATGATGACGAAAAAATGACTTACTTCGACTGCGACAAACGGCATCTGCCATAGGCCGGCAGCCGAAAACACTAGTTGAGTATTTGGAGCAACCCAAATACTGAAGCTGAACTACGTGGTTTTTGCTACCTCTCTACGGGAGATCCGTGATTGAATTTTTGCAACCCAGAGTCCGCTGGACACTACCGCCAGGCACCTAGACACTGATCTTTAAACCGCCTCCTTTCTGGTCCTTCATCTTCACTATCCTCTAACTCCCACTTTGTCTCCTCTACTTATGGCTCCTCAGCCATCTCACCTTTTGCAGGCCCTTCCAGGCATAAGTCAGTCCAATGAGAGTGACTCCCGATCTCCGATTTCACCACTGCCTTTGATCGGGAGTATCATGAGGGGGAGAGGAGGTGGCTTTATAAGCGGCCACAGTCGCCACTAGACCCACACGGGAATTATCATCACGACGGCATGCAGAGGTGGTGAGTGTAAATACTGTACTGTAGCCTATTGTTAATTTTTCCTGTACTCTAATTTATTTTACATTATTTATCTTTGTTTAGTGATTTTGCATGACTTGCAAAGGTTCCGTATTTACCTATAATTTTTTTTTGGGGGGGTTTTGTTTGCAAATCCTCGCATGTATTCGATTCTTTCATTACTCGGACACTCCTTGGCCCATTAGTCCCGGGATACGCGAGGGCTTACTGTGAGTTTGTGTTGGAAGAACTATGGATCGAAACTCCTACTCCGTTGTAAATCAATTGACTACAAATTTTTATGATACTTATACTTGAAAGACGCATAAATTACAGTAAACCTCCTCTATTTTCGAACTAATTGGGGGAGGGACCTGGGTCGAATTAGCAGAAAGTCTAAATTTCTGATTTTACATCTAGCCCCTCCACACAATAAGACTCACTCAACATGGCCGAACAGCACAAGATTGTATTACTTGTACTCACCCACAACCATTGTATTTAGACGATATTATCATATACTGGTCATGCTGGGCAGTCCGTGGTACGCACCGCATGGGAGAGGGACTCACACTAGTAAGGCCCGGATAATTTCGAATTTCTGTTTGAATATGGAAAGCTGTTGAAATTTTGAACTGGCCTGAAACTGGTTGAATTGAATCCGAGTTCGAAGTATCGGGTTCAAATTCAGAGATAGTTTACTGTATGTATAAAACAACAAGTAAATATGGACAATCAGCATCTGTCTTCGACAACTTTTCAATGCGACTTTTTCCTGCGACTGGTGCAGGCCTGCCAACTTGTCATGTTTGGCTCAGCGTCCCCAGGCGAGACTAATGTCTCCACTTTTCTCAATATCGAGTTTTCAACAGTTAGAAAAATAACCTGATTGAAGCCGAAGTCAACCAAATACAGTCGGCGCAAAAAAACGAGGACGCAACATATGTAGGACCGGAATAACGTCCTTTAGCTTTTTTGCAAATTTTTGTGGGAGCGATTGAAATTTTTTTAATTTTTGTTATATCTGCAGTGCTTAGGAAGTTCTGCTGTAGATTCCTCGCTTTGCCCCGCATCTTGTATATTCCAAGTCATCATAGGCAGAGGTTGGTGTGTTTGTTTCTCCCAACCTTGCTACATCCCCATTCGCCCCTCCAGTCTTCTAAACCCCCCGCCTCCTCCAGGTCTACTAAAAAGGCATTATAGCCGGGCAAAATCTCTATCCATTGTGAAGAAGACACATATAGTAACCTTTGTATCGAAGTGAGAAACCATGGCCAGATAGAGAGGGAGTATGTTTGTTTCACAACATACCCGTCTCGGTCTTGAACAGGCAGGGCGCAAGATGTGAGTTAGAAACTGTTTTGACGTTGAAGAAAGGGTCAGGGCACCACAGAAAACCTTCAAAGGAAGACGATCCCAACTGCTCAAAGTTTGCTGATGGCAATAATCCTTCAGTCAGTCAGATCATTCTCCTTTGAAGTTTTTCTTGGGCGCCCTGACCCTTTCTTCCACACAAAACATTCTAACTCACCATCGTGCACCCGCCTGTACAGACTGAGACGGTGTGTTTGGAAAGACACATCTCCTTCGCTATCTGGCCCAGGGTTTTCCACTTCGATACAAGGTTACTATCTCTGTCTTCTTCACAATGGATAGAGATTTTGCCCGCATAAATGCTTTAGTAGACCTGGAGTAGGCTGTAGAAGATGAAGGGGGCAAATGGGGGTGTAGGAAGGTTGGAGACCAAACACCAAGCAACCTCTTCGCGTATGATTGTCTTGGAAGATACAGAGCGGGCAACAGCGAGGAATCTACAGCAGAATCCTAATCACTGCCAGATATACAAAAAACGTAAAAAGATTCAATCGCTCCCACCGAATTGGCAAAATAGCTAAGGACGTCATTCCCCTCCTACAGTAATTTTTGGCGTCCGAAGTTTTTCTGCGCCGACTGAATGAGTTGGAAAGTCGAGTAAAAACAACTTTACATCTTTTTTGAGTAAGGGTGGGTACTTTATTATGCATTTCTTCACTTATCCACAGCTTTTGGTGGTCCTCCGCTTAGTTTGAGCTCTCGCTTGACCTGTTGCTCTCGTTCTAAGTTATATGAAAACTTTCTTGTTGGTGATAGAAACACACATCAGATTCCTCAGTGACGAAGGTCCACAAACCAGTCTGGTCACTGTGTCATTTGCGAGATCAGGAGGCGAGCTTGCATATGCAGCTGCTTCAAATTTTGACATACACATCTAGGTCTCATCAAGCAGGCTCGCTGGATGTAGCTGCCAAGGAAGAAATTAGCAAACTCCCCTCTCCCTAGGTTCAACCAGAACAGTTGGATTTTCCCGTTGAATGCAGGCAATGGCCACTCGTTTTGTCAGGAAACTGTTGGAGTCTTTTCCTTGGAGCTCTTCGTTCAGGACATTCAGCTTGTCAAAAATGTCCGACAGGTACTTCATGTAAAAAATTACTAGAAAAAAATCATGCAAGTTTTATTTCCTAGTGACATAACAATCACAAAGTACCATTCAACTATACCAATCTTACCCTTTAAAATTTGTTCTATTGCTACCCTCACCCCACCGTTTTCTAATTTTGTCCTGTGGCCCCCTGAAATTTCTCATGCCCACCAGAGGGGCCATATGGCCTACGTTGATAAGCCCCTGCCTAGCGTACTCCACTAACCCTAGGCGGCGCGTGCATCCCGCACATGATTCATGTTTCAAAAACTCGGAACGGCCACTTGGGACTTTGCGTAACATATTTGCGTTTGCGAAGTACATCCGCAAACACAAATTCCACACATTTAAGTCTTCCGCATCCCTCAAACGAATGTTGAACTTACGCAATTGCAAAAGTTTTGAGTTTTGAGAGTTTTGCAGAAATGCCACCCGTGACATTATGCACATATTGTACCCCATATTATATCCGACTTAAGTAAAAAAGTGTTTACAGCACAGCCTCGCCGGATCGTTTCTCTTCCCTTATTTCGTAAGTCGGGAACTTCTATAATTTGCATTTTATGGCATCGTCCGGGATGTAATATTTAATTATATTAAGCTTTCAACTAATTTGATGGGAGTCATTGGGCAAATATGATTTGTTTTAACACATTTTTGCTAACACATGATTTTCCAGGAACATAACTTGTGCATTAAACAGAACTTGGGTCTATGTGTCTGTTTTAATTATTTTTGTTGTTGTGTTCCATTCTCTTTGTGCTTTCTTTAACTTTAGCATCACTACATACAGCATTATCTTTTCAAAATTTTGTTTATATGTTGCTATGACGACTTTGAAAACGGGCCATACACGATAATGCATTTGTTTGTTACGCTCAAAGAATATTCCCTATTGTACATCCATGTTTAATACCTTCGTTATATTAGAATTCATATATGTGTAGGCCTCAGTGGATCAAATTTGCTTTTATCATCACGATATACCTACCCTCCAGATTCACGCTATGCTAGTTTTCGCGATCCTCAGTTTCGCGCTGAGTCCTAAATTCTTATCAGCCCGCAACTTTCGCAGCCTATATCCCCAGTTTCGTTTTTTTTTTTTTTTTTTTTTTTTTGTTTTTTTTTGTTTTTTTTTTTTCTGGTATGTGTTTGCCTACAGCGCCGTTAGGCAGTGACCTCCGGAGTGGGATGTGTAGGCCTGGAGATTAACTTGAGGGCTGGATGGTTGCCCTCCGCCCGTGGAGCGCACAGACTTTCTATAGTGACGCCTGTGATTAGAGGCTCATGCCGCCCCTTGTGTCCTCCGATGCACTCCGCATCGAAAGGGTAGAGCAAATGGGCAGCATGTGGGTTTCTAGGCACTCAACAGTGCAGAGAAAGATTTTAGTGGATTTTACAGCCCCAACAGGTCGAACTCGGATCCCAAGAACGCCACTCGGAGACTTCTTCTTCTTCTGTGACCTTTTCTGCTTAGTATCACTTTGTAGGTCGTCCTGTCCAAGCTCAGTGCTCGAGCTTGACATATAGCTTGATGCTACCCCCTATCTGCTACCGCCTCTCCATACGAATAAGAGACGTAACGGGACACATCTTCCTTCCTTCCTTCCTGCTTAGTAGAGTAAAGAATAATAGGCTTAGTAAAGCTGTATGTAGTTTTTTGCTTGTGGGGGAGGGGGGGTCCATTTGTTTGTGGGTTTTTCTCTACAGAACAGCTGGGGTCCGCATAAGATAGGTAACGACCTCGAAATAATAGCACCTTACCTTACTATTTACCACAACAATACTCCTTTATAGTGATTAACCATGACGTGTGTGGTACCTGTGGTTTCTGGAGGTACTGGATGAGACAGGAGAGAAGGGGAAGGGCTTGTGACGTATTATTGTCGTATAACACTGTCACACAACCACAGCTAACAAGATATGTGTCCAGGCTCACTCACTCAGACCCAACAACAGCATCTGCTGGTGACTCCCAACTCGAGCTCAATCTCAAGCTCCTCTCCTCCCTCCTCTTCTCTTACGTAATGTTGGCCGAAGCCACAACCCCGGAAAAGCGGGTCATCAACCCCTAGGCTAACCCCAGTACCCATTCACTGCTGGGTGGACAGGGGCTTTGGGCATTTGCAGGATTTTTGGGGGGAAAAAGGTGAGTCTTATAAGCTGTAAAATACGGTAGGTACACAGCCCTCATATCTCCAGGGCCTACATCCACTCCTGGAGGTCACTGCCTACCAGGCTGTATGCACACACACACCAAAAAAAAAAAAAAAAAAAAAAAAATGGCTCAAATAAGCTTTTTTACAGGGTTTTATAATATACCCGAGTTTTGCGATCCCGAGTTTTGCGATCCGCGAGTTCGGCGCTATACCTCCAGAAAAAGCAGCGCGAAACGTCGGGAGGGTAAGTGTAAGCTGTCCACAGAAAGACTGGATAAATGTAGAATACATGGGACGGGTAACACACAAGTGTAGCTCCAGGCCCTGTAAAACAAACTAGTAAGACACACAGTATAGTCTAAACCCGTGGGTTCCCAATAGTGGGCGGTAACCGCCCCCTTAGGGGCGGCGGAAAAGATCTGGGGGGCAGTGAGGAAAAAAAGGCGGTAGGGGGCGGCAGGTGGCATTAGGGTAATTAATACACTTTCAGGTTTAACAAAATCTGAATAACAAAATCTGTCACAAAGCACTAAGGCTAAGGCAAAGGAACCGTATGCCTTATATATAATAAAAATTGAATAAGAATTAATATGTGAGAACTGGCTTTTATTTTATTACGTAGTCCCGAAGTCGAGGTCCAAAGACCGCCGTTAAGTTTGACGTGATATGTACACATACGCGACACACCACACGCCACGTGCGGTGCCCCAGATGAGCAACAGACAACTACAAAGGCCAAATTTCAGGTTTTAAGCTTTGCACCGCTTATTTTCATCTTGTAATGGTTCAAATTCATAGATATAAATAAATAATATATCAGATATAGCCTATATACTGATGGAAAGAACCAAAGGTTTGGAAGCATTGCTGTGCTTAAGGTTATGAATTGTGAAGACTATCACTCTTCCTCCATGATATTGGTGATGAGGTGGTGGTGATGGCTAGGGAGGGTTGAGTGATGGTGGTTGGGATCAAGGGGCGTAGGAGATTGTCATAATGGTGGTGGTAGTTGATGGCTAACGGGCGAATGGGTATGGTGTGGTGGAATGAAGCGGCGGTAGGAGTGGTTGTAATGGTAGTGCTGGTGACGATTGGTAGTAATGACTATGGGGAGGCGGAGTTGGGTGGGTTAGTGGAGTATTTGGTGATGGCTAAGGTAGATGACTAGATGGTCTAGATGGCTTGAATACTTTTGAGCAGTTGTTCACGGTGGACCCTCCAATTGAACAGCTTCATCACTGATTACGTCATGGAATGCCGCTCCTCCATTGACAAAACCGAACCCTCTCTTTGACAAGTCAGAGAGGCTGTAGCAAGTTTGAGGGGTGAAAGGCAGCTGGTGTCTATAATATCAGTGCGGAGCTCTCAAAGCTGGGTGAGCCATGATCCGCGGGTTGCATGCTTGTCCCTGAACTGCCGTGTGGAATCAGGTACTCATTCCCCTGACTGAGAATAGGGGGCTGTCGTCCCTATCTGAAAGGGAAAGGGGACCGTCATGACTGCAACAATTAACACGGCATCACACTGCTCAGCGTGGCCACGCAAGGTGCCTTGCCCTCTATTGCTGACACGTTATTCGCCTTCATCTGATAATGATGAGTTTGAATGTTTGTTGTTTGCCACACAGAGGTTGATGGCTGTCACAAGGGAAACTGCCTGAGAACGTTTCCTATTCACTGTTGTGATACAGTTGTTGGATATTCAAAGCTCTAGATTAATTATGTCTTTGTGATGACTAAGAACATCAAGCATGACATACTTTGTTTGGGTCAGATGTATTTACAAAGTTCAAATGAAGTCTATTTGCAGCTGCAAGAAATGAGGTTTCAAACCTATTAAAGTCAAATCACTATCTCCACCTTCCTTCGCAAGTTACGGTATTCAAACGAACCAAGCCCGTCATGAACTCTACCAGTGTCAACGCCTCTGAATTAGGAAGGGGAAGGAGCCATACCAGAAGCTGACCTTTAAGTGTATTGTAACAACACTGGATGAGCTGCACAGACATATCTGAGACATTTCAAAGATCTTTTTAATGCTGAAAATACCAGACCGGGTGATCAATCCATTCCTAGAGGTCAACAACAAGGAACAGGAGTGGCGGAGAAAAGTGTTTCACTCCAAATACTTGAGCTGGGGGAAAAAATCATATCAAGATTCTTGTCTGAAAAAATATATCTCTATCGTTTTATCCAGTACTGTAGACAATGTCCAATATGTATTTTATTGCCTTTCCAACGTCATATTTATTATAAACGTGGCTTCAGTGCAGTCGCCCTGCTTCTTTCAAACCAAGAAACTTACTAAATAAAGACTGACATTAATAAACACAGGGATCAACGACTCATTTTTACTGAGGTTCCGCTTGATGTTGACAGCTTAATCCCTGCACCAAGCAAATCCATCCCATAAAATAATAACTTTTGAAGACAATGGAACTATGATTACTTGTGAGATGTTGATTTAAACCATCCATGTTCCTTAAACAACTTCAAACTGCTAAATACCATTTGTTTACTAGTAATATTATTTGTAAAAGACTTGTTTGTTGTTTTATCTTGTTGTTTTCAATTTGCAATTTGCCTAAATTTTTTTTTGTTTTTTAACACACACACACACACACACACACACATACATACATACATACATATACATACAACACACACACCACCACACACACACACCACACACCTATACTCTCACTATAGCACGTGTAGGCAGTGATCTCCAGGGTGGGATGGTAGGCCCGGAGCTCACTTGAGGGCTGGTGATGGTGGCCCTCGCCCGTGTGGCGCACGGCTAGGATGTTTATAGTGACGCCTGTAATTAGAGGCTCATGCCACCCCCTGTGTCCCCTCCCATGCACTCACGTCGAAGGTAGAGTTTACTGGACAGGGCATTTGGGTGTTCTTAGGCCCTACGTCGACGGTTTTGCAGAAAGATTTCAAGTGGATTTATGGGTCTCACTCTGGTCGAACTTCGGATCTTTTTCGAGAACGCCCTCGGTTGACGCTAACCACTCTGCGAACCGCCGCACCGAAACTGCATCTCATGGTTTTCATTCGGCATATCATGCCCTCACAACCTCTTCTAATGAGCATGTTAACAGAAAGTTGGCAAAAATAATTTATCTCGGCATATTGATGTTATAGACTGCATCTCTTACGCTTACCCTCTGCATATCGGTCAGTCCATAAAAGTCGTATTTTTGTCCTTTTTATCTTCTCCTGCAAGCTCAGGCTCTTCAATTTCATTCCCTTCCCATGCTGGAGACACCTTGCATGATGGAGCTAGCAGCTTGATATAGCAGTACTCTGTATGATGTAATCCCAAACACGTAAAATAGGTGGCAAAGTAAAGCAAAGGGTCGGGAACCATACACGTTTAGGCTGTCAGCTTGCTGAGCCGTGTTTTATGGTCCGTCAAGCACGTCTTGGATACAATTCCGTTTTTTTTTGTGTCGAAATTGAAAAAGGATTGGTTTCTGCTCAAAACACAAACTAAGCTTGGTAGGGAGCCAAATAATAATCAATGCAAAACATTGCAAACAATTCACAGGGGAGTAGTATAACACACATTTTCAGCAAGTGTTAGTGGATTGGGAATTCCGTAATCCAGCACGGTGCTTGGAGAACGACAAACACGGCTCAGCCTACACGCTGGTTTCCGATCTTTGTTTAATTTTGCACCTAGTTTACGTGTTTTGGCTTACATCATACAGTACTGTATATCAAGTGTCAGCTCCATCACGCAAGGGTGTCTCCAGCAGAAGGAAATGAAATTGAAGAGCCTGAGCTGCAGAAAAGGCGAAAGTGCGGCAAGATGGATGCAGGTGCATCCATGCGTGCTATTTGTGGCTGGTTTGATATCAACATCAAGCACATTCTGCCCGTTCACTGTAAGTGTATTTTTTTATGCTTTTTAATAGTATCCTGTGTTTTACTTTTTTTTTTTACTTTTTTTCCCCATACCAGGAGGACATTTGGAATAACTCGGCACATTGAATAACTCGGCACATTGAATAACTCGGCAAGGGCCAGAGCCCCTATCGTGCCGATTTTAAAGGGCTTTTACTGTATGTGGGTGGGTGGGGGTTGCAAGGAAACTCCCCTGGGAGCTAAGTGAGTGCTAGCCTGGACAAGTTTGGGACCCTCTGGTCAAAACTGATATCTGTTCCGGGTGCTCTGAATAAAAAGTCATGGCAAAAGTCTCAACCTGCACCGTCTGGTCACTCCTGCCTCATACACTCCACGCCCCACTCTCTGTGTGTGTTTGTGTGTTACTTTTTGTTATTAAATCTTACAGGGCGGCAGCGATGACCCTGCGGACAGTGCTGCTATCCCTGCAAGCCTTGTTAGCTGCAGCTGAGGCCAAAATGACCCACAGGATGCAGTTGTTGCCAAACAGTTCAAAGAAAAAACCATGCACTTTTTATAGAAACTGCTCAGTATTGTCACATGTACATGGTGGGGTACTTCTGTTATCTTTTTAACACACTAGATGGACTTATATTAACTAAAGTCCTTGCATAAACTTGATATAGCTGACACAAAAATCTAACCAATCTACATTAACATGGAATAAAATACCTTATCCAATTTTTCCCTTTTTTTCAGTTCCAAAGGGAAATAGTGAATTTTCAAAAAAAGTTCGTCGCCTAATGGACATGGGAGTTGGTGAGCACCAAGCTTTGGTGGCTTTGTCTTCTTGTAACTGGGATGGACCGAGCAATAGAGCAACTTTTTTCCTAGATAATTAAAATTGAGGTGTTTCATTAGACACCAGGGTAAGGGAGAAGCTTACTGGTACAGCTTCAATGATGACACTGGGCCCAATTTCTTATCATACATCATCTTCTTTTCATGGCATTCTATATGCTGTATAGGGAACCAATTTAATGATCTTGCTTGATGTTTACTTTTAAAAAATTTCTGTTAAACTAATTATAATGAAAAGCGCACGCCATGAATCAGGCAGTTTACCTTGGTTTTTTATCAGAAGTGTCAGGACAGTGATGTCCAACCAATGGTCAGGCCTTTCCATAAGGCTATCAGAAATTTAGGAATATATATATATATATATATATATTATATATATACATGTTGACATTTCAGGGTGACAAAGACACTCGTCATTCTTGGGGTTGTTTATGCGCGTGCAACGTAATCGCCAATGCACTTGGCATCATCGGGCTAAAATAGTTTATAAATTAATATACTAAAACTGCTAAAAGCAACATCTAAAGAATTTTTTAAAGCAATAAAATAATCCTATATTATCTAAAAAATAAAACACGATATATACTTAACAGCCCTTTGGTGTGTATGTTGTCTAGGTTGGCAGAGGACTGAATGAACAATAATTTTACAGGTAGCATTTCAGTTCGTATGTGGAAATTTCGAAACAAGTCGGACGATCGAAACAATGTGATAATCATTTGAGTATATTTTAATTTGGGTTATGAAGTGACTTGTTATTAAGATCAGGGGAAAGTGCTTGATGTGTATGGATTCTAATAATTTAGTGTCACTAGAGAAGTTTGCCTTTGATGGGATTCTAAAGTCATTCATAGAGAATGGGTGATCAAGATCATGTGAGTGTGAGCGGATTGCAGATTGTGAAGGTTGAAGAGATAGGTCACCAGTACGTGCAGAGATACCTTTATGTTCAAGAACCAAAGGGGTTAAATTCCTTGACGTTTCGCCGATGTATCGAGCGTTACAACTCGAACATTTAAATTCATAGATTTTATTAGAGATAAGAGTTTTAGGTATAGGGTCTTTATATTTTAAATGTGTTCTTAAAGTAAATGGATTAGTAAAAATAATTTAAATTTTTGAGTTGGAGGGTGTAACTTAAGTAAATCATTGAGTTTTTTACGAATGATATAACTGAATGGCCATAAAATGGAAGTTTAATGTAATGTGTGTCTAATATAGGTTCGGGTTGGTTCAACTTGGGGTTGAACTTTTCATTTAAGAATTTAGAGAAAAGTTTTTTAAATTAATGTGAGGGGGTAGCCATTATTTTGGAAAAAATTAGTAAGGAATTTAATTTCATTATCAAAGGCAAACCCAAATTTGGGAAGAGAAAATATAGCATCTGTGTAGAAAGGTCTTAATAGTATTGATTTTAAAAAGGTTAGGGAGGGAATGAAACATATTGTGGTTCCTAGACCTGTGAAAGTAGGTTTTTCTGTAGACTGGGGTTTGGTAAGATAATTTTTTTTTACGGGTAATTAGGATATCTAAAAAGGGTAGTGATAATTGGTTTTTCAACTTCATATGTGAACTTAATGTTTGGGTGCTTAGAGTTAAGGTAGTTCAGAATAAGGGAATATGTTCGGTATTTTTAAAAAGTAAAAAAGTGTTTTTCTACATAGCGTTTATAATAAAAAGGTTTAAAAAGCTTGGGCCCAGTCGACACCCCAATTTGTTCATGGTGACATAAAAAGGGCATTAGCAAATGAAGGACCTAAACAGACCCCATGGAAACCCCATCATTTGGACATAAAGTTTTTTTTTAAATATGAATTGGAGGGTCTTTTATGCTAGAGTCAATAAATCAAGAATTGTTTTTTGTGTAGTTAAGAAAAGTGGTAACATTATGAAATAATTATTAGTGATTATTTAAATAGTCTCATCTAATGGAATATTTGTAATAGTGATTGGATGTCAAACTAGCCATTACCGCTTTGTTTGTTAATTTTTTTTAATTCATGTGCAAAATCAAAAGATTTTCTTAATTGTGTATTCATACTAGTTAACGGTCAATTATCGGGACAAAGTATTTAGCTAGGTTATAGTTAAAGGGTGCCTATAGTACTAAGAATAGGACGTAAGGGGTTACCTATTTTATGAGTTTTGGTAATCCATAGAGGACGCCAGGAGAGGAGCCACTAGGAAATATATAATTGAAAACATCTTTAGTAATAATTTAATTTAAGTAATGCTCAAAGGTGGCGGATAAGTCTGTCCTCCATTTTAGTGATAAAAAGAAAAATGTATTGTCGCGAGGACTTTAAATTTAGTTTTTATCACCAAGGATGGATTCATTTTGTTAATATACTCTTTTTATCTAAAATTACTGTACCGCGTCCTTTATCGGTCTAGTGATTAAGATAGTATCATCAGATTTAAGATCATTTAAGGCTCAAACTGAATTTGTGGGATTTTGGGAACGAATGTTTGAATTCTTTAAAATTTGCGATATGATAAATGAGCAATAGTAGAAATGCCTTGAACTAAGTTATCCCACTCCGTAATAAATGTTTTTTAGCTTTATTTTAAGTGTATTAATAAGTTTCTAAAAATGTAAAGTAATGATTGACATAGTTAATATTAAATTTTGGTAAGGCAAAAGGTAATCCGAGTGAGAGAAAAATCTTTTTCAGCAGGAGTTAACGAACGTTAGAAAGATTAATTACGACTTTATCTTTATTGACAGATTGTTCCAGAGGAATGCCTTAGAAGCACAGTTTTTTCCTATGACAAGCTTTAGCTGTTTTGAATTTAGTCATTACTACTACTAATCTATTAAAAAAACAATTAAAACAGCCATGAAAAGGTGTTGTTCTTAATAACCAAGTCACTTCATACCAATACATATACTCAAATGATTATCACACTGTTTCGATCGTCCACTTGTTTCGATTGCCACATACGAACTGAAATGCTACCTGTAAAATTATTGTTCATTCAGTCCTCTCCCAAACCCTAGACAACATAACACACCAAGGACTGTTTAAGTATATATCGTTTTTTTATTTTTAGATAATATAGGATTATTTTATTGCTTTAAAAAATTCTTTTAGATGTTTGCTTTTAGCATTTTTTAGTATATTAATTTATAAACTATTTTAGCCTGATGATGCCAAGTGCCATTGGCGAAACGTTGCACGTGCATAAACAACCCAAGAATGACGAGTGTCTTTGTCCCCCTGAAATGTCAACATGTATCGACCAGGAATACCAATTTATATTATATATTATATATATAATATATATATAAAATATATTATATATATATATATATATATATATATATATATATATATATATATATATATATATATTTTTTTCCCTAGGAAGTACGTATATATCAAGTTTATTCAATATCATGTTACATGAAATTGATTGAAAATAAACTTACATGCAAAAAAGTTCAATTTTCTTATGCATATATTCTCTTATAGCATACTAAAATGTGAAAATTATCAAGTATCAAGTGTTCTGGCAGGAAAGGTTGGGCATCTCTGTATTGAGATATGCTTTCCATACAAGAATTATGAGAGAGGGGTATATGTTATAAAAAAATAAATTGAAAAATAAATTAAATGATACCATAAATAGTATTCATTTAACAAAAGTACAATTTATGATTATATAAAGTTCTTTTAAATTAAGGAAATATGTTTATTTTCTAGAATTTAACCATGAAAAATAGTATGGAAGGAACTTGGCAAATTACAAAAAAAATTGAAATAGCCTGGGTTAAGCAAATTGTTTGTGTACTAAGAAGTAACAAAAAAAAAAAGAAAGATAAACGTTTCAATCAATGAACAACGAAGGGTTTTTGCTATCAGCTATATATACATAGGCCAATCAGCACCGTTATGTGTATGAGGATGTCTCGTTAAGCTCAACTTTCCACCTGCTTATTTTCTTTATGAATAACATTCAAAAAAGTTCAAAAGAATAAATACCAGTGGGTTGTCTAAGACTATCTATGGTAATGCAACATCTTTTTGGGCAATATGATAATCTGAGCTTATTTGGCATTGCTGCACTGGTTCATACCTGTATTATTTCTATTAAATTGGTATGTGCTTAAAGCTGAAACCTATTCCTTCACCCTTACATTATAGCTGCAGTGATCAATTTTTAGGAACGCATGACTTGATATGAGCAGATGAAAGATTTTTCACAAAATGCAATGAGTTTGTAATTTAAAAGTTTTCACATATGAATATTTGGATAACTTAAAGTTAGTATTTATAGAATATGTTTTTTTTTTCCACATATTATGTCCCCAGAGGTACTTGTCATGAATTTAGGTATATGTAAAAATAATAAAAAAGAAAACCAAGCTCCCCTGGTAAACTATTCATTTTTTCATCCCAAACATAAGACAAAAAACTTAACAAAATTGCAAAATATATATTTAAATTTTTTTATTTCATTACTAAGAGAGACCTGTGAACTTCAAGGAGGTAAAAGAATTCTCAAACAACTTGCAATTTTTATGTTAAAGTTTTATTTCATTATTACTATAAATGACCTATGGAAGGGCATAGTAATTGTATTAGTGGAACGTTGATGAGACAGATCACGCTATAAATTGACCCAGTTTTAGCTTTGCCCCTCAGGTTGGGTTCTGGGATTTCCGTAGTGTTGTCATGTTCACCGTTTGACAGGCTGATGACGACCTCTCTCTCATACTGTTAGCATTAACATTAACTACTTTTTAATCATATAGTTTTCAGAGCTGGGCGCGCAATTTTTTTTCCTTAGTCCGCAAAGCGCAAATTTTCGCGATCGAGTCCGCAAAGCGCAAAATTCTTTGAAAAAAGGCAGAGCGCAGAAGCGCAAATTTTTAGCGCAAAAAAAAACTAGACCGCAAATAAAAAAATAAAAGCGCAAACATAAAAGTTAAAAGGGGCAAACCTAATTTTTTAGTCCCGCAAACTGAAAATTCTATCTTAAATTAATATAAAGTGTATAAATGATTTAAAAGATTGATGTTTACAGTATTTTTAAGCTTTATTGAACACAAGTTTATATAAAAATAAGAAAAATACTGTCAAAACAACACAAAATAGTTGAAAAATGAAAAAAAACAATACTAATTTAGTCCTCCTCGTCACTGTCCTCCGCTCCCAACAACCTTGAAAGGGGGTTCATGTTACCCTTGAGGAACACCAGCTTCTCGAAGTTCTTGGCCGTCAGACTTGATCGCTTCGGCCCCATGAAGTCTGAGCCCATGCTGAACAGCCGCTCTACCGCCGCTGAGGAGGGCACTGGAGTGTTGTACCTGATGAACAGGTCCACCCAGATCTGCCTGTGCTCCATGGGAAACATGTCAGGCGACAGAGGCACGTTATCCTGGACGTCCAGCTGGTCCAGCTGGGTCCAGGAGTGCAAGTTCTTCTCCAGTTTTCCCCGTCCACGTCCCCGTCCAGCTCGCACTGCTTGCAGGTCTCTGTGCACACTCGACCGTGGCATGAGCTTGCTCTTTTCTGCAGCGTTTTTTAAAAAAAAAGTAAACTTAAATATAAAGCTATATTTGACGTATCTTTTTAAATTTTTTTTTTTTTACGTCATTTGAGTTTCTCGGCAAAGTTTTTCTGCTAAGTTTTTCCCCTTTGCGACTTATAAAATACCGAAAGCGCAAACTCCAAAGCGCAAATTTTCGGCGTTTTGCGCAAATGCAAAAATTTTATATAGAGCGCAAATTGCGCTTTTGCCTTTCGTTTGCCCCTCCGCCCAGCTCTGATATTTTATAATAAAGGCTGCATGGTTTTATGAATGGCTTGCGATTTGACGGTAAACAAACGAGTCTGTTTACCTTCCATTACACTTGGTATGGTAGCTCCTGCGACGTTGCCGCCCGAGTGTCCTTGACACTCCCACCCAGTCATTCCTTTGGGCACTCCTCCCCATAGATAGTTCCCACACATCGCACTCTTTGTGTTCTGCACACCCAAGCAAAAGAAGTTATTTACAACCGTGTGGAGTTTAAAAAAAGGCAAAAAAAGAGAAAAAATAAACTGTATTGAGAGAGAGAGGTGAGGAGGGTGCAGCCTGGCTGAGGTAAATATTGGTTTGATATGACAACACCACGGACTTGACCTATCTCAGCCGCGGGGCCAAGATAAAATGGGTTGACTATAGTATTGATTTCGGAAAATCCAGACACGATCTAGGATATATAAGAAGAATATGAAAAAGTCAAAATTTGTATCATCAATCATCATTGGGGGGGATACGCCGGGGGCTCGTCGCCTCGCCCACCCTAAAGACGCCACTCCCGGGGATCGCTCGCGCGAGTCCCCATGCAGTGCTCCCTTCCATACCAAGCAACTCGACAAGAAACATCACTTGCCCAGCCACGAGCCTTGTGGTCGCCCCCTTGGCCTCCTTCACCACCGGATTATCTCTTAGATACAACCCGATGGAAAGGATCGGTTTCAGGGGATCGTGCCACAGGCCATATAGGGCCCAAGTTGACGCTGACAGACTGTGCAGGTAATAGGCCTTGATTCAGTCTCACGGTGCAATCGTTGGTTTGACACGTAAACATCCCAGCGATACCCCATGATTCTGCGAAGACACTTATTACCAAAGGCATCGATATGTCTCTTCAAGTCACTATTTAGTGTCCATGTCTCGCACCATGGAGTAAGACAGGGTCACAAGCGACTTTAAGATCCGGATCTTGTCCTCCTGGCATAGGTACCGACAGAGCAAGTACTCCTGTTGAGCGAGTCCATAACACCGAGGGCTATGCCAATCCCCGTAAGACTTCTTGATGTGACCCGCCACCATTATGGACTGCGCTACCAAGGTATGTAAAAATTTTCAAAATCTCAATGTCCTCAAAGCATGCATGAACAGACTGTACTGTTTCATCTAGTAAGGCCCCCAAACACCTGGACCTTGGCCTTGAGCCAGGGGGAAACCCCAAGTCCAAAGGCTTTGGGCCCTTTTCGTGCAGCGCCTCGAGTCATTATCAGGACCTCCAGCGACTCAGCAAAGATTACTGCATCATCGCAAAAACAAGACCCGTGATCTTGGTGTTGCCGAGGATGCTCCACAATCACTTTGATCTACAACTTTGCCCAATACCCCGTCCATACAATGTTGAAAAGTGATTGGGCAAGGACGCACCCTTGCCTCACTCCTGTATTCACAGGAAAACTGGATACACCTCCCCAACACTTCGCAGCACTCTCAGTCCCAGAGTACAGACCAGTCATCAAACCAATAGTCCTTGCAGGAATCCCGCGAAGTCGCAGAAGGTCCCAGAGTGACTCACGATGCACTGGGGTCAAACGCCTTCATGAGATCAACATAGGCTGCAAGCATCCCCTGTCGAAACTCACGTCGGTGTTCCACCAGGACACGAAGCGCTAGGATACAGTCCGTTGTTGACTTCCAGGCTGCTGAGGTCTCTGATGCTTCAGCAGATGACTGCGGATTTAGTGTCAGCAATAGATGGGCAAGCACCTTGCCCGGCATGCTGAGCAGTGTAATGCCGCGGTAATTGTTGCAGTGCTGACGGTCCCCTTTCCCCTTTCCAGATAGGGATGACCAGACCCTTTTCCAGTCAGGAGGGGAAAGGTACCTGATTGCCACACGGCAGTCAGGACAGCATGCAACCCATGAATCATGGCCTCACCCCCAGCTTTGAGGAGCTCCACACTGATATTACTGACACCAGCTGCCTTTCCACCCCCCAACTTTGCAACAGCCTCTCTGACTTCGTCAAGTGAGGGTGCGGTTTCGTCAATGGGAGGGTCGGCATCCACTGCCCCTAATCCAGTGGTGTGAAGTGCTCAATTGGGGGGTCCCACCGTGAACAACTGCCCAAGTACTCAGCACAACGAGCCATCTGCCCATCCATGTCCGACACGAGGCGCCCATCTGCTGCTCGAATAGCACTCACCTGAGATGGAGACATGGAAAACAGTGTGTTTGCTGGAAATTGGGGGTTTTGGGTATGGGGGTTTTATAACTGGTCAACGTTACTTGAATGATATTACTTGGGGATGATTTGATAAAAGATACAACTTGACGGGGAGGATTTAACTTAGTCTTATGACTTCCTATGTGATTTATTGACACGTCTCACTGCGGAGAGTAATGAAATAGGGGAAAAGAAAAGGGTTTTGGGTTTAAAGGGAATGCGCTGCCACCAGCCCCGGCGAGTAACCCCTAGATTACCCCCCGGGGCACGTTTGATTAATATTAATACTAGATTGATCTTGGTAGTCGTGGTCGGTATAGGGGTGTATACCTAGTAAAAGGCGGAACTTTTTTTGGAAGTGGGGGGAATTATTACCCTAATACAGAATAATCACCTGGGTTTTCCATAATAACACAAGAACTATATTTGTAAATGATATCCTATTTATTTTGGGAAAAACATGGTAAGTCTCACTTAAAGATCATTTTCAGCATATAAGGGTTAACACTATACCAGAAAACCCTACTCGGAAAAAAGAATAACCTTTACACTCTGATACAGGAAACTCTTACTATGTGATGAAAGGAAGCTCTTAGGAGCATAACTCTCCCCCACTGGATCCTATTTAGTGAATTTCCCTACACCTAGGTAACATATTACTTAATATTTATAAATCACACATGGAAGATAAATATCTAGTAGAGAAAGAAAATGTTGAGACAGTGTGGTCTGTGTTTCATTTAGCCCCATGTGGCCGTTGGGAGATTTCGCCTCAAGACCTTGAGAAGCGCGGAGAGAACACTCTCTTAAATATCACTTAAAAGGGGATGGGCGGTAATCTATGCCTTAGTGACACTGAACTGTACCTATATTTTATATAAAAATATATAGATGGAATATACTGGGGGAGAAAAAAACACCGGAGCCCGGGGCAAACATCTTACCTTGAGAAGCGCGGAGAGAACACTAACTCGTGCCCTGGGGGCCCTTTCCGCACCAAGGAAAAAGGAACTTGTTCGGAAAGTCTTCCCGTGCCCTTTAAATGAACAAATTATAATCCAGAACTAACTATTTAAAGTAATGAAAACTCGCGTATCCCCGAAGAGGCCGCCTTAATACAAACTGGCTACTTTGAATAAGAGAATTTAATGTCTGGTCTAATGTTCACGAAGGTTGGTTTTACATGTAATATCGACAATCCGAACACCTGTTTCAGAGCGAGGTGGTATTGAAAATTGTGTTTAGAACTTTGGTAGGCTTTCATTTTAGCGTGTATCATTATTACACCGCCCATATATGACCATAACCGATACCGATAGGGGGGTTGTTTTGAAAGACGTTAAGATCTGGGAGATTTTCTTGGTTGGGCTAGATAACTGGGAAAGATAAAAAGAAACTGACATCATTAGTTATCACTGATCGCAGAATAATTATCCCAGAATTTGGGCTCGCATACGGCGTGTGAGGGAGAGAGAGGGTGTGAAAGAATGAAGGAAGAAAATGGCGACAAAAGAAAAAAGAAAGAAACAAATGGTGGTTTCGGAAGAGGTGATGACTCACCCACAGGAAAAATTACCTACTGACAAGAATAGCTCGGGAATTTCATAATAATAATAATTGTTCCTACTATTTCCGAATAATGGGCATTACAAAAGGCTTTTTCACCCCGGAAAAACAGGTCAAAGGGTTCTTAGGCGTTCAAAATGGCCCCCCGAAATTTAAGCGAAAAATCTTTTAATCCTCTTCCCTTTCTTAAAGGAGGTTTTGTCTTGGGTTTTTTAAAAGAGCCTTTCGGAGGGTTTCCCAGCAGCCTGGCGCGCAACTTCTATATTCTTCGCGTCCGTGAGATAAAACCCGGCGCAAGCCGCTTCCCAAATAAAAACTCCTTGGGAAAACCTGGAGGGTTTAATTGAAGGTATCCCACCCCTTCTACCCCTCCAGGGGCCCGGGGAATCAAAAACCCTTTTGACTTCCCAAAAGCATGGGAAAATCCTTTCCCGCCCCAAATTTTTCACAGTTAATACCCCTCGATATTTTTCTTTAACTTTCATAACTTAATGAGAAACCGTCTGTTTATCGTTTGAAAGAAATCCAAAACTCCACCGGAACCCTGCAGTTTTGGGGTTAAGATTCAAAGAGGGTTGGGGATCCCTTAACCCTTCCGGATTACTGTACTGCACCAGTGACTTTTGGCTCTGGTCCCAAGCTGCCAAATTTAACCTTTCTTGGATTTTGCACAAAAAGTAAAACTGGGGGAAGTCTTTCCTACCAATGGGAAAACTTTTAATTTATAAAAAAATTATTTATACTTTAAAAATTTTAATGTTATTTCAAAAATTTTTCCTTTGTTTCCAATTTAAATTTGGATAGCTTGCCAGTGTTTTTAAAGTGTTTTCTTTTATATTCAGGCCTAGTTTCAAACAAAATCTGTAGGGCTGAACAAAAGTTCCATCCACGTGTCCCTCACCGGTTCCGTAGCGTTTTCACCCCTTTTTCCTCGGTTTTCGGCGCTGGCCTAATTTTAATCCCCTTTCCCCCACCAAATTATTCCCGTTTTTTTTTTTTTTTTTTTTTTTTTTTTTGTGTGTGTGTGTGCCTATAGCGCCGTTTGGCAGTGACTTCCAGGGGTGGGATGGTAGGCCTACTCGAGGGCTATAATGGTTGGCCCTCGCCCGTGGTGGCGCAGGCAGGATTTTTATAAGAGTTAATGAGCTGCATTAGTAGAAGTGAAATTGGATTAGCTTTCCATTGATATATTTCGTTTTCTGATAAATGAATTAGCACCATGCATAAATTAGCGTTAACTAAATAAATATCATCATCAATCGGGGTATAAGCAAGCGCGCCACCCTCAGTACTCACTGATTGTGTTAAGCCCGGTTCCCATCATCCGCTTGTACGGCCGCCGTACAACAAACAAAGACGTCACAATGACGTCACAACAAAGTCTACCGCACGCCGTACCGCTGTACGGCCGCCGTACAAAGTTAAATTCAAGTCATCTCTCCCGCTCGGCGGTGTCCGCTCGAGCGGAGTTGCCAACTGTGCCCAGTTACCACAAATACCACTCAAGCGGTGATGATGGTGACGTCATTGTTGAGCGGTGTTGTTGTAAGACGGCCGTACAAGCGGGCTGATGGGAACCGGCCTTAAGCGACTGGGCGAGGCTCTCTCCAACGGCCTCCGCTCCCGCACACCACAGTCACCGTTCCTCTCACGCACACAGTAGTAGCTACAGCTCCTTATTATTACTACGTTTGCAGTGCTTAAGCTGTGTATTAAACTGCAGTGCGAGTTTACTAGTCTATAAGAATTGTAGACATGGGGAGAGTGATTAAATATACTTTTCAAGCTCACAATGTAGTGGTATATATCACTGGCGTAATAAGCCTGGAAGATTGCCACCAAGCAATCGTGATGTCCTTCCATTTGTGCCGCCCGTATGTTATATGGATCTATATTCCCTTTTTTCCCTTTCTTTTTTCAATGTAACGAGGAATAGATCCAGTCCAACATCTGGAGGACATAGTCTGACAGATGAACACCATCAATCACTTTCCCATCCCTCAAAAAAGAGATTAGTAAGCGTGAGTGTACCGCGTTTACAGGAGAGGTAAATGCCCTTTGTTTACATCACCGCACGGCCACTGTGGGCCAGCCATGTGTTCGGGGGCCGGTGTCGTGTGGGCAAGTGTCTGTGTATGAGGGAATGTCTGTTTACTAAACAAAGGCAAAGAAAACGGGAGTTGAGGGGAGTAATTACTAATTTTGACTTGATCAACAAAGGCATGTCCAGGCGGCATATTCTCCACGCGCTCTCCCTTTTCGGCAGACCGCTAGGTTAGGTAAGGTTAGAAAAACGTTAAGTTAGGTTAGGTCAGGTTTAGGTTTACTTTAATTATAGTAAACTCTCCCTTTTCGGCAGACCGCTAGGTTAGGTAAGGTTAGAAAAACGTTAAGTTAGGTTAGGTTAAGTTTAGGTTTACTTTAATTATAGTAACTTTGTGTGGGAATCACAATGAGGTTATTTTCAAGAAAATCTTGTCAAAATTAATAGTTACTCCCCTCAACTCCCGTTTTCTTTGCCATTGTAGTAAACAGACATTCCCTCATGAACAGACACTTGCCCACACGACACCGGGGCACACGACGCTCATGGCTCACCTGCATCGCCTCCGTCTGTCCCCTGACCCCTACTGCCCTTGGTGCATGAATGTTCCGGAGACTATTGAACACTTTCTGCTGCAGTGTCCACGCTTCTACTCCCACCGTGTAGTGCTACAGTTTCAACTCCTCGTCCTGAACGTCACCACCTTTGACCTGCCGACCCTGCTGGCGGTGGCTGGCGTTCCCCCCTCCCGGCAACACGCCTCTCCTCACCTGTGCCTTCGTGAGGAAGACAGGTCAACTACCACGCCTGTGATAATAGGACATAGGACAACACCAGGACTCAGTGTTCCCCAAGCAATCCTCGCAGCTCTAAAACAACAACAACATGTGCTCGGGGCAGACCACTCGGTTACCGCTTATCCCAGCGGCGATCCAAAAGTGTCTTTCTGTTGGTCTGTTTCCATTTTTTTTGGCGTATCGTATAACTTTTAGTTTGTATGCGATAGTATCAGTAAATTGTTTTGATGAATTCGCCATGGGTGATAATTTCCAGGACTGAAAAAAGCTTAAGATACGTGTGACAGCCTATAGTGGTAAATGATACGTCAACACTGGCAGACGATAGATGGCGTTGTTGGCGGCAATCGCGGCAATCTGCCGCGCCAAAAGGGGGAATGTAAACATACCAGCGTGAGGACAGATTACGTAGTTGATTTGAATGTATTATGGTATTTGAAATACTTGTAAAGCCGGCCACACACACACCGGCGCGGCCTGTCCGGCCGACGAAAAGGGGCGTGGCTAGAGGCGGCCGGTGTGTGTGTGGGGGTGTTTTTCATCCGGCGGGGCCTGTCGCAGCGGCCGGATGAAAATCAGTCGGCGCTTGAAAATTCCGTCCGGCGCGGCCTGCCGCCTGCGTGTGTGTGGGTGCCTTCCGGCGCGGCCCGCCCCTCGCTCGGCCAGATAATGACTAATTGTACCAGTTATAATTGTATTTATGATAATATAGGTATTATATATAAGTATTATATATGGCTGCACATGCAGCCATCACCAACAAGTCATTTAAGGGACAGCGGATTCATGTTGTCACCACGGTGGTCCGACGTGTACTGTATATTTTCATGAGGCGGCTGGTGTGTGTGTGGGTCTCGTCCGGCGAACGATGCCTCGCCACTTTTGTCGGCCGGACAGGCCGAGCCGGTGTGTGTGTGGCCGGCTTAACAGGTAAGTACTGAGTACTGAGGAAGTACTACAACATTGGTCTTGGAAGACCATTAGTATTTTTCTGGGTATTTTAGGAGGAAAACGTGAGTCCTATAAGCCGTAAAATATGGTACTACACCTCACACCGGGCTAAATAACCATTTTTACAGTTTTTTTAATACCCGAGTTTCGCGATCCTCGATTTTTAGCGCTATGCTTTCGGAAGAAAGCAAGCGCAAAACTCTGGAGGATAGTGTAAAACCTAAATGAACCATCGACCTTTGTACTATGTGTCACCACTAAACATTTTCCCCACTAATTTGTATGTTTATGTTTGCTGTGCACATATGCTATGCTCGCTGCTTATTTGCAGCTTTTTTTCAGTGGTTACATACAACAGTTTTCATTCTTGTGTATTGACAATGCCTCCTACAAAGGCAGAAAGTGCATTTAATCTGGAGCAAAAGATTTGAGTTGAAAAAATAATATACTGTATTTACCGGCGCATAAGATGCAAGTTTTTTTTCCAAAAAAAAGGAATGCAAAATTCACCTGCGTCTAATGCGGCCATTACGAATGAGAGGTTGGGTAGCGAATGCAGAATGGTCGATGGTGTATGGCTAAGGGGGTCTGGAGTGATCTGTATTGAGCAGTAGTCCAATGAGCACAAATTTGTAACTGTGTTATTATCAACAGTAATGCATAATACTGAGAAAAAGTTGGAAATAAGAGAAAACAACAGCTGGGGCAACAAGGTGGCGGTTGCTGCTGCCAAGATGGCCAGATGTAAACATAATCCCCCTCCTGCTACCTTTCTCCACTGTAAAACGTCTGATTTCTCAGGTCTGCCACTTCACCTGGGTTACCTCGCTAGGCGACGCCCTCTGTGCCCCCACCATGAATCATTACTGCTCAGACTCCTCCCTGCACCCATGAAAAGACAAACACCCCGCATCTTAGATGTCACCCTCGTTCGCCTGCGACTCGGGCCGCACAAACACTCACGGCCCACCTGCACCGCATGTACTCTCACCAGACCCGTACTGCCCCTGGTGCAGGAATGTCCCGGAGTCAATTGAGCACTTCCTGCCTGTTCCAGTGTCCTCTCTTCCACTCCCACCAACATCTTCTACGCAGTCAACTCATCGCACTGAACGTCACCACCTTTAACCTGCCCACTCTGCTGGCCGACCGCTGCCCTCCACCCAGACGGAATGGAGAAAGGACAGAGAAGATAACAGTAGTGTAACGTGAAATAGGAATAAACAGTTGGAATGAGATGATAGAAGGGAGGCAGAAAATGGTGAATTTTCGCTGGGGACTGAGTTTTGTGGATAAATGGAATACAGTAAACCCTTTCTAATTCGATCTAATTCCAATGATCTGAAACTCGAGAAATGCCAGTGGTCGCTGGCAGTTTAACTCAAAGGTTGGTCTACTGTGTTTTGGCTCCGCGACTAATATTTTTCATAAATTAATTTCGCGATAAAATTGATGCACCGCATCTGAATACCAAAAAATATAATTCTTCTGTTGTTCTACTAATTATATGGATGACATGCATTACGATGGAACGTTCTATAATAGCAATTTAATGCAAATTACTCGCCTCGAGTACAAAGCTTAATATATTTTTTACATGTATATTGTGGCATGTAAAATTTGGGCGATGTTCACACTGTTTTCTCAGACAGTACTACTGCGTCTGGCAAACGCTTGTCAAAATACAATAAGCAATGCCTTGGAAAAACGAAGAATAAAGAATGCCGAAATCGGCTTGTTGCTGCGACAATGTAGGTTATAATTGTGGAAGCGGACACGCCGCGGCGGGGAGTGGTGGCGGGAGATTGAATCAAAAACATTGCCACTCACGCGTCGACTCATTGCACTTCCAGGCTTTCTATCTGATTGATACATAGTAATAACAGGAAAAATATGACTGCCTAGGTATAGATAACTTCTAAACATTCGTTATTGACTATATAATATCATAGAGTAGCATTTACCTCGCCTCCTCAACTATAACCCTCTTGGTTATTTGGTTATATACAATGTTTTACAGAATCAGGCTTCTATACAATATACATATAGAAGAAAATTGTTCTTAATATTATACTTTTGTGTTTTAAGTGCAGTGGAATAAGCCCATATTTTGTTTTCAGTAGACCAACTTATTATCAAAAAAGTGAGCTAAAACTGCCAGCGACCCCTGTATTTTGGGTTCCAGTTCTCTCGAATTGGGGGAGACCTTGGTCGAATTAGCCGAAAGTTTGAATTATCCGACGGTTACCTCTAGCCTCCCCCACAATAAGAACTCACTCAAACATGCCAAAAAAGCACAGATTGTATTACTTGTACTCACCAAAACATGGCTAATACTGAAGTCTTGAAATGCAGTATTACTGCATACTGCATACTGCATAAATGCAGTATACACTGAGCACTCAGGCGTCACTGATAGCGTCTAAAGGCAAAGGCTGCGTTCAGTAATGCAACACGCACAGGTGCACACGGAGGCGCACGGTGACGTAGGATACAGTATGCCTTGTGCAAGCTACCCCCGCAACTACATATCTGGGAGGTGGACGCTACTGAGCTGCCAGCTCGCGCCACAAAAGGGTATGTAAACAAAGGTCAAAGCGAGGCTCTCCTCTTCGCTCTCCTTTTCCTGCCTCCTTAATATTTCATTTTCTGCTGCTATAACTTCTGCTGCATCAAATACAGGGTCATCAGCAACTTACTCTTGAACAATAAGAATAGCCACAGAGAAAAAATGTGGCAGCTGCTATCTTGGTAGTGAGTAAATTGTGCAGCGTTCAGTACCGTTCAGTAGGGAGAGTGCGGGGGGATGACCGCTACTGAACGCAGCCCTGCAGGTGTCACTCTGGGGATTTGTAAGGTAAGCTCTTCAGTGCTTGAGGTGCTTAATGTGATGGAGGCGATGTGGAGGCTGGCTGACGAAGGGATGGCACAGAGGAGATGGAAGATGCTGCAGAAAGCTGAAAATTCGAACTTCAGTTCTGATTATGAAAAGTTGGAAAGTTGTTGAAAAATTTGAACCTGGCCTGAAACAGGTCGAATTATCCGAAAGTTTGAATCATAGGGGTTTTCGAATTAGAGAGGGTTACTGTAGTGAAACAAAAAGGTGTTAAAGTTTTCTTAAAGGAGTGTGAGCATTAAGAGGGTGTAGACAGTGTGGGATGGGAACAGAGAAGCCCAGAGAAGAAAAATTTTCCCCAAACCATAGCCTCTGAAGCGCCATGCCTGCTTAGAGGTTGAACATGAACTGTCGAAAATGACGGAACTCTGAATAGAGTGAATACAAGGCATAATAGAGTGAATGTGAATAGAGGAATAGAGTGAATAAAAGGGCACGACTGACGGAAAGCGCTGTGATGTGATGAAACGGTGCCAGGATGGTATACAGAAACCCTCAAAATTAGCAAGGGATTCGTTCCAAACCCCCTCGCTAATTCAGATTTCGGCAATTTTTTGACGCCTTCCTAAAATGACATTTCTATAGTCTGAATATGTAAGCTCAATTTAAACTCAATATGTAAAATCAACTTAATGGCTTAGACAATGAATACAGTATTTATTTATATATTACTTTTACACTAAAGAAGTTACTGTACCTGTATGATGATTATGAAGGGTGACATGCTGTACTGAATTATCACTTCACTGTGTTCCCGTGCTGAGAGAGTGAGCACGTGACTGAGACGAGACAGAGAATGACTGCCAACTTTATGTGATCGCTGTGCCCCTCTACCATTTCCATGGTCTACTATACAACTGCACCCATGTTTAAACTATGTTTCGTTCCATTCTTTTTCTTTTTTTCCAATTTTAAGATTTTTTTATTTTCGGATGAACTCGCTAATTAGGGAAGTCGGCAATTATGAGGTCCCTAATTTTGATGGTTTATTGTAGTGTGAAACTGCCTTCACCTGTGTTTCCTGATGAAATCTAATCAACCCTCACAACTGTGATAGATGCACAGGGGTACACCAGGGGAATGTCGTCAATCCCACATCAGTGCCCTTCAACAATAATATGAAAGTAAAAAATGGTTACCCAGGGGCGGATTGGGTACCCTAAACCAGCCCGGGAAGACACCTACCGGCCCTATCTTGCAAATTCAGTCATGAAAAATTTAGGACCCCTAAATAAAAATGTATTACATTGATTCCATCTCAACTAGGTAAAAAGAAAAAAGTTGAATAAACAGTATCAAACCAAAAAAATATCATATATACCACACTTGTATATTTGTTTTCATAGTTATTGTATGAAAGTGCATTTTCACAGTCTGAAAAGCTATTGAAGCAATAAGTCTGAAAAGCATTCACGCAATAAACCCAGTCATTCCCGAAAACCCTTTTAAAAACATTTCAAACCTAACCAGCAAACTGGACGGGCATCAACACAGCTGCTGATCATCCCGCCACACATACACTTGAACCCTAAGAACATAAGAAAATAAGGAAGCTACAAGAGGCTGCGAGGCCTACACGTGGTAGTTCCTGTCACCTAACACTACCTACATCCACCTTTCATCCCCATCATGAACCTATCCCAAACCCCCCTTTAAGCTCCCTAATGACTCCGCACTAACTACCCGTCTACTGAGTCCATTCCATTCAATCACCACCTATTTGACCCGTTTTTCCCTATCCTTCCCATTGCTAATGATTCACCAAAACGGTTTTTCCCTATCTTTNAAATCTCCCGGTACAAAGCTTAATATATTTTTTACATGTATATTGTGCATGTAAATTGGGCGATGTTCACACTGTTTTCTCAGACAGTACTACTGCGTCTGGCAAACGCTTGTCAAAATACAATAAGCAATGCCTTGGAAAAACGAAGAATAAAGAATGCCGAAATCGGCTTGTTGCTGCGACAATGTAGGTTATAATTGTGGAAGCGACACGCCGCGGCGGGGAGTGGTGGCGGGGAGATTGAATCAAAACATTGCCACTTCACGCGTCGACTCATTGCACTTCCAGGCTTTCTATCTGATTGATACATAGTAATAACAGGAAAATATGACTGCCTAGGTATAGATAACTTCTAAACATTCGTTATTGACTATATAATATCATAGAGTAGCATTTACCTCGCCTCCTCAACTATAACCCTCTTGGTTATTTGGTTATATACAATGTTTTACAGAATCAGGCTTCTATACAATATACATATAGAAGAAAATTGTTCTTAATATTATACTTTTGTGTTTTAAGTGCAGTGGAATAAGCCCATATTTTGTTTTCCAGTAGACCAACTTATTATCAAAAAAGTGAGCTAAAACTGCCAGCGACCCCTGTATTTTGGGTTCCAGTTCTCTCGAATTGGGGGAGACCTTGGTCGAATTAGCCGAAAGTTTGAATTATCCGACGGTTACCTCTAGCCTCCCCCACAATAAGAACTCACTCAAACATGCCAAAACAGCACAGATTGTATTACTTGTACTCACCAAAACATGGCTAATACTGAAGTCTTGAAATGCAGTATTACTGCATACTGCATACTGCATAAATGCAGTATACACTGAGCACTCAGGCGTCACTGATAGCGTCTAAAGGCAAAGGCTGCGTTCAGTAATGCAACACGCACAGGTGCACACGGAGGCGCACGGTGACGTAGGCATACAGTATGCCTTGTGCAGCTACCCCCGCACTACATATCTGGGAGGTGGATCGCTACTGAGCTGCCAGCTCGCGCCACAAAAGGGTATGTAAACAAAGGTCAAAGCGAGGCTCTCCTCTTCGCTCTCCTCTTCCTGCCTCCTTAATATTTTCATTTTCTGCTGCTATAACTTCTGCTGCATCAAATACAGGGTCATCAGCAACTTACTCTTGAACAATAAGAATAGCCACAGAGAAAAATGTTGGCAGCTGCTATCTTGGTAGTGATGTAATTGTGCAGCGTTCAGTACCGTTCAGTAGGGAGAGTGCGGGGGGATGACCGCTACTGAACGCAGCCCTGGCAGGTGTCACTCTGGGGATTATAAGGTAAGCTCTTCAGTGCTTGAGGTGCTTAATGTGATGGAGGCGATGTGGAGGCTGGCTGACGAAGTGGATGGCACAGAGGAGATGGAAGATGCTGCAGAAAGCTGAAAATTCGAACTTCAGTTCTGATTATGAAAAGTTGGAAAGTTGTTGAAAAATTTGAACCTGGCCTGAAACAGGTCGAATTATCGAAGTTTAAAATCATACGGGTTCGAATTAGAGAGGGTTTATGTAGTGAAACAAAAGGCGTGTTAAAAGTTTTCTTAAAAGGAGTGTGAGCATTAAGAGGGTGTAGACAGTGTGGGATGGGAGACAGAGAAGCCCAAGAAGAGAAATTTCTCCAACCATAGCCTCTGAAGCGCCATGCCTGTTTTAGAGGTTGAACATGAACTGTCGAAAATGACGGAACTCTGACATAGAGGGGAATACAAGGCATAATAGAGTGAATGTGAATAGAGGATAGAGTGAATAAAAGGCACACTGACGGAAAGCTGCTGTGATGTGATGAAACGGTGCCAGGATGGTATACAGTAAACCCCCCAAAATTAGCAGGGATTCGTTCCAACCCCCCCCTCGCTAATTCATGAATTCGGCAATTCTTGACGCCTTCCAAAAAATGACATTTCTTATAGTCTGAATATTTTAAGCTCAATTAAACTCATATGAAAACTCAACTTACTGGCTTAGACAATGAATACAGTATTTATTTTAGTATTACTGTTACACTAAAGAAGTTACTGTACCTGTATGATGATTATGAAGATGACATGCTGTACTGTAATTACACTTCACTGTGTTCCCGTGCTGGGGAGAGTGAGCACGTGACTGAGACGAGACAGAGAATGCCCTGCCAACTTTATTGATCGCTGTGCCCTCTACCATTTGCCATGGTCTACTATACAACTGCACGCCATGTTTAAACTATGTTTCGTTCCATTTTCTTTTCTTTTTTTTCCCAAATTTTAAGATTTTTTTTATTTTCGGGATGAACTCGCTAATTAGGGAAGTCGGCAATTATGAGGTCCCTAATTTGATGGTTTATTGTAGTGTGAAACTGCCTTCACCTGTGTCTTCCCTGATGAAGTCTAATCAACCCTCACAACTGTGATAGATGCACAGGTGTACACCAGGGTGAATGTCGTCAATCCCAATCAGTGCCCTTCAACAATAATATGAAAGTAAAGATGGGTTACCCAGGGGCGGTTTGGGTACCCTAAACCAGCCCGGGACAGACACCTACCGGCCCTATCTTGCAAACTTCAGTCATGAAAAAAATTTAGGACCCTAAATAAAAATGTTTTACATTGATTCCATCTCAACTAGGTAAAAAGAAAAATGTTGAAAAAAACAGAAATCAACCAAAAAAATATATCATATATACCACACTTGTATATTTGTTTTCATATTTATTGTATGAAAGTGCATTTTCACAGTCTGAAAAGCTATTGAAGCAATAAGTCTGAAAAGCATTCACGCATAACCCAGTCATTCCCGAACCATTTTACAAAACATTTCAATCCTAACCAGCAAACTGGACTGGGCTCAACACAGCGGCTGATCATCCCGCCACACAATACACTTGAACCATAAGAACATAAGAAAATAAGGAAGCTACAAGAGGCTGCGAGGCCTAAAACGTGGAAAGTTCCTGTCACCTAACACTACCTACATCCACCTTTCATCCCCATCCATGAACTATCCAACCCCTCTTTAAAGCTCCCTAATGACTCCGCACTAACTACCTGGTCTACTGAGTCCATTCCATTCAATCACCACCCAAATTTGTGAACCGTTTTTTCCCTATTTCCTTTCTAATCAACACTTTTCCAGCTTGAATCCGTTATTTCTTGTTCTACCCTGGTTAAAAGCCGTAAGAACTTTTCCTACCTCTCCTTTATTAAATCCCTTTATCTACTTAAAAACTTCTATCAGATAGCCCCTTACTCTGCATCTTTCGAGTGAGTGTAACTTTAATAACTTCAATCTCTTCTCAAAACTAAAGTTACGCATCCCTTGTATCATTTTGGTCATCCTTTTCTGCACTGTTTCTAACAAGGCTATATCCATCCTTTAATATGGAGACCAAAACTGAACCGCATAGTCTAGGTGAGGCCTGACTAGAGCCAGATAAAGCTTTAAATAACTTCTGCACTTCTACTTTTAACATTCTGGTATGAATTCCTAACACTCCCATTAGCTCTATTTCTAGCCTCAATACATTGTTTCCTAGGTCGGAGGTCTGGGCTCACCCTTACTCCAAGATCTTTTTCACCTTCTGATCTTTTCAGCGATACATTGCGTATGGTGTATCTATTACCAGGGTTTTTTCTACCAACAGTCATAACGCTGCACTTATCAATATTAAATTCCATCTGCCATCTGACTGCCCACTCATTAAGTTTATCTAAGTCTCCCTGCAATATATTTACATCAGACTGTGATCCAATAATCCTACCTACCTTAGTATCATCAGCAAACTTGCTGACATCACTGCTAATCCCACTATCCAAGTCGTTGATGTAAACCAAAAATAGTAATGGACCCAAAACAGACCCTTGTGGAACTCCACTTGTCACCTGTCCCCATTCGATTTAGAACCATTAAATTTTAACCTTTGTTGCCTATTACTTAGCCAAGCTCTGATCCAACGAAGAAACCCTTCCCATCTATTCCATGAGCCTTAACCTTATTTAAAAGTCGCTCGTGTGGTACTTTGTCAAAAGCCTTATTAAACTCCAGATAATTATATCATAATCCTTATTATCTGCCTCTCATAAACTTCCATAAAAACTCAATAAATTGGTGAGACATGACCCACCCTTAGTGAATTCATGTTGTGATTATTTATCAAACTATGTTATCTAAGTGCTCTAATGTTTTTGGGAATAATAGATTCCAAAATTTACCCACCACGACGTTAGACTTACGGGTCGAAATTATTTGACCCTTTTGTCCCTGTCTCCTTCTTAATATGGGAACAACATTTCCTTTCCTCCACAATAATGGCACATCGCCTATCTCAACCGATTTCCTAAAAAAAGTGCACTAAAGACTCACTAACAAACCCCCTTGCATTTCTTTAATACCCTGGGATACACTTCATCTGATCCTGGCACTTTACAATTCTTCAATTTATCTATACCCTCTTCCACCATTTCCCTAGCTATCACAATATCTTTGAGTTTCTCCTCATCGCTTCCTTTGAACATCTGTTCACTATCAGGTATCGTCTGTGTATCCTCCTCAGTAAAAACACTTAAGAAATAATCATTTAGACTTTTACACATATCCTCATCCGTATTTAAGACCTCACCCTGACCTGACCATAATGGCCCGACTAATTCCCTTGTCTTGGTTTTATATACCTGATAGAACCCCTTTGGGTCACTTTTCGCCTGTCCTGCTACTTTAATCTCATAATTGTTCTTAGCTACTCGAGTTAATTTCTTCACTGTCCTCGCCATCACGTTATACTGTTCTTTGCTCGGCAATCCTGCCTTGAACCTTAAATACATGTTTCTTTTTACTCCAATGTTGTGTTTTAAATTAGTGGTCATCCATTTTGGATCACTCTTTCTAGATTTTATTTCCCTATAAGGAATATTTTTTTTCTGTCCGTCAATTATATTCCTTACAAATAAGGTATAATCCTCCTCAGCCCCGACCTCACTTCTATGTCTAACTGCTCTAATTACCTCCAGGTGACTTCCTAATCCTTCATAATTGGCCTTTCCAGCTGTCATCGCCCTGTCCTTATCCTGGGAAAATTTCTTCCCCTCCATCCCACACCTCTTATTAATAACCTCCAGGTGTCTTCTTAATCCTGCATAATTGGCCTTTCTGAAATTAGGTATTTTTTGTATATTACCACTTAATTTTCCAACTTCCCATTTTAAGCTAAATCTGATCTCCTAATGGTCGCTATTATCTAACTTTCCACCGACCTCCACATTAGGGTGCCAATAGCGCATAGGGGTAATTTTTCAAAGTCAATATTTTTTCACGTACTTTTTGTGGTTTTTCGCCCTTTTCTAGAAATTGTCGTGTNATATATATATTATATATATATATTTATATATATATATATAATAATATATATATATATATATAGTATATTAATATATATATATGTATATATTATAATATTTATATATATATATGGCAGGATTTCATAGTGACGCTGTGTTAGAGGCTCTGCCGCCTCCCTGTGACCCTGATGCATCGCATCGAAGGTGAGTTAATAGCAGTGCATGTGATTGGTGTCTAGCATCGAGTGCATAAAGATTTAGTGGTTTATGGGTCTCACTCGGGATCGAACTCGGGTCTTCGAGAACGCAACCCGGTGATGCTAACCATCTGCTACCGCCTCCCCAAACCACCGTGTGTGTGTGTATTGTAATAAAGCTTTATTTTGAAAGTGTTGTGTTTATATAATGGCCAGTTTGTATAACACAATTCTCAGCTCAGTTCGTCTACACTGAAGCCATGTCGAATAACTACTGGCCCAATCGGCTGGAAATCTTAGGGAGATAACTCCATTGCCAAATATTTAAATATTTATAAATGAAGTTGTTAGCTCTGTTAGAAGGGAAATGGGAGTGATGTCCGAAAATGTCAGGAATCGCAGCATTGGCCTCCACTGAAAATAGTCCAAATTGAGAAGCAAATCAAGTATAAAGTAAGCAGTCTTAGGATAGATATAGGCTATGTCAAACACCATATAGGGGAGGCGGTAGGGGAGGCGGTAGCAGAGTGGTTACGTCTCGGAGTGGCGTGCTCATGTAAGCAGTTTTAAGTATTTACTTACATTGGAATATCCAGTACTTGTTGCGTGGTCCTCGAGCGGAAAGGCAATATCATGTTATTGTTTTTATAATGTATACCCAGTAATTATACATAAAACTCTTATCACCTTTTAGTGTATATATTATCACATTATACGGGTTTATCACTCGTTCACCGTAACGTATAAGTACAGCCGTACGTAAATATTCTAGAATGTCTGTTCTCACACCGTCTTAACAGTACCCCAGACACCGCGCTTTTGTCTCTTCTCTCCCGTCTCCCATCCGTCAGCAGATCCTGATGGTGCGAGGTATGGGATGTGGTGTCACGTATGTGGATGGTTGGCAGCCAGGGATATAATCTGCCTTCCATTAATCTATACTATTTCAATATGGTAAATGTTGAGTGAGTAATAGGGTAATCTATTAAGTATATTATATAATTATATTTGTTACACAAAGATAGATATATAGATGGATGAATGTAACCATCTCAATGATAACTATACCACGGGGAAGTAAAACTAACTGCTATCCTCTTTAGCTCTTGCACCATGTTAAAAGGAAATCTTACCTATGCAGTGTGCTACCATAACATCGCTCGGTCACCTACCCAGTTGCGCCGGATTAGAGGCATGTACCTAACCATGTAAAAATCATGTCTACTAGTGAGGATCTGCATTGCGGTTATGATTTGCCCTGAGAACCTTAGACAAAGATATGGCTTTCCTAACAGCACAGCAAAGAAGAATCACTATCACAAAGATTAGGATAATGTGAGTAATGAAATAATTGAAGATAAATGTACAGAAGGATTAAGATACAAAAGTAGGGAGTCCTGTACAGCAGACTCCAATTCCGAGAAATTAGAAAAGGTAAACTCGGAAAGAGTGTTAGTTATATATCTGATATATGAAAAATTTACATTATTTAAGGTGCCAATAGGAAATATACGAGCAGAAAAATGAAAACGAACCGGTTCCTGCATGACCTTTTTGAGGAAAAGTTCGTAATTTGGCAGATCGCACATAACATACATTAAGAACTGCGAAGTGACCTGAAACTCCCTGATATGCTGAGCCTTCAGGACATACTACAGACACATAGTAAATTGTGTGTGAAAGAAGAATAGTGATATTCGAAGAAACTCCTGTGAAAGATAAGTTTAGGTACCAGATGGTTATAAGGACACAAAGATAAGGCCTTAGAATGGGGTCCCACCTGGGGTAACTTTTCATTCTTCAGGGGTACATAGGGGTCTGAGAGAATAACCATGGTGTACAATACAGGGGTGTTCTAAAGTCTACAGTCAGATATTGCACAACAGTCGTGTTTTTATCAATTTCTCATTTCATAAGCAAAATATTTGGCATACTATATCAGTGAGGCCGAGTATACCATTTTTTTCGCTGTTATGTGTGAATTCCCGCGCTCTCAATCTGTATGGGACGTGAAACGATCAGTTGTATACACACTCGAGACAGAGGTTGCTGCCAGTTGAGTCACATTCTTCTGAAGCTAACAGCTTGTGAAGGTGTGTTAACATTACTCGTCCACCAGCACCGTTTAGACTTTGTTGGCAAGTGTTGGAAAATTATGCTATACATAACTGTATATTAGAAAAATAATGAAAAACCAAGAAGTTTCCGGAAAAAAGTTAAATGCCGTTGTCAGGGTCGCGTGGTTATCAAATTAATATTACCAAACCTAAGAAATGTGTGTGAAGAGAAAATCAAGAGTATGATTACCCCCGAATATATTTACACAACAAATTAATAAACACATAGGCTACCGCCAAATACAGGCACCAACAACGACTAGAATGATGCAGGGTTATGTCACCCTAAGAACTCCCTGGAATGCTACTTGTAAAGAAGTGAATTGCAGCAGCAATCGTCAGCACCGGTAGAATACCCCTTCAGACAGCGGGAGCGTTGATGGTAGGCGGGACAGTGAAGGGCCAACTGCAAGAAAGCCCCCGTCTTCAGTATGGCCTCTTAGAGATGAAACAGCAGCTTGGTAGTGGAGGTGTTGTCAGCATGGAGAGCTATTGCTGTCTACCTGATTCGTGGCGGCGAGGCTCCGTCGTTTCAAAACGGGTAGATACCCTCTTAACCCCGGGACAGGGGCTGCAAGTGTTGGACGTGGATAGTCGGGTGACTGTGCTTTAAGCCCCGAAGCACGCCACTGGTGAAGGTGAAAGTGGCCGATCACCGTTACCGTGACGATGGGCGGTGTAGTTCAGCTGTAGTTCCTCACACATGCCCCCCTAAAGCTCTGCTCACAGGATGTAACTGCAGCTGAGGGATTAAGGAGAACTGCAGCTGATGATGAAGGAGAACTGCAGCTGACCCGGAGAACATACCAATATTTGTAAAAGGTGGTATTGCAGGAATCTAAATAACTATTGCCGTCTGAGTAGGTCGGCGTCCAATATTAGAGGACTTGTGTGAACTTTCAGGAAAAATTCCTTACCTCTAAGGTAGATCACACTATGGACGTTGAGACAATGGCTATGCATTCCGTCGGAGTTAGAGTAACGTCGTCCGATGTAGTTGGGAACGTCGTTTGGCGTAAGAGATGGGATATCACGTTCCATCATGGTACTGGAAGAATAAGTCCCATCCAGGATTGCGAAGCGTTGATGAGCTGACGAAACAAGTCTGGCTGCGGTCCAGGAAACCGCCGAATGGTCACGAGGCCAAGTTTGCTTCAACAGGTCCGAAGAGCAGGTGCACATCATTCCATCAACTGTGAGGAGTTCACCGTATCAGCTTCGTTCACACATTCAGAGAGGGGGCCGGTGATCTTGGAGGCCCTGAGAACAGTGTTGGCTCTATCTATCCAGAATAGACCATGAGTGGAGAAATGTGAGTGGCCATCAGAATAGATACACATATGAAACTAAGCACTAAGCAACCTAAACTAACAAGCAAAATCCCAACATTAACCGCGTACAGTGGTTGCTTAAGTGACGAAACACCTTATGTCAGGTTGGGCTTTTGGATTTTTTTTTTTATTGTCTCCAAAAAATATAAAAATATACCCATAACCAATGATGTGTGTGCGGGGGGTACGAGCGGCCTCTCCCAGTCTCCCTAGGTAGCATCGTTTCCACCAGCTGATCCTCTCGTGTATGTGGATTCAAGCGCAAAACAAAATTATATTTTATTATAGTTATATTTTTATCTACGGGCAATTTTCATATAGGCATTCTTGTAACTTTATGCTTGAATATCATACTTTGGTGCGCATTTTACGAAATGATATGATTATGGTTCTAAAAGAAAATATGACCGGAAGCTATTCTCTGATCTGGCAACAGGCAGGCAGGGACCATTTCACGGCCTGTGGATGACAAAATCTACTCACATACACGGCAGTTCCGACACGTAGTTCTTTATTTCCATTAATATATTTCAAGCATTTGTTACATGCTTTTATAGTTATTACTGCGTGTTTTTATAGAGATGATATGCTGAGAATGTTTATCTAACTCTTCTATATCGGCAGAGCTGGGCCTAAATACTTTCTGTATTTAAAATACTAATACTAAATACACGGGAGGAAATTTTTATATACACTAATACTAAATACATTTTACGAATGTATTTAAAATACTAAAAAACTAAATTCATCAATGTATTTCAATACATTTGTAAATACATTTTAAATACACACAAATTTTAACATTTTCGAAAAATGAATTTCCTTAGGATTTCCTTAGATTTCGGTTTCCTTAGAAATTTCCTTCTCAGGCCTAATTTACTTGAAATCAGGACATTTCCATGCCAGTGGAAGCACTGGTTCACTGTAACATCAGGGTTGCCAGATAGTTGGGGAGGGTTTTTGGCCAAATTATTATATATTTTTTTACATCACAAAGGTTTGGCCAAGGGCACAACAAAAATAGGTACACAAACCCCGCTTAGTGGCCAGTCCATAAAAGAAGACAGTAAGAGAAAAAATAAAGGGGGGTGACCCAAATTTAGTTCGGAGAGTGGTCTTGTTACTCTTTTCTTGAAAGATTTAAGTCGTAGGAAAGTGGAAAAGTAGAAACAGAAGAGAGTTCCAGAGTTTACCAGTGAAAGGGATAAAAGAGTAAAGATATGATTAACTCTTGCATTAGGAAGAGGGACAGAATAGCATGCGAATGAGTAGAAAGTCTTGTGCAGCGAGGCCGCGGGGGGGGGGGAGGCATCAGTTAGCAGTTCAGAAGAGCACGACATGAAAATAACGGTAAAAGGGAAAAGCAAGAGAAGCAACATTGCGTCGGTGATTTAAAGATTAAAGACAGTCAGTCAGCGGGGGGGAAAGTTGATGAGACGAAAAGCTATTGACTCAAACTCTGTTTAGGAGAGCTGTATGAGTGGATCCTCCCCAAACATTTTGAGACATACCCATACATGGGCGGATAAGGCCCCTGTAGAGAGCAAGCAACGGGGGAGGGAGAAAAAAAAGGACGCATACGCCACAGGACACCTAACTTCTTAGAAGCTGTTTTAGCAAGAGATGAGATGTGAGATTTCCCGTTCAGATTTTTAGTAAAGGATAGTTCTAAAAATTTTCATTGTAGAAGAAGGAGATATTTTGAGTGTCATTGAAGAAGAGGGGATAGTTATCTGGTAGGTTTTGTCGAGTAGATAGGTGAAGAAATTGGGTTTTTGGGGCATTGAAAAAGAAAAGGGTTTTGCTTTGCCCAAATCAGAAATTATCGAAAGATCAGAAGTTAGGCGCTCGTTGGCATCTCTCCGTAAATCACTTCCCATATATGGTTTGCGTATAAGACGACCTTTTAATCATAAAAAATAGCCACGA
Source organism: Chionoecetes opilio (assembly GCA_016584305.1). Taxonomy (NCBI): domain Eukaryota; kingdom Metazoa; phylum Arthropoda; class Malacostraca; order Decapoda; family Majidae; genus Chionoecetes; species Chionoecetes opilio. The sequence continues at coordinate 51,362 of JACEEZ010010591.1, forward strand.
AAATTGGGGGTCGTTTTATACGCTCAGTATAAAATGTGAACCTTAAATCCTGTGGTGTACGGGACGTTATTAGCGCGGGTAATGATTGATGGTAGGCTGCTTTGCCTACCTGATTACCTACCTTGGTAAAAAACACAGATACTTTCTACGAAATCACTTACCGTAATTCACATTATTTAAAAGATAATTTATTTTATTATCCAATAAATAAATAAAAAAATGAAACAAGTTTGAAGTTAAACCCTCCCATACAAATCATCTCTTTAAATTACGCCCCAAAAAACATAAACTTCATCTCGCCCCCAAAATGCTTTTCGCGTCGGGACCGCATGGCGACATTTTGGTGGGCGAGACAGATGCTTGCCGCCCTTACACCCCCTAGCCGCCTCAGGAACTACACCATCTTTTCAAAAAAACATTGCTACCCGCCTCGATACACCGCCCACCTCGCTTCTACCCGTACATAGGTAAAGTTAAATCCTGTGGCATATATAGGCCTATTAAATTTATTATTCTACCTACTCCTAATATATATTCAAAATTTTTTTTATGTATTTGTATGTCAATAAAAAATTTAAGACCACCATATGTGCCCGTTTGTACCTAACCTTGTAAAGGTGAGTGGTTACCTTGGAGGGTAGTCTTATACGGCGAGTATAGCCAAACCTACGTTTTTTACTAGAAAATTTTGGGGACGTCTATACACCGATCGTCTTATTACGCAGACATATACGGTAGTTCCGTTGAGTGGATATCTAAAAGACGTTGAAAATGCAGGGTAAATCTTAAGTAAGTGATAGGCTGTGAGTTAGACTTAGAAGATATTAAGGGAAAAATAGAAAGAGAGTGGGTGATAAGACAGAACCTGGGAACACCACTATTGAAGATTTAGGAGAAAACAATGTCCGTCTACATAGCTGCAATAGAACGTTTTGAAAGGAAACTTAAGATGAAGGTCAGAGAGAAGATAGAAACCGAAGAGGGTAGTTTGTAAATTAAAGATTTGTGCCGACTCTATCAACAGCTTTTGATATTTTCAAGGGCAACAGCAAAAGTTTCAGCAAAACCCCAAAGGATGATGACCAGTTCATTAGGAAGGCTTAGAAGATCGCCAGAGATCGCCCTTTAACGGGAAAACCTTAAATGATGATCAGATAGAAGATTGTGAACAGATAGATGCTTAAAAATCTTCTTATTAAGTATAGATTCAAAACTTTAGAAAGGCCAGGAAGTCAAACGTATAGTTTTGTTTGGAAAGGTAGAACGGCACCCTTCTAGAAAAGGTTGGAGTGAGGCAAACTTCCAGCAAGAAGGAGAGGTTGAAGTAGATTAACCCCAAAGACGGAAAAGTTTTACCAGGGAAGGTGGGAAGCACAGAAGCACAGTTTTTTTAGAACAATAGGGGGACTCTGTCAGGACCGTAAGCCTTCCGAGGATCAAAGCCAGAAAGGGCAAAGAAAACATCATTACGAAAAATCTTAATGACATCATAATATAGGCACAGACGGTGGAGGAGAAGGAGGAACAAGCCCTTCATCAACCAGAGTGGAATTTTCAGCAAATGTTTGAGCAAAGGGGTTCAGCTTTAGAAAAAAAATGAGACAGCTGTGAGAGCCATCTGGGTGAAGCATAGGGGGGAAAGATGCAGAAGAAAAATTATTAGAGATGTTATTTCCTAAAGCCAAAAGTCAAAAGTCAACTGATAAATAAGTATCTAAAATTTAATATTAAATGTATTTAAATACAATGTATTTAATACTCATAAAGTATTTAAATACTGGATATAAATACATGATAACCAATGCATTTATAAATACATTTATAAATACACAAATGTATTTAAATACGTATCTAAAAACAATTGTATTAAATACTGCCCAGCTCTGTGTACCGGTATTATATTATGGAATTGAACAAGCTGGTACATAATGCCTGTACTCTTATATGAGTACAAAACATAATTGTATTGCATTGTATTGCATTGCATCTAGTATAATATGAAACATGTTTCACCAGGAAAAACAGTGGATCATTGCCTAAAAGTGTGTAAATAAGCTAGTGGAAAAGTTTATGTTGGCAGCCTTGACGGCTCCTCGCACCTCACTTCCTTGACTCACACTAATAAACGTGCCAGCCTTTGCTACGTAGCTTCCGATGATTTTGATAAACTCCCGATCAATTTAGATTGCTTTTTCTTTTGCGAAATATACCCTACACTATAGTCATCAACGTATATAAAACAGCAACGCGTGCTCACGTCATTACTGCACCTCATACTGCAGACATCTGCCGGGCAAGGGACTCTCAAGGCCCTCTCCCTGGAAAATTCCCTATCTTTCCTCCCCCGTTTTCTGTGTAAGTGTTTTCCCTCTCTCAGATGATTCACCTGGTTTGGGCTCGGATGTTATATAAATGCGTAGAGTGTTGTGATCAGCGAGAGGTTACGGTGAACTTAGGCAGACCCGGCAGAGGGGCTCAAATGATCGTTGTCACTCTCCCCTCCTTCTCGCTGCCTGAATCCTTGATATAGGCAGGGTCATCATTATCATTTGACAGATCGCTGTCTCCCAATTATGTGACATTTTCATCGTTCAGAATGGGAAAAAAATGCTATTCATAAATCAGCTGGAAAGGAGCGTAGCTGTGTGCCTGCCTGGGGATGGGTCCCGCGCTAACAGCCTAACACAGTACCAAGCCTGCAGGGCTGCCAACATAACAATGGTACCGCACTCCCGCGCAAATAAATGAAAGAATTATATAGCTGTTATAGCTGGAATAGTGTTGAATGCTATTATACTGTATGTTATCATGAAATAAATAAAAAAGAGGTACAAGAACATATGCATTTCAACTGATATACGTAAGAGTTTACTAAAATTCTCGTTGTCATGTTTCTTCTATGGAAAATAGACAGTTCAAAGTCAAAATAAAAATAATCAGAGCTGTAATATTAAAGCATTGCCAAAATATATGGACAATTCATTGTTTTCTAGACGATAAAGTACCGCAAACTACAACAAAATAGGCTCCGTATATATACGTTAGGGTGCCAATAGCGCATTAGGGTAATTTTTCAGAGTCAATATTTTTTCACGTACTTTTGTGGTATTGTGCCTTGTTCTTAGAAATTGTGTGCAAAGTTTCAGGCTAATCGGTTGATATTTAGAGGTGGCGGATCGATCTTGAACATTTCCTCTTTTCGCCCTCAGGTCATGACCACGAGAAAGCAAACTGAAGTTTGGCTTCTTGGCCATAGTGTTCCTACTATCACAGGAGCAAAACTTCCCAGCCGTGGATACGTTTTACGACGATTTTTCTACGCACACAAGGAAGAGAAGAAGACGGTGCAGCAGAGTGCAGCTGAGGCTGCAAAGGAGGTCCTCGACTTCTGGACACGAGCTAGGATCCCCACCATCACAGAAACTAGCGTGAGGAGGAAGATTACTGGACTTTTCTACGAGTGGAAGATTCTGAGCAAAAGCAAGAATAACTCTGGAGTCACGCCTGCCGAAAAACAGAAGACCTTCCAAGAAAGTCTCCCAGACCTTTTGGACATCGCCCACTCCGACGCCCTCACTCTGATGACCATTCCTGAAGACAAGGAATTCCTTCTTGCCCAGCGGGAGAAGGGGAGGCGGGGTTCGATGGCTGGTCTGGACAAGAAGCTGAAAGAATCGGTTTGCCGACGTGAAAGCTCTCTCTCACGTAGCCGTCAACAGACGCCAAAAGGAGAAGAGATGGTGGAGCTGGAGTCGTCATCGTCTGAGTCATCAAGTCCAGCCAACGCTGCCAACACATCGACTTCTTCTTCCGACGCCGGGGTCGCTTCTCCACCAAAGCGATTGAGGACACGGGGCACGAAGTCCGTCCTATCCCCTGATCTCGTCGGAGCCCTTGACAGAACTGGGGTCAGTAGCCGCCAAGCCCTTCGAATTGTGGCGGCTACGGCAAGTAGCTTGGGCCACGATCCACAAGAGCTTGTGCTGAATCCCGAGTCCATTCGACAGGCAAGAGCGAAGTACAGGTTCACTTTGGCGAAAGACATCAAAGAAACTTTCAGTCCTCTTACCCCTCTTACCGTTCATTGGGACGGGAAGATCCTTCCTCCGGACGATGGCACTCGCGCCGAAAGACTCGCCATCCTCGTCACAGGAGGAGTGGAGAAGCTCCTAGGAGTCCCGAAACTGCACTCCGGAACTGGTGATGCCGCCGCTACAGCTGTGTTCGAAGCTCTAGAAGACTGGGGGGTCCAGGAACGAGTCGTGGCGATGTGCTTCGACACAACCAGTGCCAACTCTAGAGCCATCAATGGTGCATGCACCATCTTGCAACAGAAGATCGGCCGACCCCTCGTTTCACTTGCTTGCCGTCATCACGTCCACGAACTTGTCCTTGAGAAGGCCTTTTCTACGTGTTTGGGGTCATCTTCTGGTCCTGAGATCACCATCTTCTCTCGCTTCAAGGACTACTGGTCTTACATCAACCAGTCGGCAATAAACCCTCCCACCAACGAAGATCTGCCGGAGACTCTGGTCTCCAAGAGGGACGATCTCATTCAAGGTTTGAAACGTCTGCTTCAGACAAAGCAGCCCCGTGACGACTATAAGGAACTCGCTGAGTTGAGCATCCTTTTCCTCGGCGGCGCTCTTCCGAAGACCTCGATCCGTAGCCCCGGAGCGCTTCATCGAGCGCGTTGGATGGCGCGTATCATTTACGCTCTGAAGAGATATCTTGTTTCGGGAGCAGCTGACTGGAGTCGTCACACCTCGAGAAATGTCAGCCCTCCAGCGGTTCTCATCGTTCGCAACCGAGATCTACGTCCTGCGATGGTTCGAATCGACGGTTCCATCCTACGCTCCCGCCAACGATCTTGGATTCGCTAAGGACATCCTTCAGTACCACGACGAAAGTATTCGGAAGGCCTGTTTCACCACTCTGAGCCGCCATTTCTGGTACTTGAGCGAAGATCTCATTGGCCTGTCACTGTTCGACTCACGTCTCCCTGTCTCCGACAAACAAGCAATTGTACAGGCCATTCTCTACGATGAAGGAGCCGAGGAACCCGCCAAGCGAATAAACCTCCCATCATCACAAGTTCCTGCGGCAACACTGCCCTCCTTCGCCACGAAAAATTCCCTCCGCCTCTTCGAAGCTCTTGATATCAAGACCGACTTCCTGTCCGCCAACTCTCGGAAGTGGCAGGAAGAGGAATCGTACGTCGAGGCCTGCCGCCGAATCGAGGGACTTCGCGTCGTCAACGACACAGCCACGAGCGAGGAGTGGGCGCTCATCCAGTCCTTCACCTCCGGCTGACCAAAGACGAGGAACAGCGCCAGTTCCTTCTCCAAGTTGTGGAGGCCCATCGCCATCAACAGCCCGGGACCTCGAAGGCTTCCCTTCCCCGGCCAAGCCGGCCACAATGAGTAGGGTGGCTCCCCATGATACCCCCCCCCCCCACCGAGGGGCTAATACTCACCAAGAGGGGGACCAGCAGCCCTGCTGGGGAAGGGATGTCCGGCTTGTCTGCTTTCAAGAGATGACATCCCCTCCTTAATAGGCCAGTGCATATGGGTAAATAACAAAGTTGTAATCCGCCACCCCTAAATATCAACCGATTGAGGTCAAACATTGCATACGATGGTTTCTTGCATAGATGCACCATTACACCAAAGTAGAAAGAAAAATTCAAACTTTTGATTTTTATTGGCACCCTAATATACGTACTAAACACTCTCCTAGGATACGTATATATACGTACTAACACTTTACGGGTTAATGATACAACAAAACAAAACACGAACATAAGGGCACAGGTTGTGTTAGACCAAAATGCAGTAATAGTAGTCCTGGTAGTAGTAGTAATCCTAATAGTAGTCCTGTTAGTAGTAGTAATCCTAGTAGTAGTAGTAATCCTAGTAGTAGTCCTAGTAGTAGTAGTAATCCTGGTATTAGTCCTGGTAGTAGTAGTAATCCTAGTAGTAGAAGGTTGGGTACAGGGCAGAGTTCATCTTGAATTCTCTGTGTAGTGGTGAGGGTAAAGTCGTGCTCATCATCTGAGTAGACTGACTCAAAGTGATATCAGGATTCATAACCATCAATGTTTCCCCAGAGCTAGCTGGGCCATCAGACGGTAAAGTAAGCCGAGGTGAATCGTCAGTATCTTCACTTGAGCAGGAGAACCTACTCTTCTTTTTGGGCTCCGAAGTAGGCTCAGTTACGACCGGTAACAGTTGAAGTCTACGGTGTTTATTTGAGGATACGCGACGGTTAACAGCTGAAGGCTACTGTGTTTATCAGAGGATGCCGCGACTGGTAACGGCTGAAGGGAATACTGAACGTACCGTCTCTTAGTTTGACAGCGATGACATTGGTCACAGAAACGACAATATCCCCGATGTCCGCGCACATTCCTGGCCAGTAAAAGTCTTGAGAATATTCTCAGGGTCTTCAGATGAAGACATGACCAGGTCCCCAAATGACTTCGTGAGCCAAACGTAGGATGACCGGACGGCAGTACTGGGGAACAAATGATAAAGTATTTACCTTACTGGGCTATCAGAGGAGAGACACGCGGTACCAGGATGTCGTGTTCGTGTAGAAACTTGTCAGTGGCACCCTCCCGTGCCTTCTCTACTCCCAAGTAGACGGTAAATACACGTAACACTGCAGTGAAAGAACATGATTCTCGTAAGTGAACGAAACTCATCAGGGTTAACAGACATAGGTTAGATTCAGGCGGACTAGAAATTGATCCGTTCAATTCTACTACCAGCACGGGCTCCACAGTAAACAATTCCAATTAGAGGAGACTCACAATGTTGTAGATGCTGACATTCAACAAGGGAAGGCCTTCGCATTAAATGAGATTACATTCTTCGGAAGAACAAAGCCATTAAGGAGAAGAGGAGGAAGAGGTATGGATCTTTGTGGCCGTGAAACATTAGTGTTGCTTGGTTCTTTTCATTATGGAGATAATGGTCATCACGAAGTTGAGGTCAGGACTATTAGGGAACAATAACACACCGTGATATTCCCAATCAATGCACTCCACTTTAAGTGGGTCCCTTACGGGCTCAGTCCATCCAGTGTAAAAATGGGCACCGTAAATACCATCTAACAACGTGGAATTCATCGGTGCGTCCTAAATAATCAGCAGCTTTAACATTTTGGGACATAGTGATGGGTCAATGTCTGCGTGGCGTCCTACAGAAAGTACCGACACCAAAGCCCCGGAGTCCCTAGTGATGGTAGAAGAACATGAACCCTTGATGGTTCCCGAAGAACTGCATATTGAGGAACCTTACGGTCCTCCAGACAAAAATCCAACCTTATAGGGGCGGTATTTGTTCCGTCCTTGAGGTTCGAGGATTATGGGAGCGTGTGGGTCGTATGTGTCCAGCCTCCCCACACTGTGACAAGTCACATGTGAAGGAGCTTGATGCCCCGAAGTGGGATCCCAGGGAGTAGGAGTCTAGGGGGAGATCTCCTCGCGTTGTGGGCAGACGCCCAGTCGTCTGCTAGTTATACCGCATCCTTCCGCAGGGTAGGCCTTCTCTCCTTGGATAAAAAGGCAAAGTTTGAGGTGACAGGGAGATATAAATTGGTCAAGGATTATAAACTGCGTCATATCCTCATAAGTTACAGCACTCCAGGAAGACTCACGCCAAGAATCGAACATTCGTGACAACTGGGTGGCGAATTGATGTAAGTTATGCCCTAACTTGAATCTTGGCTGACCGGAAATCTACTCTGTAGCCACCGGGAGTCTTACTGAAACCACGGTTAAGAGCGCAGAACATCAGTATATCATAGTCCCTTAGTGGGGAGATGGAAGGGCATGGGGAGAAGGGCATGGTGGGCAAGCTGTATGCCAAAGCATGAGACAAATGAAGACCGCCACGCTGGGCCGAAGCGATTGCGTTCCAGTAATCGGTGGTGATGTCTTTGACTTTCAGAAGCACTGTTTTGTTTCTGCCATAACATTACTCCTTGCATAGTACCGTGAATGAGTATGATCCCAAGGTGCCACACACAGTACAGAGTCCCTGCGTCGAGAGTACCACAGACAAGATGGTGATGTGAAACGTACAAGCAGTACCCCTACTTGACCCTTTTGTGAGAAACGTGGAGATGAACTGGGTATAATAGTCCCGTACCGATCATTGAGCACCATCCGATCTGCACGCGCAGATGCAAGTATCACCGCAGTTGCAATGCCAATTTCCATCGTGAATGCTCATAGAACCACATGATCGATAGCAAGGTTCTGCTGATAATCCAAGCCTTGCCGCTGAAACAGTCCATGTAACTCGTTTGTGATCGCTCGAAGTTTGGAATTTCGCTTGATGTTTAAGCAGGTAGCCGCAGACAAGGGCCGGGAATCTGTCATGTCCGACACACGTGTCCTTGTTGAGAACGTCCATCCCAACATTTCGCTGAAAATATGTTTGGCATTACATTCCCCTGGAGTGCAACGTTACTATTTTTTTCCATGAACAGTGTTGCCACAAATCTCAGGCTTGTGGATGATGGACCCAGAATGGCGACCTTGATAAAAGTATACCGGAAAGTTGGCAAGCAATCATGAAGGAGACCAAGGCAGCTAAGCCTACTTTCAGAATCCTACAATAAGCACTTGATCGAGAATTTTGCCTCAGAGTGTATTAGTGAGACGTGTGGTGAAGCTACCTATCAGCGATCAAGTCTACTTTCCACAATTCACTACAATCCATCATGGTGGGTATATCGTGAGCTCAGTGGTAACATCTCACCGACACCATTACAGATAGCTTAGGAATACTACTTGGTGACCTAAGATGATCAATCACAGAACCTGTACACATATAACGTTTTCTTGCTCCTAGATTAGGTTTCGGACGATCAGTAGGTCAGCAGTGCGCAAGTCGTCAAAGCACAGCCAGTTAGACTCAGAGATGCCGCACTGGGCGGACTTGTGCAAATCATATCGATAACTTTGATCCTGTGATCATTCCCAAAACTGCCGCCTTGGAGGTCATTACTGCAGATTTCTGGCATCTCAGTGGAACACGATCTTGACCCCCCTTGATGGGTTTGGATCCAGCGATCGCGCCTAGCAAAAGAATAACATGAAGCAGCCACCCTATCCGTGGGAGACACCAGTCGTTGAGTATGCGGGGACCGAAGAAAACCTCCTATGTCCATTCACTGCTACAAAACCGATTTGCCAGTCAACGACTTGTACAAGCCACGACAGTCTCAATTGACAGAGCCAGAGATTTAGACTTTCAGCTTCATCAAAGACGTGCTCTTTGAAGCTACACTCCCTGATACAACATGCACATACACGTCACTAAGCCGTGTGGGCAGGATGACTCGCACCCAAGAAAGCGGGGTGGTATATCTTCCACTCATCAACATGAAGCCGGGGAACCCGACTACTGGTTCTAACTTCCATCACCCGAGATCGAAGTCACCAAGCATCCAACAAGGATATGTCTCGCTCTCACCCTGCGATCAGGCATATATAAGATCGTCGTTGACATCACATTCATCAAACCAATCCTGCTCACCGACATAGTGTGATTCTTGGTGGGATGCTTTCCCCTGATTTATTTCGTCGTCGTTTGGCACTCTCAGGCGGACAGCGGCCTCAAGGAGATATGATGGCATCCTTCGGCTCCGTCGAGAAGATGTTGCCGTGAAGAATATCCACTCGAAGGTTCGGTGCGCAATAAGATTGCTCACAGAGGAGCTGCTTCGACCCGTATTTGAGAGGGAGAATCTACACCTGACCAGCTGATTATCTGGCGAAGCTACTTGCTAACTTGCCCACTCCAGAGGTCGTACCAGCAGCTGTGGATGTATAACGTCATCAAACCTACATTTCTAATGATATGTTTTGTCGGGCGACGCATGGAAGGTCGGATTTGGCCACTCCTCGATCAAGTACATAATCAATGCTTCCACCATACATGTTCCGCAAGCCCACACGTACAACTATGGCAGGTACGCCTCTACTACGTACCTCCATGCCTTGGTTAGGACCAGAGATTCCTGGGGGGGGAAAAAGTTCTGCAGAGGAAGCAGTCACTACATCCGACAATGCCGGGTCTACAAACGGACGTGGACGACATGTTTATAGAACGAACTAGATGAGGACTGGGCATGGACCAGGTGGCATCATTGTGGCAACACAGAAAAATCCTCTAACGTGGCGACGTGGGTGTACAGCATGGATGCGACCAGAACCCTGACTGTGACCTGAAAGAATAATGTCTGGAGCTGACGCAAAGGTACAGCTGACCTACACGGAGGCAATCTAACCAGTCGCATTCTCCAGATGGCAATGATCTTAAATCTCTGAGGCTACTCTAGATTCATGCATCGACCCACTGATTCAGCTACCCAACGCATGCAGGATGTCTGCTCCACATCTCGAATGGTCAACGTAGCTCAGCCGATGTTACGTAGACAAGGCAGTTGGAGATTAAAGCTAATCAGCTGAATCCAGTTCGAATCATTTGGCCAGAGGGCTTTTACAGCTCCTCACAAAACAGTTCACAACCTTTGCCGCAAAGGATAAACGTCTAACGTTCGAGGATAATGTCGTTCAGGATCACCGAGCTATATACGCTCGGGTGTTGGCCTTCTGGTGTAGCCAGCGCGATCTCGATCTGGAACAAGTCCCTCCACAGAACTAACTGCATATCCGCCCTCGATTTTTCAAAGCTGATGGCCAAAATGCGAGTGGCACCGGGCAAGCTACACTGAAAAGAACCTCCAGGTAGAAGCTTCACAACGCCCTACTCACAACCCAACATCTATGGTGGTTGATGTGGTCCGCTCTTTCTGCGGACTTAGAATGGCCATCCCACGGAACCCGTGTGACACGTGCATATCGGGTGTTGTTCAAGGTCTGGGTCCACGCGATGTTGCTTGAAGCTGATGTCCACCTGTCTTCGATCGCTAAATTTTGAATACTCTACAAAGAGCAGCACCAGATCGCGCTCGAGCCAACGCTACACGGGTCCATCAACTCGACGGAAAACTCTTACTGCCGGCTCCTGTAGCGCAGTACTTTTAGAACTCAGTCCAATAAGAAACAGCTACAACCCTCTGCTTTGGGGGGAGGGGGGGATGCGATCCTGAGTGATGATAACTTCCTGCAGCATGCAACAACAGAACCCCAGTTGGTGGTTTCTGGGGAAAACGGACATGCCCACGCAGTATCGAAGGGTCGAAGTCGCCTCGTCTGGACCCTAGCATCAACACATGAAGAAGCTGAACATACCATCACTCAACAGGCCATCCACCTTGCAAAAGAAGATCCCGAATCACAACGTGCGGGTCGTGTGTGACGACACAGAACGTGTTTCGCGTTACATGCTTACTACTATTTGATTGAGAAGCCTCAGTCTCATTGACGATGCAGTCTCCATCATGGGTCCGTTCCGTGGCATTGGACGTGAAGGAAACCGCTCGTAAACTTCAGCAATGGTAACCGAGCTCTAGGCGCTTCATGCTCTAACGGACTGTAATTCAGTTGCTGCGACTTATGGAATGGGCAACAAAAGGCATCGCTGTGCTCGAAAAGGCTACCTCCTGGATCAGCTTGGTAACCCTTGGCAAATATCGTTGAAGTCACCGAACAGCAACTCCTTCATGGGTGCGTGCTATGCATTACAGACTCCCACCTCTTCGATGACAAATCCGCCAGAAGTCTATGGGCACAGAAGACTGGCAAATCGCAGCAGCACCGAGTGTTGTAGTTTTGGCCCCAATTACAGAAGCGTTTTTGAGCAAGCGTTTCGTAAGCACACCCACCAAGTCGCTCACTGGTACAGTGCCCTGGAGTGGGCTCCAACAACTCTTCTCGCTGCAGTGGGAAACGTTGGAAAAACTGATGACACTAACAATTGTCCCTCTCCCTTCGAAATGTGCTGAGGACGGTGTATCCTACCCCCGGAGGACATTCTCAAGCTGGTCAGATGGGCCGCACATCTGAGCGAGCATGTAGAGGTGGGAAAAGTGGCTGTATGTGGCCCAAACTTCTATGCACGTGTATGCACCTGCGGTGGTGGTACTGCTGTTCCCGATCCATTTCAACATCACCTGAGAGTGCAACAGATCATGCCGATATCCCTGATGACAGCGATGAGGCAAACGACCGAGCAATGGATGTCGACGATGAGGACGAATAGTTTCCTAATATAGATATTTGGTCCATTGGTGCATTAATTTAGCTTCATTTATAGAGTAAACATGTATAATATGTATTGATATAACGTTGAAAACATTTGGGAAAACTTTGAAGATCCCAATTTGGGTTGCTTTATTATTAGCATTATTAGCATTTATACTACATAATATTATTTATATTATTATTATCTTATTATTATTATTATTAAATTATTATTATTATTATTATTATTTGTTGTTTGTTGTATTGGGTTGTTGTTGTTTTTGTTTTTGTTGTGTTGTTTTTGTTTTTTTGTTCTTCGTTGTTATTATTATATTATCGGTAGTATCATATACTTTACATGTTATGTCTACTTTTAAGTCACGCCAATGTTCATGTTTGAGAGTGATAATTATTACAATAAATGTTGTCCGTTCTAATAGATTTGTTTTCTTATATTTTGCTTGCTTATCATATCATATTGCTTTGTAAACCGGCGAATGACTTCAGAATCATATTATATGCTTACAAATCACATATGTATTAGACACACTTTATAATTCAACTGCATGTTACTACAGATTATATTAGTTTTAGTGGATTTTGGCATTTTTATAGTATTTTGGTGGCCATATTGAATTTATGCCATCAATATGGCCGCCAAATTTCCATAACATCATAATCCACTTTCATGTCTCTAAACTATATTTAACACCAATTTCATTCTTTTACTGTTACTTAAAACAGGAGTTACAGCCTAATTTATATTTTGGTTATATATGGCGGTCATCTTGGCGGCCATCTTGGATTCTGAAAAAGCCAAGCTGGTGACAAGTGGCCACCCAGCCAAAATTTCATTTAGACCCTAATATCCATCGAAAAAAGTAATAAAATGATTGTTGCCAAACATTGCAAGGTCCCCCGGCCCAGCCACCGGACTATAACATTATTTCTGTGATTACTGCATGTATACTTATAAAAACAAAATTGCATTCATCAGATCAAGATATCATAAATTCACTGAGTTCAGTTCACTGATGCTACGAGTTATGTGTTGGTCCTTATGACTCTGGTACCAGAAACATTAACAGTTCTCTGCTTCTGAATTTGGAAGGTCCAGAAGGTTGAGAATTGCATCAGAGACCAGAGCTGCACCGCTGGACATGGTATAGTAATGTCGGAGGGATAGCTAAGGAGATCAACCACATCCTCGTTAGTACTCGTTGGAGGATCCTCCAGAACTGCAGGGATTACCGGAGTGCTGAGTTCCTTGCAGCTGATCACAGACTTGTTACTGCTACACTTAAGTTTCATGTCAAGTCCAGAAGAATCTCAAGAGGTAACCATACGGTGTTTCATCTTCGAGAAGCTGAAAGACTTGACATTTGCCCATGAGTACGCGGTGGCAGTCTCAAATCGGTTTGATGTGCTCGGTGCCCTCGAGGACTCTGTTGAACTGTGGGATACCTTCACACGTGAAACTATCCAGGCTGCCAAGGAGTGTATTGGGTAGCCCCCAAGTTCAAGGTGTGGTTTTGGTCACGACGGAGATGCTGGAGAATATCGAGGAGAGTCGCACTGCCAGGCTTGCTGGGAGCCAAAACCAGCACAGGGCTCTATCAGCACGCCAGGACCAGCACGCATGACTAAAACCCTCCTGGGGAGAGACAAGGAGAGGTATGCCAGGAGTCTTGCTGAGGATGTCGAGGGCCATTTGAAACCTAATGACCTCCGATCTGTCTACCAGGCCCTGTAGAAGCTCCGTACCAAGTTTCAATTTCGGGCTAGTGCTATCCGAGCAGGAGATGGGCGCATCGTGTCGGACATGGATGGGCAGATGGCTCATTGGGCTGAGTACTTTGGGCAGTTGTTCACGATGGACCCTCGAATTAGGCAGCTTCATACCACCACTGGATTACGGGCAGTGGATGCATTGACCCATTGACGAAACCACACCCTCTTTTGACGAGGTCAGAGAGGCTGTAGCAAAGTTGAGGGGTGGATGGGCAGCTGGTGTTTGTAATATCAGTGCGGAGTTCATGGAGACCATGATCCGCGGGTTGCATGCGGTCCTAACTGCCGTGTGGGAAACAGGTACCATTCCTCTTGACTGGAAAAAGGGGTTGGTCGTCCCTATCAGAAAAGGGATAGTGGACCGTCAGGACTTCAACAATTACCGCGGTATTACATTGCTCAGCGTGCTAGGCAAGGTGCTTGCACATCTATTGCTGACACGAATCCGCAGCCATCTGCTGAACATCAGAGATCACAGCAGTCTGGGTTCACACCTGGTGAGTCAACAACGGAGCCGTATCCTAGCGCTTCGTGTCCTGGTGGAACGCTGACGTGAGTTTCGACAGGGGATGCTTGCACCCTATGTTGATCTCAAGAAGGCGTTAGATTAAGTGCATCGTGAGTCACTCAGGGATCTTCTAGCGACTTCGCGGGATCCCTGCAAGGACTAATGGTTTGATGACTGGTCTGTACTCTGGACTGAGAGTGCTGTGAAGTGTGGGGAAGGTGTATCCAGCTTTTTTCCTGTGAATACAGGAGTGAGGCAAGGGTGCGTCCTTGCCCCATCCCTTTTCATACTTGCATTGACTGGGTATTGGGCAAAGTTGTAGGTCAAAGGGATTGTGAAGCAACACCAAGAGATCACTGATCATGTGGTCAAAGTGATGTGTGGAGCAACACCAAGAGATCACTGATCCTGTTTTTGCCGATGATGCAGTAATCTTTGCTGAGTCGCTGGAGGTCCTGGTGATGGCTCTTGAGGCACTCCACGAGGAGGCAATGTCTTTGGGACTTGAGGTCTCCTGGCTCAAGACCAAGGTCCAGGTGTTTGGAGGCTTACTAGATGAAACAATACAGTTTGTTCATGCGTGCGGCGAGGACATTGAGATCTTGGGAAAAGTTTTACATACCTTGGTAGCGCAGTCCAGAATGACGGCGGGTCCGGTCAAGAAGTCTTACGGCGGATTGGCATAGCACACGGTGTAATGGACTCGCTCAGCGGGAGTATTTGGCGTTGTCGGTACCTGTGCAGGAGGACAAAGATCCGGATCTTCAAGTCGCATGTGATCCCTGTCCTACTCTATGATTGTGAGACACATGGACACTAAATAGCAACTTGAAAAGGAGAATCGATGCCTTTAGTAATAAGTGTCTTCGCAGAATCATGGGTATTGCTGGGATGATAACGTGTCAAATCAGCGATTGCACCGTAAAACTGAATCGATGCCTATTATCTGCTAGTCCGTCAGCGCCAACTTCGGCTGTATGGGCATGTGGCACGCTACCATGAAACGATCCTTCCCATCGGGTTGTAACTGTA
Source organism: Chionoecetes opilio (assembly GCA_016584305.1). Taxonomy (NCBI): domain Eukaryota; kingdom Metazoa; phylum Arthropoda; class Malacostraca; order Decapoda; family Majidae; genus Chionoecetes; species Chionoecetes opilio. Next base: position 66,856 of record JACEEZ010010591.1, read on the forward strand.
AGAAACATCCCGGCGTGGAGGAAGCCAAGGGCGTGCCTACAAGGCTCGTGGCTGTGGCAAGTTGATGTTTCATGTCAAGAGTTGTTTGGTATGGGAAGGGAGCTTGCATGGAGACTCGGCGTGGTGACCCCCGGGAGTAGCGTCGTAGGGTGGGCGAGGCGACGCGCCCCCCGTCGCCCCCCAATGATTGAGTGCTAGTTTGAAACTCCATATTTATCGACGTTTCTAGTGGAGCCTCCCGATGAAGTTGTAGCCAGGGGTTCCGTGCATCCTTAATCTGGCCCTGAAGAGGAACAATCATAGAGGACACAAGGAAGGTCAGTGATAAGGCTGTACCGAGTGGTTAGCGTCTGGATGTTGTGAGGTAGCGGTCCCAAGTTAAAGTCCCATCGGGAGCAACTCTTTCTGCAACCTTCGAGTGGCTGAAGAATACGTGCACATGCTGCCAATCAACCGCACCTTTGACAGCGAATGTATCGAGGTACACAACGGGCGGCATGAACCTCTGATCAGTATAAGAGTCATTACAAGATAAAAAGTCCTGCTTGTGCTACCACAGGCAAGGGCCAACCATCACAGCCCTCACATGAAACCTACACGTTCAACCATCGAAGCCCTTAGGAAATAATAGCCTGCAGGCGCTATTGCCTCAAGCAGTGAAGAAAATTATTATAAACGTTAATTAAGAAAAGGTTATCGTGGGGAAGGAATGTATTTTAATGGGGAGGCTATAGTGGACGGGCTTAAAACGTAAGGCCATGTCACTCATTGCTCCACTTTAACTGACTCGCAATTGAAGGAAGGCATGATGGGTGTGTGGATGACATGTGGAGGGTTACTTAATACTTCAATAATATTATCTGATTTCCTACTTACTGTGGGAATTCATTCAGATGGTGGTGTGAATCAACAGCTTATCTGAGACGCACGACAGCTGTTGTGATAGCATGAAGAGAACCAGCTTATCACACACAAACACAGACAGACATCTACGCTCCGTCCAGAAAGTGAAAAAACTGAGCCACAACAAAAGTCCCTCAAGTCCTTTACTAAACTAGCATTCCCAAACTAGTTTTAACATTTTCTTGAGGAGAGCCTCATCACTAGCGCTGACTTATAAGCCCGTGAGCTAGCGCGACGGTAGATTGAGCTGCATAAGTCAATCTGGAACAGACACCGATCAGCCGTGCAATGTTTAAGTCAAGGTCACGGGCAAACAAAAGAATATCGCCTTGAAAAAAAAAAAAAAAAAAAAAAAAAAAAAAAAAATATATATTATATATATATATAAAATATATATATATATATATATATTATATATATATATATATATATATATATATTATATATTATATATATATATATAAAAAAAAGTATATGAAAGATACACTTTGGCTATGTGATTGCGTTCGTTTGGTCTTTGCCGGGGCATGATCAAACAATAATGTTACTCTAAAGCTCTAAACACTCCACCGAGACAACGTGGATATTTATGGGTTAATTTTTACATCAAAAGGGACTGGCCAAGAGCAAAACAAAACAAAACAAAAAGCCCGCTAGCTACCAGCCCTAAATCATATCCTGTTAAATTTTCTTCCTTTAGTACGAGTAAATATTTATTCATTGTGGCCAGATGGTGTGGGAATCAGCATGTGTGGCTTACGAGGCCCAGACTCCTTGAAGCTGACTGAAACTCTTGTTTATTTCGGAGATAACAAATATACAAGGACCCTATATGCGCTTCCGCGGTGTACTGGTTAGGGCACCTAGCTACGAATCCGCGGGCCTTGGTTCGAATCCGGGCTATGGCAGTCAGCGTGCAGCCCAAACCAGCTGTTCATCTTTTCTTTCAAAGTTGGTCGATGAATGGGGGGGGGGGTAACAGGGGGAACCTGGGGAAGGTAATTGTGGTAACCCAGATGTCACACTAGCCTGCAGTGTCCCGGGGTAATGGGTTGTCACCCACTCCACAGGCTCAACGGTTAATGCGACGGAGATGAGCACCGAGGCCACGCGCAGCATAGCCTACGCCCCCATCTTTACCCAGGTAGGCACCAGACAGGCTCCAGCCAGGCACCAACCAGGCATCAGCCGGGAACCAGCCGGGCAGGGCACCAGCCGGGCAGGGCACCAGCCAGGCGCCAGCCGGCAGGGCACCATCCAGGCACCAGCCAGGCGCCAGCCGGGCAGGACACCATCCAGGCACTAGCCAGGCAGGGCACCAGCCAGGCGCCATCCGGGCAAGGCACCAGAAAGGCGCCAGCCGGGCAGGGCACCAGCCAGGCACCAGCCGGGCAGGGCACCAGCCAGGCACCAGCCAGGCGCCAGCCGGGCAGGGCACCAGCCAGGCGCCAGCCGGGCAGGGCACCAGCCAGGCGCCAGCCGGGAAGGGCACCAGCCAGGCACCAGCCGGGCAGGGTACCAGCCAGGCACCAGCCGGGCAGGGCACCAGCCAGGCACCAGTCGGGCAGGGCACCAGCCAGGCACCAGCCGGGCAGAGCACCAACCAGGCACCAGCCGGGCAAGGCACCATCCAGGCACCAGGCGGGCAGGGCACCAGCCAGGCAGGGTACCAGCCAGGCACCAGCCGGGCAGGGCACCAGCCCAGGCAGGGCACCAGCCAGGCGCCAGCCGGGCAGGGCACCAGCCAGGCGCCAGCCGGGCAGGGCACCAGCCAGGCGCCAGCCGGGCAGGGCACCAGCCAGGCGCCAGCCGGGCAGGGCACCAGCCAGGCGCCAGCCGGGCAGGGCACCAGCCAGGCGCCAGCCGGGCAGGGCACCAGCCAGGCGCCAGCCTGGCAGGGCACCAGCCAGGCGCCAGCCGGGCAGGGCACCAGCCAGGCGCCAGCCGGGCAGGGCACCAGTAAGGCGCCAGCCGGGCAGGGCACCAGTATGGCGCCAGCCGGACAGGGCACCAGCCTGGCATCAACCGAGCAGGGCACCATCCAGGCACTAACCAGGCACCAACCCAAGGCAACACCCTCCCAAGGGGAGGTGGTAGCAGAATGGTTAGCGACACCGAGTGGCGTTCTCGAAGACCCGAGTTCGATCCCGAGTGAGACCCATAAATCCACTAAAAATATTTCTGCACTGTCGAGTGGCCTAAGAACACCCACATGCTGCCCATAACTCTACCTTCGATTGCGAGTGCATCGGAGAACACATGGGGCGGCATGAGTCTCTAATCACAGACGTCACTATAAAAATTCTGCCTGCGCCACCACAGACAATAATTGTAAAAAAACACAAAAAAAAAACAGGCAGCAGCCAGGCACCATACAGGGACAATCCGGGCACCAACCAGGCACCAGCCGGACAAGGCAGCAACCAGGCACTAGTCAGACACCATACAGGGACAATCCGGGCACCAACCAGGCACCAGCCGAGCACCAACCGGGCAGGTCGCCATCTGGGCAGGTCACCATCCCGGCACCAACCGGGCAAGGTACCATTCGGGCACCAGTCGTTGCAGCGTACCAGCCGTGCACCAGCCGGGCACCATCGGGGCACCACCAGGAAACCAACAGATCAGGGTACCTTTCCAATCATCAGCCGGCACCATCCGGTTATCAGCCGGTCAGGCCACCATCCGGGCACCATCCAGTTATCAGCCGGGCACCATCCGGTTATCAGCCGGGTAGGGCACCATCCGGTTATCAGCCGGGCAGTCACCATCCGGGCACCATCCAGTTATCAGCCGGGCACCATCCGGGCACCATCCCAGTTATCAGCCGGGGCACCATCCGGTTATCAGCCGGGCAGGACAACAGCCGGGCACCAGCCGAGCACCATTCGGACAGGGCACTAGCCGGGTAGCAGTGGTGATGGGTGGCAACAATTTGAAGGGGGAGGTGATTTAAGCCGCCGTGCAGTCTTATCAACACTTAGTTACCTGCGCAAGAAGGTGCAGCGAAGAACTTGTGTAACATTGCAGTAAGTCATATTCAGCCACAATCAAGTTTTGTTTGATAGTCCTTTGCACGACGCTTATAAGGTAAGTATATATTCCTTGTTTATGAGATAAACCTTTTTTGGGATTCAGGCCTATCCCTTGTTTGTTAGAGTATTCGATTGTAAGTGTTTGTACCCAGTGAGTGAAGGGATGCGATTTTTGAGTAGCAGCCGCGATTTACCTCACCATTCCTAGATGGCCACTAAGACTCCTATAATATCCATAGCTCAATAAGCTTGATAACATCTAAACTGTTCCTAACTCAACTCAACAGAGAGTAGCCGAAAGCGGGTATCACACGGGTCTTTTCGTCGGACCACTTCATCGAACCAAGCGGACATTTGTTTGGACTTGTTCGTCGAACACTGACAACATCTATAGCAGGTTCTTCAAAGTACGGTCGCGACCCAATACTGGGGCGCAAGCTTTTGCTCAGTGGGTTGCCACGTCGTAAACAGATAATTATAATTATATAAATAATGTGTGAATTGCATTAATAAGAGAGAGAGAGGAGAGAGAGATAATGCCGATGGGAGAAGGCGGGATACGCACAATATGACGCATAAAACTTGACTTGCCAATCAATCAATGATATTTTTCTCCACTTACGTAGTTACAATTTGCACAGTACTTCTACATATTTAAAAAAAACTTTTAATAGATTAAATTTACATTGACACAATCAAACACGGTTGGGCAGGCGCGTTTTCACCCAACCATAACATATGTTACCCTTTTCTGTCTTGTTATTACTAGAGTACCTTGATTAATAGAGTAGTGACAACTCGATTTATGGGCGCCATCTTAATGCCAGGGCCTCTCCGTTCACTCTAGACCCGGGGAGTTCTCAAGGGATGACCCCGCAGTATATCATGTTATACATGTATAAATGATATACTGTTATCTTCGGAAATGTTTGTTCTATAAGATTATCACATAAAACACAGTAAAACACATTAAATAAAGGTCATTATGAGACTGAAGAAATATGCATGAACTTAAATTAAAATTCACTTAAACTCTTCGTCATGTAAAACTTTGTGGGACAAAAATTATAAGATGGAATATATCAATAGAGCATACTTTTATTAGCTGTCCTTATATTATATATATATATTTTATATATTTTATATATATATATATATATATATATATATATATATCTATATTATATATATATATATATATTAATATTATAAATTTTATATATAGTATATATATATAAAGTAAAAAAGTATTTTGGCTCTCTCTCTCTCTTTCTCTCTCTCTCTCTCTCTCTCTCTCTCTCTCTCCTCTCTCTTTTCTTTCACCGGAGAGAGATAGAGAGAGAGAGGAGGAAAGGATTGAAAGGAAAAGAGAGGGAGCGAGAGGAGGGAAAGGAAAAGAGAGAGAGAGAGAGAGAGAGAGGAGAGAGAGAGAGAGAGAGAGAGAGAGAGGAGGTCGGCGCTGCCATTTATTTAGTTAACGCTAATTTATGTATGGTATTACTGCATTTATCAGAAAACTAAATATATCAATGGAAAGCTAATAAAACTATGCTTCTACTGATGTATTCCATCTTATAAGTTGTTCCAAAAAGTTTTACATGACGAGTTTCAGTGAATTTTAAATTCATGCATATTTCTTCAGTCTCATAATGACCTTTATTGAATGTGTTTTACTGTGTTTTATGTGATAAACTTATAGAACAAACATTTTCGAAGATAACAGTATATCCTTTATACCTGTATACATGATATACTGCGGGGTCATGCCTTGAGAACTTTCGCGGGTCTTGGTTGAACGGGAGGGCCCTGGCAGTAAGATGGCGCCCAGTAGCGTTTAAAAATAGGGCCCATGAATGGCGGTAACCCTCTTTTTTAAAGAGAACCCAGGGTTTTTACAGGTAACAGGGGGCAACCCAATTATGAATACTTACAAGTGTCAGTGACACTGTTGGGGTTGATTGCCTTTGAAGTGTATCTTGACAAAGGGAGGAGTATCTTACTTTATTAAACAGACACTTTTCCCAAAGGTAGTTCAAATAAAAGTGGTCGAGCGGGTTTTTTAAGGCTTGTTAATATTTGAGTACCAAGAAAAATACTTTCAAGTTTTTAAAATATATATCATATATATATATATATAAAATATATTATATATTTTATATATATATATATATAATATATATATATATATATAATGTATATATATACTGTAAGTATTTTTCTTGGTACTCAAATATTTTAAAAAACCTTAAACCCGCTCGACCACTTTTATTTAACTACCATTGGAAGTGTCTGGCTAAGAAAGTAAGATACTCCTACCTGTCAAGATACACTTCAAAGGCAATCAACCCCAACAGTGTCACTGACACTTGTAAGTATTCATAATTGGGTTGACCCCCGTTACCTGTAATAACAAGACAGAAAAGGGTAATCTATGCTATGGTTGGATGAAGTGTACACTGTACACTGTACACTGTGAGGGCGAGTGACAAGTCACGTGTTCCTACGGCCAAGGAACTAAAGTCTTTCGAATGGCCGGAATAGCTCTGTGACACTGTCCGCTGACTTCTGTCTTCTCTCCGGCCAGTAGCAGCATATATGGATAATGGACGGAACGTCACAGCTCCCGCGTCCATGTCTCCCAGGCTTGTGGTCGCGGTCAGCGTCAACATCCTTGGTCACTACGCTGATATAATACACACACAACTTGCTTGTACATACTGCAGCAGGAGGCGAGGTATTTACGTGTTGCCTCAAAACACCAAGCTAGCTGTCCTGTCATCCTTATATGCCATGGCGTGTTTGCTTCGTCAGCATAGCCTCATCAAAAGGTGTCGTTGTCTCAGACTGACAAGCGACAAACATCCTGTAGCTTGGTTGATAAATTAGTTATATACATATAATTTCTACCTATTCAGGATCCTAATACATAAACAAAGATGAAACGTAGACAGTGGGAGGCGCAGAGATGTGCTGTTAATGTTTAAATTTAGGGGCATAGTACGTACTGGTGGAAGAAAAGGGGGGAGTGATTGTTAGAAGAGAACGCGACATATGAAGACGCGTTCATGTGGCTAAATGTAAACAAATATCATATCAGCTTTATATTTCAGAAATTATATCACATATTATATTCAATCAATCAATCAATCATTGGGGGGCATACGCCGGGGGGCGCGTCGCCTCGCCCACCCTACGACGCCACTCCCGGGGGTCACCACGCGCGAGTTCCCATGCAGGCTCCTTTCCCATACCAAGCAGCTCTCGACAAGAAACATCAACTTGCCCCAGCCACGAGCCTTGTGGGCGCCCCCTTGGCCTCCTCCACGCCGGATTGTCTCTTACAGATACAACCCGATGGGAAGGATCGGTTTCAGGGTAGCGTGCCACATGCCCATATAGCCGAAGTTGGCGCTGACGGACTATGCAGGTAATAGGCCTCGATTCAGACTCACGGTGCAATCGCTGATTTGACACGTAATCATCCCAGCGATACCCCATGATTCTGCGAAGACACTTATTACCAAAGGCATTGATTCGTCTCTTCAAGTCACTATTTAGTGTCCATGTCTCACAACCATAGAGTAAGACAGGGATCACAAGCGACTTGAAGATCCGGATCTTTGTCCTCCTGCACAGGTACCGACAACGCCAAATACTCCCGCTGAGCGAGTCCATAACACCGTGGGCTATGCCAATCCGCCGTAAGACTTCTTGACGTGACCCGCCGTCATTATGGACTGCGCTACCAAGGTATGTAAAACTTTCCAAGATCTCAATGTCCTCGCCACACGCATGAACAGACTGTACTGCTTCATCTAGTAGGTCTCCAAATACCTGGACCTTGGTCTTGAGCCAGGAGACCTCAAGTCCCAAAGGCTTTGCCTCCTCGTGCAGCGCCTCGAGAGCCATCACCAGGACCTCCAGCGACTCAGCAAAGATTACTGCATCATCGGCAAAAACAAGATCAGTGATCTTGGTGTTGCCGACGGATGCTCCACAATCACTTTGATCTACAACCTTGTCCAATACCCAGTCCATACAAGCGTTGAAAAGTGATGGGTCAAAGACGCACCCTTGCCTCACTCCTGTATTCACAGGAAAGAAGCTGGATACACCTGCCCCACACTTCACAGCACTCAGTGCTGTGATTGTATTGTGTATTATATTGACTGGTCTGTATTCGATTTCCCGTAATGAATATTATATGATGGTGTACATTTCAATGTTTAATGATTGCCAACACTATTTATGATTTACAGAAAGAGTATAGACTTATTTTGATCCCTCAGTAGGTTCGATGAAATGAGCAACATTTTGTATAATTTCACCAAACCATTTTAGCGAACAATTTCGACAAAATGACCTTCGAGGTTGACCAAACAGGTCCGGCGAATTGGTAAGTTCGACGAAATAGTCATACGAAATGCCCTGTGTGATACGCACTTAACCTTCACTAGATCACGCCCCGCCACCTACCACTCTCTCATTTCGATAGGATAACGCTGGCAAAAAGAGCTCCAATAGGGCTGCGCCATCCTGTGTGTGTGTGTGTGTGTGTGTGTGTGTAATTCACCCACGGTCCTGACCACGCGAGCTGAACTCGCGATCGTCAGTTTTACTGTCCCTGAATGAGCATGGAGCTCGTAGTGATAGATCTATGGATAATGTTGGGACCTTGCAGCCCCCCCCCCCCCCATCTCCTTGCTCAATGGAGACAATTACCGCCCACATATGACAGTGAAAAATTCCCGGGAGCGAGCGGATGGCGAACATGCGATCACAGAATGGCCCTTTGTCTGCCATCTTGTCCACTATCTTACGCCGTCATGTTCCTAGCTGACACATGTAAACAATAACAATAACAATAACTCGTGGACGCTAACACAACACAAGTGGCACTTATACCTACACACTTCCTGTGTCACACCTATACTACATAATTACACTCAGTGTTACCTGCAGTGGTATTCTGCTTTGTTTTTTATGGCAAGAATACAATAACACGTCCTTAGCTATACATTCACGCCCACATACACACACACAACCAGGGTCATAAAGTAGGGTCGGCCAGCCGAATGAGCGACTTTTGACATTCCAGCGCAGTGACGTCAGTCAAAACCGACCCGGTGCTTTGACTAGTCTATCTCTCAATCTTTCACCCCTCGCCGCTCATAGCAGATGTCTACTCAATCCCCGCTCTTGCTCTTAGTCGCGGCTTTGGCAGCCCCCATTCCCCCACCCCACTTATCCCATGCTCTCTCCGCTCACCTTTCAAAGCAGTTGCCAGAAGGCTGCTTCTCGCTATCTCTTTGATACAATTCACTAAAACTCTGGAATTTGACTGCCTTGAGAGAGAGAGAGAGAGAGAGAGAGAGAGAGAGAGAGAGAGAGAGAGAGAGAGGAGAGAGAGAGGAGAGAGAGAGAGAGAGAGAGAAAAAAAAAAGAGAAAGGAAGAGAGAGAGAGGAAAGGAAGAGGGAGATAGAGGGAAGGAGATAGAGAGGGAGTGACCCTTGACCTCACCTAGCTTAGCCTTGCTAATACCCAGGTGATAATGGCAATACCTTGGTCCAGGCCACTCCTAGCCTTTTTTTTTATCAAGGCATAGGTGAACACAGTTCACTATATTTTCACTTCCATATGAAAACACAGTTTTACTATTTTATTTGAAATAAAGTTATTACAAATTTTAAACCACCCAAAAACCCCCTTTGGGAAAAAACCGGAAACCCTTTTGCCAGGGCCTTCCGTTCACTCTAGACCCGGGGAAGTTCTAAAGGGCATGACCCCGCAGTATATCATGTTATACATGTATAAATGATATACTGTTATCTTCGGAAATGTTTGTTCTATAAGATTATCACATAAAAACACAGTAAAACACATTAAATAAAGGTCATTATGAGACTGAAGAAATATGCATGAACTTAAATTAAAATTCACTTAAACTTTTCGTCATGAAAAACTTTGTGGGAAAAAACTTATAGATGGAATATATAAATAGAGCATACTTTTATTAGCTGTCCTTATATTATATATATAAAATTTATATATATATTTTAAAATATATATATATATATATATATATTATATATTTTATATTATTATATATATATATATATATATATATTAATTATATATATATGTATATATATATAAAGAAAAAAAAGTATTTTGGACTTTTCTCTCTCTCTCTTTTCTCTCTCTCTCTCTCTCTCTCTCTCTCTTTTTCTCCTCTCTCTTCTCTCTTTCCCCGGAAAGAGAGATAGAGAGAGAGAGGAGGAAAGGATTGAAAGGAAAAGAGAGGGAGCGAGAGGAGGGAAAGGAAAAAAAAGGAGAGAGAGAGAGAGAGAGGAGAGAGAGAGAGAGAGAGAGAGAGAGAGAGAGGTCGGCGCTGCCATTTATTTAGTTAACGCTAATTTATTTTATGGGTATTACTGCATTTATCAAAAAACTAAATATATCAATGGAAAGCTAATAAAACTAGCTTCTACTGATGTATTCCATCTTATAATTGTTCCAAAAAGTTTTACATAAACGAGTTTCAGTGAATTTTAAATTCATGCATATTTCTTCAGTCTCATAATGACCTTATTGAATGTGTTTTTACTGTGTTTTATGTGATAAACTTATAGAACAAACATTTTCGAAGATAACAGTATATCCTTTATACCTGTATACATGATATACTGCGGGGTCATCCTTGAGAACTTTCGGGGGTCTTGGGTTGAACGGAGAGGCCCGGGCAGTAAAAATGGCGCCCATAGCGTTTAACATAGGGCCCATGAATGGCGTAACCCTCTTTTTAAAGAGAACCTAGTTATTACAGGTAACAGGGTCAACCCAATTATGAATTTACAATTTGTCAGTGACACTGTGGGGTTGATTGCCTTTGAAGTGATCTTGACAGGTGGGAGTATCTTACTTTTTTAAAAACAGACACTTCCAATGGTATTTTCAATAAAAGTGGTCGAGCGGGTTTTAAGGCTTGTTAATATTTGAGTACCAAGAACAATACTTACAAGTATATATATAATATATTATTTATATATATATATATATAATATATATATATATATATAATATATATATATATATATAATTATATATATTATATATATTATAAGTATATATATACTTGTAAGTATTGTTCTTGTAACTCAAATATTAACAAACCTTAAAACCCGCTCGCCCAAACTTTTATTTAACTACCATTGGAAGTGTCGGGCTAAGAAAGTAAGATACCCCTACCTGTCAAGATACACTTCAAAGGCAATCACCCCAACAGTGCCCACTGACACTTGTAAGTATTCATAATTGGGTTGACCCCTGTTACCTGTATAACAAGACAAAAAAAGGGTAATCTATGCTATGGTTGGATGAAGTGTACACTGTACACTGTACACTGTGAGGGCGAGTGACAAGTCACGTGTTCCTACGGCCAAGGAACTAAAGTCTTTCGAATGCCGAATAGCTCTGTGACACTGGTCCGCTGACTTCTGTCTTCTCTCCGGCCAGTAGCAGCTATAGGGGTAATGGACGGAACGTCACAGCTCCCGCGTTCCATGTCTCCCAGGCTTGGGGTTTCGCGTCGGGCGTCAACATCCTTTTTCACTACGCTGATATAATACACACACAACTTGCTTGTACATACTGCAGCAGGAGGCGGGGTTTATTTACGTGTTGCCTCAAAACACCAAGCTAGCTGTCCATTTTCATCCTTATATGCCATGGCGTGTTTGCTTCGTCAGCATACCCTCATCAAAAGGTGTCGTTGTCTCGACTGACAAGCGACAAACATCCTGTAGCTTGGTTGATAAATTAGTTATATACATATAATTTCTCCCTATTCAGGATCCTAATACATAAACAAAGATGAAACGTAGACAGTGGGAGGCGCAGAGATGTGCTGTTAATGTTTAAATTTAGGGGCATAGTCGTACTGGTGAAGAAAAGGGGGGAGGTGATTGTTAGAAGGAACGCGACATATGAAGACGCGTTCATGTGGCAAATGAAAACAAATATCATATCAGCTTTATATTTCAGAAATTATATCACATATTATATTCAATCAATCAATCAATCATTGGGAGCATACGCGGGGGCGCGTCGCCTCGCCCACCCTACGACGCCACTCCCGGGGGTCACCACGCGCGAGTTCCCATGCAGGCTCCTTTCCCATACCAAGCAGCTCTCGACAAGAAACATCAACTTGCCCCAGCCACGAGCCTTGTGGGCGCCCCCTTGGCCTCCTCCACGCCGATTGTCTCTTACAGATACAAACCCGATGGAAGGATCGGTTTCAGGGTAGCGTGCCACATCCCCATATAGCCGAAGTTGGCGCTGACGGACTATGCAGGTAATAGGCCTCGATTCAGCTCACGGTGCAATCGCTGATTTGACACGTAATCATCCCAGCGATACCCCATGATTCTGCGAAGACACTTATTACCAAAGGCATTGATTCGTCTCTTCAAGTCACTATTTAGTGTCCATGTCTCACAACCATAGAGTAAGACAGGGATCACAAGCGACTTGAAAAATCCGGATCTTTGTCCTCCTGCACAGGAAACCGACAACCCAAATACTCCCGCTGAGCGAGTCCATAACACCGGGGGCTATCCCCAATCCGCCGTAAGACTTCTTGACGTGACCCGCCGTCATTATGGACTGCGCTACCAAGGTATGTAAAACTTTCCAAGATCTCAATGTCCTCGCCACACGCATGAACAGACTGTACTGCTTCATCTAGTAGGTCTCCAAATACCTGGACCTTGGTCTTGAGCCAGGAGACCTCAAGCCCCAAAAGGGCTTTGCCTCCTCGTGCAGCGCCTCGAGAGCCATCACCAGGACCTCCACGACTCAGCAAGATTACTGCATCATGGCAAAAAAAAAGATCAGTGATCTTGGTGTTGCCGACGGATGCTCCCAATCACTTTGATCTACAACCTTGTCCAATACCCAGTCCATACAAGCGTTGAAAGTGATGGGTCAAAGACCCCACCCTTGCCTCACTCCTGTTTTTCACGGGAAAGAAGCTGGATACACCTGCCCACACTTCACAGCACTCAGGGGCTGTGATTGTATTGTGTATTATATTGACTGGTCTGTATTCGATTTCCCTTTAATGAATATTATATGATGGTGTACATTTCAATGTTTAATGATTGCCAACACTATTTATGATTTACAGAAAGAGTAAGACTTATTTTGATCCTCGTAGGTTCGATGAAATGAGCAACATTTTGTATAATTTCCCCAAACCATTTTAGCGAACAATTTCGACAAAATGACCTTCGAGGTTGACCAAACAGGTCCGGCGATTGGTAAGTTCGACGAATGGGTCATACGAAATGCCTGTGTGATACGCACTTAACCTTCACTAATCACGCCCCGCCACCTACCATCTTTTCATTTCGATAGGATAACGCTGGAAAAAAGAGCTCCAATAGGGCTGCGCCATCCTGTGTTGTGTGTGTGTGTGTGTGTGTGTGTAATTCACCCACGGTCCTGACCACGCGAGCTGAATCGCGATCGCCCAGTTTTACTGTCCCTGAATGAGCATGGAGCTCGTAGTGATAGATCTATGGATAATGTTGGGACCTTGCAGCCCCCCCCCCCCCCATCTCCTTGCTAAATGGAGACAATTACCGCCCACATATGACAGTGAAAATTCCCGGGAGCGAGGGGATGGCGAACATGCGATCACAGAATGGCCCTTTGTCTGCCATTTTGTCCACTATCTTACGCCGTCATGTTCCTAGCTGACACATGTAAACAAAACAATAACAATAAACTCGTGGACGCTAACACAACACAAGTGCACTTATACTACACACTTCCTGTGTCCACCTTACTACATAATTAAACTCGTGTTACCTGCAGTGGTATTCTGTTTTGTTTTTTATGGCAAAAATACAATAAAAAGTCCTTAGCTATACATTCACGCCCACATACACACACACACCAGGGTCATAAAGTAGGGTCGGCCAGCCGAATGAGCGACTTTTGACATTCCAGCGCAGTGACGTCAGTCAAAACCGACCCGGTGCTTTGACTAGTTCTATCTCTCAATCTTTCACCCCTCGCCGCTCATAGCAGATGTCTACTCAATCCCCGCTCTTGCTCTTAGTCGCGGCTTTGGGCAGCCCCCCATTCCCCCACCCCCTTATCCCATGCTCTCTCCGCTCCCCTTTCAAGCAGTTGCACAGAAGGCTGCTTCTCGCTATTCTTTGATACAATTCACTAAAACTCTGGAATTTGACTGCCTTGAGAGAGAGAGAGAGAGAGAGAGAGAGAGAGAGAGAGAGAGAGAGAGAGAGCGAGAGAGAGAGAGAGAGAGAGAAAAAAAAAAAAGAGAAAGGAAGAGAGAGAGAGAGAAAGGAAGAGGGAGATAGAGGGAAGGAGATAGAGAGGAGTGACCCTTGACCTCACCTAGCTTACCTTGCTAATACCCAGGTGATAATGGCAATACCTTGGTCCAGGCCACTCCTAGCCTTTTTTTTTATAAAGGCATAGGTGAACACAGTTCACTATATTTTCACTTCCATATGAAACACAGTTTACTAATTATTTATCTTGAAAAAAAAGTTATTACAATTTAGACCTCCCAAACACCTCTTGACAGGAACATCTACTTGCCCCAGCCACGAGCCATGTAGCACGCCATTGGCTTCCTCCACGCCGGGATGCGTCCTACATTTACGGCCCGATGGGAAGGATCGGTTTCATGGTACGTGCCACATGACTCATATAGCCGAAGTTAGCGCTGACGGACTTTTGCAGGAAATAGGTCTCGATTCAGTCTCAGGGTGCAATCACTGACTTGACACGAATCATCCAAGCGATACCCCATGTTTCCGCAAAGACCTTATTACCAAAGGCATCGATTCGTCTCTTCAAGTCGCCATTTAGTGTCCATGTCTCACAACCACAGAGTAGGACAGGGATCACCAGCGATTTGAAGATCCGATTTTTTTTCCTCCTGCAAAGGTACCGACAACGCCAAATACTCGTGCTGAGCATTCCATAACACCAAGGGATATGCCAATCCGCGGTAAACTTCTTGACGCGACCCGCCATCATTATGGACTGCGCACCCAAAGGTATGTAAAATTTTCCAAGATCTCAATGTCCTCACTGCACGCTTTGAACTGACTGTACTGTCTCCTCTAGTAAGCCTCCAAACACCTGGACCTTGGTCTTGAGCCAGGAGAACCTCAAGCCCCAAAGGCTTTGCCTCCTCGTGCAGCGCCTCGAGAGCCATCACCAGGACCTCCAGCGACTCAGCAAAGATTATGCATCATCGGCAAAACAAGATCAGTCATCTTGGTGTTGCCGAGGGATGCTGCCAATCACGTTGATCTACAGCTTTGTCCGATACCCAGTCCATGCAAGTATTGAAAAGTGATCGGGGAAGGACGCATCCTTGCCTCACTCCTGTATTCACATGAAAAAAGCTGGATACACCTCCCCCACACTTCACTGCACTCTCAGTTCCAGAGTACAGACCAGTCATCAAACCAAAAGTCAATAGTCCTTGCAGGAATCCCGCGAAGGCACAGAAGATCCCAGAGTGACTCACGATGCACTGAGTCAAACACCTTCTTGAGATCAACATAGGGTGCAGCATCCCCTGTCGGAATTCGACAGGGGATCTCTCTGACTTCGTCATGAGAGGTGCGGTTTTGTCAAGGGAAGGATCGGCATCCACTACCTGTCCGTAAACCAGTGGTCTGGAGCTGCCCAATTGGAGGGTCCACCGTGAACAACTGCCCAAAGTACTCAGCCCAACGAGCCATCTGTCCATTCATGTCCGACACGAGGCGCCCATCTGCTGCTCGGATAGCACTCGCCCGAGATGGAGACTTGAAACGGAGCTTCCTCAGGGCTCGTTAGGCGGGTCGGGGTTCATTAGCGTTCAAAAGGCCCTCGACATCCTCAGCGAGACTCTTTACATACCTCTCCTTGTCTCTCCGCAGAAGGTTCTAGTCCTGCGTGACAAAGCCCTGTGCTGGTCCCGTTTCCCCGCAAGCCTGTCAGCGCGACTCTCCTCGAAAATTTCTCCAGCGTCTCAGTCGGGACCCAAAACCACGTTTTTTCCTGGAACGCTTCCCAAACCCTTCTTGGCAACCTGGAGAGTCGCGTTTTTAAGATATCCCACAGTTAACAGGGTCCTCGAGGGCACCGAGCACATCAGACCGATTTGAGACTGCCACCGCGTACTCATGGGCACATGTCAAGTCATTCAGCTTCACAAGAGAAACACAGTATGGTTACCTTCTGAGATTCTTCTGGACTTGACATGAAGCTTAGTGTAGCAACAAAATTTTTGTGATCAGCTGCAAAGAACTCAGCACTCCGCAGAGCCCCCGCAGTTTTTGGAGGATCCTCCCACGAGTACTAACTAGGATGTGGGGCGATCTCATTTAGCTACCCCTCCGCATTACTATACCATGTCCAGCGGGTTTAGCTCTGGTTTCCGATCCAAGAACCTTCAATTTTCAACCTTCTGGACCTTGCAAAAATTTAGAAGCAGAGAACTGTTAATGTTTATGGTACCAGAGCCATAGGACCAACACATAACTCATAGCCCTCTCTTTCACTACCAGCAGTAGCATTGAAGTCGCCCAAGACAATGAGTGTGTCCCCAGTGTGTGTCAATGAGTTTATGTTATTTAGTCATGCTCTGTAGTAATTATTTTTGTATAATACCAATTTTTTTCCGTATTCTGAAATTCGACATATATTTAGTTTCCAATTCACATTCTATAATCAATTTTGTCGAGATGATGACATCTCGAGGGCGGGGCGCGAGCCTATGTGAGATATTTATGGGGGTTGTTGGCAAATCCACACGCGCTGCGCCGTTTCCAACGGCATACCACCACTTTGTACTCAGTTCAATACCCTCTCTACCAGACTCACTCGCTCTCTGTGTATATATCTCTATCTCTATGTGTATATATATATATATATATATATATAATGTATACATATATTATATTTTTATATATATCTAATATATAATATTATAATATATATATATATATATAATATATATATATATTATACTAATAATATATATATTATATAATATATAATACTATATATATATATATATTATATATATATATATATATATATATATCTATATTATATTTTTTAGATATTACATATATATATATATATATATATATATATATATATATATTAATATTGTATACATATATATATATATGTATATATATATATAGGGAATATGTATATATATATATATGTATATTTTTATACTATTTTATAATTATATATATATGTATTTTGTATTATATATATGTATATATATAGATAATATAAATATATTATATTATATATGTATATATACTATATATGTATATATTTTTATATATATATATAATATATATCTATATATATCTTTATTATATGTATATATATATAAAGTATTATAAAATATGTATTATATTATATATACTATATATATATTTGTATATATATATATGTATATATATATAAAGTATGTATATATATACATATATATATATTGTCATTGCGCACATATACCAACAGCCCAGCTTTGAATTTTTTAGTAATGTTTTGAGCAAAGAGTTCAGCTTTAAAAATATAGAGACAGCTATGGAGCTATCCGAGAGAAGCATAGGGGAAAGGTGAAAAAAAAAGTTTTAGTGTTGTTAGCTAGATGAAGTGTTTGGGGGGATCCACTCATACAGCCTTCCTAAACAGGTTGAGTCAAAAGCTTTTCGTCTCTCAACTCTCCTCCTCTGACTGACGTCAGAATGTCTTCAATCTATAATTAACCGCCGCAATGCTGATTCTCTTGCTATCTTCTACCGTTATGTTCATTGGCCCACTGCTCTTCTGAACTTGCTAAAATGCATACCTCCCCCTCCGGCGGCCTCGATGCACAAAACCTTCTACTCATTCTCATCCCTATTCTGGCCATCTCCCTTATGCAAGAAAACCAGTATCTTCACTCTTTCATTCCCTTCACTGGCAAACTCTGGAACTCTCTTTCTGTTTCTAGTTTTCCTCCTTTCTACGACTTATATATTTTCATAGGAGGAGCAACAAGATACCTCCCGAACTAAATTGGCCCACCCCCTTTTTCTAATTTCTCTTACTGTCTCCTCTATAGGGACTGGCAACTAAACGGGCTTTTTGTTACTTAAAAAAAAAAAAAAAAAAGACTGTACCGTAGCCATCCATCTCCTGAAGCTCATATCCTTTATATTTCTGCCCGTTATCATGTCAAATCTTTTCATCAACTTACCAAAAAACTCTTCATTCATAGAAAATGCAAAATCTTTCTGAATCAAAATAAATTTTCTTGCTTTTTGGCATCTAGCTAACAACACTAACACTTTTTCTTCTTCATCTTTCCGCCTCTCTCGGATAGCTCCATAGCTGTCTCATATATTTTTAAAGCTGAACTCTTTGCTCAAACCATTACTAAAAAATCCTTTTCTGGTTGATGAAGGGCTTGTTCCCCCTTCTCCTCCATCCTCTGACTACGTTATGCCTGTTATTAAGAAGATTCGTATTGATGTTCTGCTTTACTATTTCTGGCCTAGAATATCGGAAGGCTTGTGGTTCTGACGGAGTCCTTCCTATTGTTCTCAAAAACTGTGGTTCTGTGCTTGCATCCTACCTAGTCAAACTTTTCTGTCTTTTTCTACTTGCACTTTTCCTTCTTGCTGAAGTTTTCTCACATTCAACCTGTTCCCAAGAATGGTGACCGTTCTAATCTTTCAAACTACTGTCCTATAACTTTGACTTCTTGCCTTTCTAAAGCGTTTGAACATATACTTAATAAGAAGATTCTTTAGAATTTATCTGATCGTTAGTACGGTTTCCGGAAAGTACCATCTACTGGCGATCTTCTAGGTTTCCTAACTGAAAGCTTGGTCATCCTTCTTTTGGGGTTTCGGTGAAACTTTTGTTGTTGCCCTTGAAATATCAAAAAAGCTTTTGATAGAGTGTGGCATATATCATAAATTTCTAAACTAACCTCATTCAGTTATTATATATCTCTCTCTCTTTGCACCTTCATCTTCAGTTTCCTTTCTAACTGTTTTATTGCAGCCACTGTAGACGGTCATTGTTCTTCTCCTATGTCTATCAATAGTGATGTTCCTCAGGGTTCTGTCTTATCATCCACTCGCTTGTATTATTCATTAATGATGATCTAAGCCTAACCCAATGTCCTATCCACTCCAACGCTGATGATTCTACCTGCATTTTCAACGTCGTCCATTAGACGTCTAACTCAACAGGAACTAAGTGACTCGCGGAGAGATGCTACAGAACGCATAACTTCTGATCTTTTTATAATTTTGGATTAGGGCAAAACAAATCTTGCTTTGTTCAATGCTTCAATAGCCTCATTTGTTCACCTATCTACTCGACATAACCTTCCAAAACACTATCCTCTCATCTTCAATGACACTCAACTGTCTCACTCTTCGACAATGATCATTCTTGGACTATCCTTTTACAAAAAAACTGAACTGGAAAAATCACATCTGATTCATGCTAAAACACTCTAGGAAGTTAGGTGTCCCGTGGCGTCTGCGTCCATTTGTGTTATCTCTATCATTGTTTGCTCTGTACAGGGCCTTATCCGCCCATGTATAGAGTATACTCACATTTTGTGGGAGGATCCACTCATACAACTCTCCTAAACAGGGTAGAGTCAAAAGTTATTCGTCACATCAACTCCGCTCTTCTGACTGATAGTCCAGTCAAAATATGAATGGACCCACCACAAATTGCAATAGAAACGAAGTTATATTTTTCTGAAACCCTTTATGCCTACTGAATATCTGCCCAAGATTATACTTAAATTTTTGAGTGAACATGGTTTTTCAGGTCATTTGCGTTTTGGTTACTTTTTCGGCTACCGCAATAATTGGAAATTAAATATACGACAATATCACTCTTAATAAAACAACAAAACAACTTTTAATTAAATTTTTTTTAACCAGTTGTGGCCTGGTTATGGCAAATGACAACTGTCACATGCAATAATGAACAAAATATTATGCCTATCATTTTTTGCACATCAAAAAATATGGGATTAAATTTATACTTAAAATGTGACGCTTATCATTTAAAACCCATTATACTGATCCCCCTTAGCTGTGAAATCCCAGCAATAAAACTTGATTTATATATGATGTTCTCCCTTGTGTACCTCTGCATCATTCCAGTCCAAGAGGGTCGAGGTGATCGAACTGTGAGCGAAACCTTCCAGAGGAGATCAACATTTGAGCTGATTTGTCGCAGGTCAGTAGACTCCGGAAAAGCTTCTCGTAGATAAGTGACTGCAGTCCTCCACATGCTGATGTGAAATGGACGTATATTGATTCGCCCCAACTTGTGCGAATCCTCTGCTGAGACAGCTCTACGGGCAACCCTGAAGTGTCCGGACTGCTTTTGGTGTCACACACGCAATGATGCCCATGCCAATGGAATGTGTTTCTCCCATTTAATGTGCAGATGTCATGGTCAAACATTGTCCGCCACATTATTGAATGAAATGTCCAGGGGTTAAACCAGGGATATCTGTTCCACTCGTGACTGCTGCGCTGCGCTCATACGTTTGCACCCCCGTTTTATGAACAAGTATCCCCCATGTGCAAAGAGCGGGGTCTATGAGAAATCGAGAACCGAAATGGTAGTGCATTTGGATACCAAGACCCAGCAACAGTGGAGCTTGAAGGGATCCTAGGCCTCGTGGCTTGCATGATCGCTGTCCGAGTGAGCAGATTTTTAAGTCTTTTCCTTTCCCCACAAAGGGAGCATTTCCAGCAAGAGCTTTAGTGACTCTGGTGGGAACTTGGTTGCAGCATGACAGTGGACATGTCGTTTAGTAGTCGGGTAAATGTCCTAATTTGAGATACCTTTTTTTATGTCACTTTTATGAGATCAGCGGCGTCTTGATCAGGCGCAACTTTCTGCTTCAGGATCACTTTCCTTTTGTTGACGATAGAAGGCCTGAAGATCGACGATGCCACACCCCTAAATGTCACAACTTTTGGGTTTTTCCATCATGTCTGCAATTATGATTTTAAATTCACCAAATTGATTGAGAAGGGTTTATCCTTCATGTATGAAAAACCATATGCATCACAGCCAGTGTCTACTAGGAAGTCCTCCATTTTCCCAATTAAATAAAACAAATTTGTGGTTATTTCCCCCATCTTTTCCCCTTCTAGGTACTTTGCCACCTTCAGGAACGCTTCATGTCTGTTTTGTCCTTAGGTCGACCCAATTTCTGCTTTTTGGATGAAGACGCCTCTTCCGATTGGAATTTGATTTGGTAACGTTTCTTTGTACGAAAGTAGTACTGCACACGTTATGGTATACCGCATCTGCTGCGTGTAGATCGCCAAAAAACCCTGCAATTCTGCTCCTCACTGTATCTGACCAATTGTCTAATCGTTTTTCACAGGCAGTCAACACATGATTTTGGAAGTTTGAATGTTTAACATGGATCAAAATATGATCCTTTTCCTCCCCTGGTACTTGTCAGGATTACCACAGAAAAAACACTGAGTTCGGGAGTCAAACGCTGAATCCAAAGAACGAAGGCACCTCCCTTTGTCTGGCATCAGACGAAAACCCTGTTTTCGCTTCAGAGAAAGTTCAATGTCTCTCACATTACAGAACACCCTCCGGCAATCTGTATGAAACTGCCTGTCCGGATGGACTTGGACTTCTTCACCCCCGCTCACTTCCGCTTCTTTGATCCTCGTAACAACCTTTATCCGTCAGTGTACTGGTTGGATCACAGGAGAGGGGTTTCTTACAGAAGACGCAGTCACCCATGTTGCTGAAAAGAGAGGGAAAATTAGGATTACATTTGTTCCCTTGTTTTCCGACTATAAATGTACATGTTCATATACATGTTCATACAAAATACAAAATACAGTATACTCTCCAAATTTTAAGTTAATGGGTAAGTGGTTAACGGCCCAAATTGGTACTAATGAAATGTTAAAAAAAAAAAATTGAAATGTTAAAAAAATATTTTTTTTAAAAATTTTTGTTAAAACGTTAAAAAAAAATTTGTTTTAAAAATTTAAATAAAAATAAACCTTAAACAATCTACATTAAATATAATACTCCAACATTTACAATGACCGCAGGTATACTCTCCAAGTTTTTTAAGTTAATCGGGTAAAGTGGTTAACGGCCCAAATTGGTACTAAATGAAATGTTAAAAAAAAATTGAAATGTTAAAAAAAAAAAATTGTTGAAAATTTAAAGTTAAAAATGTTACAAAAATTTTTTTTTGTTTAAAACTTTAAATAAAAAAAAAAACCTTAAACAATCCTACATTAAATATAATACCCTTACATCACAATGACGCCCGCGGTTGAACTGTCCTCTGCACACCGATCCAATTTCTCACTGCAAGCGTCACTCCACCTCTCGTTCACGGCTCTCGTTCAATCTGAAAAAAATAATTGATCCACTCATTAGAATTGGGGTATAATTTCATATATTTGTTTTTGGGGGTCAACAGGTTTCATAAAAATATTGTTTTTTTTTCTATTGCAATTTGTGGTGGGTTAGGGGTAAAAACGCGCTAAATTGATTGGGGCTATGACTGTCTTCAGTTTTTTAAATCACCACCGCAATGTTCCTTCTCTTGGTATCTTCTACTGGTATTTTCATGCTCACTGCTCTTCTGAACTTGCTAAGCAGCATCCTCCCTCCCGGACCTCCCCTGCACAAGGATTTTTACTCACTCATCCCTATTCTGTCAATCTTCTTAATGCAAGACTTAACCACTCTTTCTTTTCATCACTGGTAAACTCTGGATCTTTCTTCCCGTTTCTATTTTACCACCTTCCTACGATTTGAATTTTTCAAGAGAGGAGTGACAAGACTGGACCTCCCGAGCTAAATTGACCATTCCCCCTTCATATTCTCCTATTCTTCTTTTGTGGGACTGGCTACTAAGCGGGCTTTTTTTCTCTTTTTGCTCTTGGGCAGTCCTCTGTGATTAAAAAAAAATAGCAAAACATATTTTATATGCCTGGTCTTGGTCTTGGTCCTGGTCACGGAGGCACTTGTCTTGGTCTTGGTCTCGGAGAGTCTGTCTGTTCCTGGTCTAGAGATACTTGGTCTCGATTACAACACTGGTGTCGTGTGCGTGTGCATGCTTCTTGAGTGAGTCTTGAGGCGTGTTTTATGATCCGACAAAGTATTTAATTGATAAAGCAATCCGTCCTCGATGAAAAAAAAAATGCCCAAGTGCGTTTCGCAGGAGGAATGAATGTGAAGGGACCGGCATATACCAGGCTTTGCTTTGTATCTTCCCTGTGGAGTCAAGGAGCATATTTGGCTCCCAAGAAGCAGTTTTGGCTCAAGAATATGTGTTACCGAGATAATATTAATCTTATTTATCAGAACAGAGCCGCCTGAGTGGCTGCTTGACAAGACGTGATGGCTTGGGCCGCGATAACACTCCTCTGGATGATGCGATAACTTTGTATGTTTCGCTTTTTAGAGTAATGGGCCGCGCAAGGACAGCGGTGCAGGCCTTGACGGTGGTCCTGGCGACAAACCTCCTCGCAGCCCACGCTCTGGACGACCTGTACGAGTAATTATATACAAATAATACAGTGTGTGTTTGTGTGTGTTACCTTGTTGTATTTACCTAGTTGCAGCATCCGTGGCTTGAGCTATACTCGTGTGGTCCTGGCTCCGTATCTTCCAAAGTATTCCTCAAACTGATACACACTTTTTTTTTATCGCTAAAGTCTTTTCCTCCAGTTAATAACAAGCTTCTAAGGAAGTAACCAAACCATTTTGTTATTCAAACATCTTATTTTTCTTAAATTTCTCTCATGTCCCCCCAAATAGTCAGCCCCTTTTTGTCCTCTCCATAGCAGTTAGGGCTTTTCTGTCCACTTCTGTGTATATTTTTTTTATCTACGCCCTGATTACGCACTGGACGGATCTTTGGGTAAAACTGTGACCTCATAATCCACACACACCGTATGACCTTGCTCAAGGGGGAAAGAAGCTGCTCAAATTGTCAGCGAAAAGCTATAGGGGCATAAGCGAGGCATGAACTACCGTCCGGCGGAACGCCAGATGGAGATGTTCCCACCATACCTCGCAAGCAATTTGTGTGTATGTTTGTGTGCTTACCTAGTTGTGATATACGATCAAAGAAATAATACTCATGAGGTTCCGTCTCTATATCTATCTCATTTGATAACTCATAACTTTAAACTCTTGAATACTCTTAGCCTCTATGCTGTCGATGCCTAAGTTATTTCCAATATCATTTCATCGATAAGGCAAACTCTACTTCCTTGTATCCTTCAAACACCTCATCTTCTTTAGTTTCTTCCCATGTCCTCCTCTGCTGGCTCTTACATCACATATATAAGTATAATAGTCTTCCCTGTCAATTTGCATATGGGCCGCCATCAGGCAAAGGGCCCATGTCACCCGGAAAAAGGATGACGAATCTACACACACACACACACACCTGTCAATAGGGAACCCCTGCAGCTTTGTGTCCGCTCTTTGAACCAATCCTGTCATCCTAGTCGTGCGTGTGTACCAGATCATAGGCTACATATATTGTGTGTATGTGTGTATGTGTGTGTGTGTGTGTGTGTATTGCAATGTTTTTTTTTGTTTTTTTTTTTTGTTTTTTTTTTTACATTTGTGCCTATAGCGCCTGTAGGCAGTGGTGATCCAGGGCTCGGATGGTAGGCTCTGGAGGTTCACTTGAGGGCTGTGATGATGGCTGGTCCTCGCTCGTGGTGGCGCAGGCAGGATTTTTTATAGTGACGCCTGTGATTAGAGGCTCATGCCGCCCCCCCTGTGTCCTCCGATGCACTCGCAATCGAAGATAGAGTTGATGGGCAGGGCATGTGGGTGTTCTTAGGCCATTCGACGGTGCAGAAAGGTTTTGGTTTTCTTCGGGGATCGAACTCGGGTCACCGAGAACGCCAGTCGGAGACGCTAACCACTCCGCTACCGCCTCCCCAATGTGTCGTGGATAGGTGGACCGGATATCCGAATCCACATCATTTTTAACATAGCATCCGCATCCACGGATATCAACTGCTCATCCTCCTTTAGGGGTTTCGGTAAAACTATTGCTGATGCCCTTGACATATCATAGGCTTTTGATATTCTGGCACAAATCTTTGATTTCCAAATTACCCTTGTCAGGTTTTTATCCTTCTCTCTGCACCTTCATCTCAAGTTTCCTTTCAAACAATTATATTGCAACTACTGTAGACTGTAGACAGTCATTGTTCTTTTCATATGTCTATCAATAGAGGTGTTCCTCAGGGTTCTGTCCTATCACCCACTCTCTTTCTATTATGATTTTATGATCTTCTCAGTCTAACTCAATGCCCTGTCATCCTACGCTGATGACTCTACTCTGCATTTTTCAACGTCGTTCATTAGACGTCCAACTCAACAGGAACTAAGCGACTTGCGAAGAGATGCCACAGAGCGCCTAACTTTAGATTTTTCTTAAATTTCCGAATAAGTCAAAGCAAACCTTCTTTTGTTTAATACCTGAAAAACCATAAATCTTCACCTATCTACTGGACATAACCTCCCAAACAACTATCCCCTCCTCTTCAGTGACACTTAACCTCCCTGTTCTAAACTGAACATTCTTGGAATATTCTTTACTAAAAATCTGAATTGTAAATTTCACATCTCATCTCTTGCTAAATCAGCTTCTCAAAAGTTAGGTGTCTTGTGGTGTCTGTGTCCATTTTTTTTCTTCCTCCCAGCTGCTTAATGGACAGGGGCCTTATCCACCCATGTATTGAGTATGCCTCTCACGTTTGGGGGGTTCTACTTATACAGCTCTCCTAAACAGGGTAGAGGCAAAAGCTTTTCGTCTCATTAACTCCTCATCTCTGACTGACTGTCCTCAATCTTTAAATCATCGTCACAATCTTGCTTCTATTGTTATCTTCTACATTTATTTTCATGCTCACTGCTATTCTAAACTTGGTAACTCCCCACTCCCGCGGCATCGCTGCACAAGACTTTCTACGCATTCTCATCCCTATTCTGTCCATATTTAATGGAAGAGTTAACTAGTATCTTCAGTCTTTCATTATTTTCACTGGTAAACTCTGGAACTCTCTTCCTGTTTCTATTGTTCCACCTTTCTACGACTTAAAATATTTGCAAGAAAGGAGTGGTAAGACACCTCCCGAACTAAATTGGCCCATCCACCTCTCTATATTGTCTTACTGTGTGTGTGTGTGTGTGTGTGTGTGTGCGCGCGTGTTGCAGTGTCATGTGTAGTATTATATGATAGGCTGTAAGTGTGTGTGTGTGTGTGTGTGGCGGGGGTGTTGTGTGTGTGTGTGTGTGTGTGGCGGGGGTGTTGTGTGTGTGGTGTGTGTGTGTGTGTGTGTGTGTGTGTGTGTGTGTGTGTGTGTGTATGTTGCAGTCTTATGTAGTACCAGATGTTAGGCTACAGGAAGTGTGTGTGTGTGTGTGTGTGTGTGTGTGTGTGTGTGTGTGTGTATATGTTGCAGTGTCTTATGTAGTACCAGATGTTAGGCTACAGGAAGTGTGTGTGTGTGTGTGTGTGTGTGTGGTGTGTGTGTGTGTGTGTGTGTGTGTGTTGCAATATGTCGTGCAGTACCGGGTGATAAGTAAGAGGGGGTGTTTGTTACCGTGTGTAGTGTAATACCAGATGATAGGTTACATGATGTGTTTGCTACAAAGTGTAGGACTATATGATAGGCTACATGTGTGCACACATGTAGCCTATCATATAGTCCTACACGTATTTCAGTGTGTCGTGTAGTAGGCCTACCAGATGATAGGCTGTAGATGCGTGTTGCATCGTGTCGTGTAGTAACAGCTGATAGGCAATATTAGGTGTGTGTTGCAGTGTGTCGTGTAGTACCTGATGATAGGCTATATGAGGTGTATGTTGCAGTGTGTCTTCGCCATGGGGTTGGCAGTGCGAGTTCGGCCGCTGCGTCAAGAAAGAAATCGCACATCAGGAAGGCTTATCCACGCTCAACACCTGCAAGCTGACGTGTGGATCATCGGGCGCCTTGTGGCCCATTCCTTCACAAGTCAAAATCGAGGACCAGCTTTCTTTATTCCTGCCCAATAATATTGACTTCCAGTTCAATTGTCCCAATGAGGTAGTGAACTTAATGAATGAGGCCGGTGATATATTCAAAGACAACATTCTGCGTTATCACCCTGAGTATTCCGATGGGCATGTGCCGTGGACAGGCCCGTGGGACGCCTCTACCGAGTCCCACATCCTGTACGTAAACGGTTTAGTCACAGGAGACGCTGTTTCCCTCAACCTTAACACGGACGAATCGTATCAACTCAACGTGACCACTTCAGACGATTTTACCACTGCCACTATCGTGGCCGCCTCCTTCTTTGGGGCAAGACACGCCCTAGAAACCCTCTCGCAGCTCATTGAATACCACGAGACTTCCGACGCCCTGATGGTAGTGGCAGCACAGATAGAGGACTCGCCTGTCTTCCCTTATCGCGGGATACTTCTGGACACGTCTCGGAACTTTGTGAGTGTGGCGACGCTGGAGCGAACACTGGACGCCATGGGCGCCAGTAAGCTGAACACACTTCACTGGCACATCACCGACACCCACTCCTTCCCGCTTGTCCTCGAATCTCTGCCCAACATGGCTGCGTACGGGGCTTACTCATCCAGACAAGTGTACACCTTCAAACAAGTGGTCGACCTGAAGGAGTACGCACGGGTGCGAGGCGTGAGACTTCTGCCTGAGCTAGACGCCCCGGCACACGTGGGTAACGGGTGGCAGTGGGGACACGAGGCAGGACTGGGAGACCTGGCTGTGTGTGTGAACCAGGTGAGTCTTTGAACTAGGTGAGTGAGTGAGTCTTTGAACCAGGTGAGTGAGTGAGTCTTTGAACCAGGTGAGTGAGGGATTCTTTGAACCAGGTGAGTGAGTGAGTCTTTGAACCAGATGAGTGAGGGAGCCTTTGAAGCAGATGAGTGAGGGATTCTTTGAAGCAGATGAGTGAGTAAGTCTTTGAACCAGGTGAGTGAGTGAGTGAGTCTTTGAAGCAGATGAGTGAGGGAGCCTTTGAAGCAGATGAGTGAGGGAGCCTTTGAAGCAGGTGAGTGAGGGAGCCTTTGAAGCAGGTGAGTGAGTAAGTCTTTGAACCAGGTGAGTGTGTCTTTGAACTAGGTGAGTGAGTGAGTCTGAACAAGTTAAGTAAGTGAATGAGTCTTTGAACCAAGTGAGTGAATCTCTTAAACTTATTGAATGTACGTGATCTCATCATCTATGTGGTGTTTGGCTTTTAAAACTATGTTATGTCTTGCGTCTCTTGCAAAACTCTTCCCTCCTTTCGATTTGTCTATTAAGGTGGCTCAGTGGTAGAAACTTGGGTCTGCTTGCAGGCTGCAGCTTTCCTTAGTTCAAGCCCCACTCACTGTTGCTATAGTTAATGGACCCTACCCATAACTACGTCACGGTTTGTTTACATCGGTGCATTGTGGGGATAAGGCGGGGTCGCCGCGGGTGGACCTACGAAGGGAAAACTACGGCGATGGAAGAATTTCGAGTTATTTTGCGCGAAATTGATATTCCAGGTGCTATATTACAGTGCTCTGTTCTCGCTGACAACACTATAGAGAAGACCTGAGGTAATGGCTGATGTGCAGAGGCTTTTAAACCAAGAAAACAGAGTCATAACAGAGCCTCGTCAAAAGGTAAGCAACTGGTAGGTACGTAATGTGTCCCTATCACTTGCTTACTTCTTAATGAGACTCTGCTGTGACTGTTTTCCTGATTTAGAAGCCTTTGCACATCAACCATCACCTCAGGTCTTCTCTATGTTGTCAGCGAGCACGGAAATATAGCACCTGGAATATCAATTTCGCCCAAAACAACTCGAAATTTTTTCATCGTCGTAGTCTTCTCTTTGTAGGTTGTACATATTCATGGTTATGATAGTATTAAAATACCTTATTAATTGAGTTCCTTTTGTTGTCTTTCCTCATAATAAGTAGTGGTACATCATGGTTTAAGTATTACTTGACGAGCCAATGAATACTCTTGAGTCTATACCAACATCACCAACTTTTGCTTTGATTTATCTTATTACTCCATCCTAAACAAGTTGCATAACCACCGTGACATTACCCATCCTTGCCTCATGGTATACCTGGTACTGTCGTCTACTGATATTTTTATCCCTACACAAATCAGGAAAACTCGCCGACGGTAATGGCTAGGTTAGATTTTGCTTTGATTTTGATTTTTGTGATTTTTTTTTTTTCTCTCTCTCTCTCTCCTCTCTCTCTCTCTCTCTCTCTCTCTCTCTCTCTCTCTCTCTCTCTCTCTCTCTCTCTCTCTCTCTCTCTCTCTCATTCTATGTATGTGTGATGTACGTTTGTGTGTGTGTATGTTTGTGTGTGTATGTATGTGAGTGTGTGTGTGTGTGTGTGTGTGTGTGTGTGTGTGCGTGTGTGTGTGTGTGTGTGTGTGTGTGTGTGTGTGTGTGTGTATGTGTGTGTGTGTGTGTGGCACAGTGTGCGCTGAAAAAGACTTTCTCCACCACAGGAACCCTGGCAAGAGTACTGCGTTGAGCCACCTTGTGGTCAGCTCAACCTGGCAAACCCTAGCATGTATCACGTCCTGGGACAGCTGTACGTGGAGCTGGTCAAGCTTTTCTCGCCTCTGGATATGTTTCATTTTGGTGGTGATGAGGTGAGCCATTCCTTCTCGGCAAATGCTCCCATTGGTCATCATAATATGAAATCGTTGTCCCTTTCTAGTCTCCACATATAATTAATTGTCTTGTCAACTTCTTTTTACTCATATCTTTGTTTCGCAAATCATCTCCTATGCAGTTCATCCACTTAGCCCTTCGGCCTGCCCCGTCTTTCTTCCTGTCACTCTTCTGCTCATGCACTGTGTAATGCTTGGAAAAGACTTGAGTGTCACCTTAACAGGAGTCGTTTTCCTACGAAAGACTTACCTACAGCTCATTCTCTTTTCTCTAGTGATTACACATATACAATTCAATATTAAAACCTCGAGAAACGAGATGTCACCTAATATAAGTATAATTAGATTTATTCTACATTATGTTTTGTAATGGAAGATCAGATAGGAAGTAACCATGAAACATTTCGTCAAAATTAATACCTATGTTGCCCAGTTTAAACTTTTATCCTCCCAAAGACGAACTATTTTGGTGTTAGTAATAAGGACGCTTCCAAAACACACTTTTCACACACCAAATTTTCGAAAGTTGTCGAGGGTTGATCATTGCTTATGCTATTAGTGATTCTAAGCTGAGTCGGTTAGATCTGACAATTTCGCATTACTCGTTGTTGCCGTGGCTTACCCATAATCCCTCTCTCTCGGGCGGACTCCCTCATGGGACGAATGTCATCACCTATCTCCCCCTCGTATTGCAGGTGAGAATATTCAACATTATATCTAGCTTAGAGTAGGAGTAGAGGACCTGAGAGTAGAGGAGTAGAGGGGTAGACCTGTTTTGTATAGTAGTGGTAGCTTTGAACAAGCATCTACTTTTTGGTGCTAGTTATAATGAACTAGAACACACACATGATAATATGACAGATACAAAATGATAATCCCTCTCTCATGGGACGAATCTCATCAACTCGTACATAAGAACATAAGAAAATAAGGAAGCTACAAGAGGCCGCGAGGCCTACACGTGGTAGTTCCTGTCACCTAACACTACTACCTACATCCACCTTTCATCCCCATCCATGAACCTATCCAGCTCCCCTTTAAAGCTCCCCAATGACTCAGCACTAACTACCTGTCTACTGAGACCATTCCATTCATTCACCACCCTATTTGTGAAACAGTTTTTCCCTATTTCCTTTCTAAATCTACGCTTTTCCAGCTTGAATCCGTTACTTCTTGTTCTACCCTGGTTAAAAGCCGTAAGAACTTTTCCTACCTCTCCTTTATTAAATCCCTTTATCCACTTAAAAAACTTCTATCAGATCGCCCCTTACTCTGCGTCTCTCGAGTGAGTGTAATTTTAATAACTTCAATCTCCTCTCATAACTAAAGTTACGCATCCCTTGTATCATTTTGGTCATCCTTCTCTGCACTTTTTCTAACAACACTATATCCATCCTGTAATATGGAGACCAAAACTGAACTGCATAGTCTAGGTGAGGCCTGACTAGAGCCAGATAAAGCTTTAGAATAACTTCCGCACTTCTACTTTTAACATTTCTGGTAATGAATCCTAATACTCTATTATCTCTATTTCTGGCCTCAATACATTGTTTCCTAGGTCGGAGGTCTGGGCTCACCCTCACTCCAAGATCTTTTTCACCTTCTGATCTTTTCAGCGATACATTGCTTATGGTGTATCTATTACCAGGGTTTTTTTCTACCAACATTCATAACGCTACATTTATCAATATTAAATTCCATCTGCCATCTGACTGCCCACTCGTTAAGTTTATCTAAGTCTCCCTGCAATATGTTTACGTCAGACTGTGATCCAATAATCCTACCTAACTTAGTATCATCAGCAAACTTGCTGATATCACTGCTAATCCCACTATCCAAGTCGTTGATGTAAATCAAAAATAGTAATGGGCCCAAAACAGACCCTTGTGGAACTCCACTTGTCACCAGTCCCCATTCAGATTTGGAACCATTAATTGTAACCCTTTGTTGCCTATTATTTAGCCAAGCTCTGATCCAATGAAGAACCTTCCTATCTATACCATGAGCCCTAACCTTATTTAAGAGTCTCTCGTGTGGTACTTTGTCAAATGCCTTACTAAAGTCCAGATATATTATATCATAATCCTTATCATTATCTGCCGTCTCATAAACTTTCCTATAAAAACTCAATAAATTGGTGAGACATGACCTACCCTTGGTGAATCCATGTTGTGAATCATTGATCAAACTATGTTTATCCCACTCGTATTGCACGACCACGACCGTATTCCCTCTCTCGTATTAACGACCATGGGATTTTGAGTGAAGCATCTATGTGTCTCTACACATTGTATCCCTAAGCAACACAGTCTGCACAATACTTCTTCATTTTTATTAATCGCCAGTGAACTATTGTATGTACGATTTTTTTTTTTTTTTATGGTGAGGGAACACTTGTGTTCTTTGGAACAGATCACAGACTTGTTGCTGCTACACTTAAGCTTCATGTTAAGTCCAGAAGAATCTCAAGAGGTAACCATACTGTGTTTCATCTTGAGAAACTGAAGGACTTGACATGTGCCCATGAGAATGCGGTGGCAGTCTCAAATCGGTTTGATGTGCTCGGTGCCCTCGAGGACCCTGTAGAACTGCGGGATACCTTCAAACGTGAAACTCTACAGGCTGCCAAAGAGTGTATTGGGGAGCGCCCGAGGTCAAGGCGTGGTTTTGTCCCGACGCAGACGCTGGAGAAAATCGAGGAGAGTCGCGCTGCCAGGCTAACTGGGAGCCAGGACCAGCACAGGGCTCTGTCACGCCGGACTAGAACCCTCCTGTGGAGAGACAAGGAGAGGTATGTCAGCAGTCTCGCTGAGAATGTCGAGGGTCATTTGAACGCTAATAACCTCCAACCCACCTACCGAGCCCTGAAGAAGCTCCGTTCCATGTCTTCATCTCGGGCGAGTGCTATTCGAACAGCAGATGGGCGCCTCGTGTCGGACAGGGATGGGCAGATGGCTCGTTGGGCTGAGTACTTTGGGCAGTTGTTCACGGTGGACCCTCCAACTGAGCAGCTTCACACCACTGGGTTACAGGCAGTGGATGCCGATCCTCCCATTGACGAAACCACACCCTCTTTTGACGAAGTCAGAGAGGCTGTATCAAAGTTGAGGGGTGGAAAGGCAGCTGGTGTTTGTAATATCAGTGCAGAGCTCCTCAAAGCTGGGGGTGAGGCCATGATTCGCGGGTTGCATGCTGTCCTGACTGCCGTGTGGCAATAATGTACCATTCCTCTTGACTGGAAAATGGGGCTGGTCGTCCCTATCTGGAAAGGGAAAGGGGACCGTCAGGACTGCAACAATAACCGCGGTATTACACTGCTCAGCCTGCCAGGCAAGGTGCTTGCCCATCTATTGCTGACACGGATCCGAAGTCATCTGCTGAAGCATCAGAGACTCAGCAGTCTGGGTTCACGCCTGGTAAGTCAACAACGGACCGTATCCTAGCGTTTCGTGTCCTGGTGGAACGCCGACGTGAGTTTCGACAGGGGATGCTTGCAGCCTATGTTGATCTCAAGAAGGCGTTTGACTCAGTGCATCGTGAGTCACTCTGGGACCTTCTGCGACTTCGCGGGATTCCAAAGGTCCCTTTCCCTTCCCCCAAGGCCATCATTTTGGGGTGGTAGCAGCAGATTGAAACTATTAAATTTACGTTCACTCGAGAAACGCAGAGTAAGGGGCGATCTGATAGAAGTTTTTAAGTAGATAAAGGGATTTAATAAAGGCGAGGTAGGAAAAATTCTTACGGCTATTAACCAGGGTAGAACAAGAAGTAACGGATTCAAGCTGGAAAAGCGTAGATTTTAAAAAGAAATAAAGAAAAACTGGATCACAAATAGGGTGGTAAATTATTGGAATAGACTCAGTAGACAGATAGTTAGTGCTGAGTCATTATAGAGCTTTAAAGGGAGGCTAGATAAATTCATGGATTTGGATGAAAGGTGGATGTAGGTAGTGTTAAGTAACAGGAACTACCTCGAGTATGTCTCACGGCCTCTTGTAGCTTTCTTATTTTCTTATGTTCTTATGTTATGTTCTTACCTTAAAAGGTTAGTTTAGGTTGTAGTCCCCTTACATTAACATACCCCCTTTTCACTTTATAAGAAACATTAAAGATAAATAACAGGTTATCATAAGTTAAAAGAACATTTATCATGGTAAATGGAGGAATATAAACTAATCTACTCGATCAAATCTTTCGTTTAATCAAACAAAACATATAAATAAGACACCCAAAAACATCACCAGGAAATCTTACCTTGATGATACCTAACAATAAAAAAATAAAGGGTGGTGTTTGATCCAGTCTTTTACCTAAGAACCCAACCAAAGGGGAGAACAAAAACAATCTAAAAACCAACGACGAAAGAAGTCTCGGCGCTACACTGTTCATCCCATCACTTTAATGCGGCCATACCGATCCATTCTCTTTTCCTAGGTCTTCTTTGACAATGATGCATCCTTTGCTGTCCCTCTTGTTATGACATTTCTTACTCTGTCTATCCTTTGTTCCCTCAGCATCCACCTCAACATCATCTCCGCAACATCCATCTGCTGGTCTTATCCCTTCCTCGCAGGCCACGTCTAACCATCATTCATCATCGCTGGTCTTACTGCTGACTTATAAACTTTTCCCTTTTACTCTGTACGAATTTCAACTACCGTGAAAGATGGGGAGGCAAAGACTGCTTAAAGCAAGTAGTGATTGATATCAATGGATAAAATTTTAACGTTTAGGTCCTCAAGGAAGATTTGAATCTACATATGATGAGGTATATTTTTTGACATAAAAGATGAATAATATCAGTTATTATCCAAGAGCATAATATATCTTAGTATAGATTGCTATTTATGAGGTCTGCGTTTATACTGTATTCATATGAATGTTCTAATGACCAATCTATCAACAAACTGCATAGATCGCGATATGTGCACAGAAACATTCAATTGCATGTGTTGTAATATCACCTGAAATGCATTCGTATGTTTATAGGAAAAGTTATTTGACCGTCTTATATAACATTATAATAGGTCAACATGCACTGCTGGAACGCCTCGAAGGAAATCTCTGACTGGATGATCGAGAACGACTTCGGTGTGGACGAGGAGGCGTACTTCAAGCAATGGGCGGTGTTCCAGCAACGCGCCCGAGAGCTGTTCCTAGAGGCAACCGGTGAGGAGGAGATCCAAGGTGTGCTTTTTACATCAGGATTAACCGCGGCAGAAAACCTAGAGAATTACGTCAACTCATCCCAATACATCATTCAAATATGGACGGCCAAGGATGACCCGGTAATCAAAGACGTCCTCACTCGCGGCTATAAGGTTATCTTCAGCAACTATGACGCTTGGTATCTGGACTGCGGCATGGGCGCCTGGGTGGGGGAAGGCAACAACTGGTGCAGCCCGTACAAAGGCTGGCAGACCGTCTACGACAACAGTCCTTATGATATCGCTTACAGCCTCACGGGGTCACAGCATACTGACCTTATCCTCGGAGGCGAGGCAACTCTATGGACTGAGCAGGCAGATGACGCCACCATTGATTCCAAGGTATGTGAGCTTTAGCTAATATTTGTTCTGAGTTAAAGGATTTATTAATTCTTTTTACAACTAGATTCTACAATATTATCGAAAACATTTTTTTGGGTGTGTGTGGGTTGTATTTGTAACTGCATAAGCGAGGAGGTAATATTTTCTTTACAACATAATTCCATACCACACCTTTAATTAATTCAATGCTTTTTTCTTTTAAGCAAGAAAATAGGTAATGCAAACACACATCAGACATTGGTTGGTTGATGCGGTAATACGAGCGGTCGTGTGTGCGTTGTGATGTGTCTGTTATTATATAATTTGTTTGGGTAACTTAATTTCTATATTAAAAATTTGTGAAATCTATCTAGATTATCAATAATTGCAAACGTTTGGCAGCTGTGGCCTCGCAGTGCAGCCTTGGCGGAGCGTCTGTGGTCAAACCCTGCCAGCGGCTGGTATGCTGCCGAGACGCCCTTCGTCAACCATCGTCAGCGTTTGGTGAAGCGAGGCATACAGGCTGAACGCCTCCAGCCGGAGTGGTGCCACCAGAACGAGGGTCTCTGTTACCTCTAAGGAACCGTTGTCCATAACAGTGCAGGACAATGGAGGATCATGTTATAAGAGCATCACCGGAATGTACAAGAAAAGTTTTTTTGGTAATCAATTTGATCTCAGGCAATATGACAAATTAAAAGTGCACTGTATAATAAACTGTTTGTCTCGCAATTCTCCAACACAGGCCAGGCATAACAGCTTAATAAAATAGACCTTCATTCTGCACTAAATAAGTATACCAGAGTTCGGGATTTTTAAGCCAACGGTACTTCTTTGTGGTATTCCTTGTCCAGCTATTAAATCCTAGGGTTGTACAAGTATACAAACACACACACACTTAATATAAAAATAAAAAAAAATAAAAAATACATAAATCTCTCTCTCTCTCTCTCTCTCTCTCCATATATTATATTATATATATATATATATATATATATATATATTATATATATATATATATATATATATATATATATATATATATATATAATATATATCGTTAAAAGTGATAGCTAGTTCAGCGTTTATTATCTTTTTCAAGATATTTTCTCTTTGCCTTAAGAGTGTCTTATTCTCTTTAGTGATCAAGTTTATGACTTTGCCGTAGCTGGTCATTTTGTTGTATCGCGATTTCGGGTCATAAACCCTTCTTCAGCAGCGGTTAGAGATATTTTCTCTTCAGATGTAGAGGTGAGCATGATTTAGGTGCAGCGTGAGGCGCTACTTAAAGAAGTCTTGCGGCCGCGCGTGTGAGTGGGCGGCGCTGATTGGTTGATGACTTCTACTCCTCCTTGCTTTGTGTCTCTGCGGGTTGGCTGTCATTACCCTTTGTTCTTTTCATGCTTGGGAGAGCTTGTAGATTGTATGCTTGTATGTTAAGCTTGGGATTGATATCTTTTATGTACAGTGCTTCTAAAATTGGAAGTCACCGTACATTTGCGCACATGTCGACCAATTCTGTATTTTCTTCTAAAAATGTTCTTGTGATGATGATGCCTTTTTCTCTAGTAGGTGACTTTTTGGGGCTCCGGAAGTTAAGTGGCAAGTAAGACGTCGAGACAGTTTCAGTTTCCTCGTTTGCACGTGATCCTATATACGACATGGGACTTCTGGGTTGTCTCCTTCGTCTGGCTTGGGCTGCTTCGGAGAAAGAGGTTGCTGGTTTTCTTGTTTTTGTAATATATTTGTAGTTTTATTCTTCTCTCTGTTTCTGTAGGTTTCACATTACGGTTGACGATTTGTGATATTATTCTTTCTTCTTCCTGGTAAGCGGTGGAGAAGAAAGCCCGGTAAAAAATAGTTATGTCCTGGCTCTTTTCTTTGGCGTTAGGATTGCACCAGCTCTCCATAATATTCTTGGTCTGACGCCATTCCCGCCACTCTCTTTCACTGAAGCCGTTGTTGATGAGGACTTGAGTGGATCGCTCGATTTCTTTGTGCACAAGTTGCCATGTACTACAGTGTGTGAGAGCTCTTCTAATATAAGCACCGATGGTCGAGTCCTTATATCGCTGCGGGTATTTACTTTCTCCGTTGAGGCAGTGTCAGGGGCTCGTTGGCTTCACGTAGACATTTGTGTTGAATGATTATTCTTGCTGCGTTACGAGGACGTCCAGGAACGGCATTGATTTGTCTGAGCTGCTTTCTATGGTGAAGGTGAGGCCTGAAGTATCTTGTAGGCAGAGCTTCAGCTGTGCTGCTTCGTAGTGACTCTTCGTTTTGATGAAAATGTCATCGATGTAGCGGCAATATATGTCGGGCCTGCTTATTTACTTCTTCTATGCAGCCCATGAAGAAGTTTGCCAGCAATACCCCTAAGGGCGAGCCCATAGCGACACCGTCTATCTGCCGATATTTGTTCCCTCGGGGAGAAGTAAAAGGTGCTTCTTTAGTACAGCATTCGAGGAGTCCACGCAGCACAGGTTCCGGGACGTCAAGCGGGGGTCGGAGTCATTGTTATACACCCGGTCGATGATATAGTTGATTGTACGATCAGCGGGTACGTTTGTGAAGAGGGACTCGACATCAAGCGAAGCGATTGTGCACCTCTGGCGTTGTGGGTCTTGAGTATGTCGAGAAAATCTGATGCTGATTGAAGGCTGCGGATGCTGAAATCTGATGCTGATTTAGAGGCATGCGGGCGGGATCGGCGGCATGGGCGTACAGGGGCCGCAAGAGACATCAAAGGCGGGCTAGAACAGGGGTGTGCGGGAGGGATCGGCAGCACGGGCATACAGGGGCCGCAAATGACATCAAAGGAGGGCGAGGGCAGGGGCGTGCGGGCTGTAGGGGCATGGGCTTGCAGAAACCACACGCGACATATGAGGCGGACGTGGGCTAGGGCGTGCGGGCGGATGGGCAGGACCACACGCGACATCAAATCAGTGTAGGGCACGAGCAGGAAGAAAGGGGAACGAGAAAGAAAGGGGACCGTCAGGACTGCAACAGTTACCGCGGTATTACATTGTTCAGCGTGCCAGGCAAGGTGCTTGCCCATCTATTGCTGACACGTATCCGCAGCTATCTGCTGCAGCATTAGAGATCTCAGCAGTTTGGGTTCGCACCTGGTAAGTCAACAACGGACCGTATCCTAGCGCTTCGTGTCCTGGTGGAACGCCGACGTAAGTTTCGACAGGGGATGCTTGCAGCCTATGTTGATCTCAAGAAGGCGTTTGACTCGGTACATCATGAGTCACTCTGGGACAGGGTATGTGGTTCGTTACGGTACGGTACGAAATTATGGTACGGTACGGTAATTTAAGGGCTAAAAGTACGGTTCGATATTACGGTTCGATATATTTCTTCAAGTTCGGTACGGTACGAAAGTTCGATTTTTATTTCCGTACTTATATCGAACCATTTTCGTACCCAGCAGTATGGATGATAGGCTACCATCCATACTGTCTATCTATTTTCATGTATATCTATCTGTAAAAATCACTTGACCTCACCCCAGCTCAGGGACCAGGGAGTCAGGGACTCAAGGAGCGGGAGTTGACCCCATTAACACCACCTTGTGACTTCATTACCAGGGATGAATTTCCATCCAACACCTGTGTTGGTCCTGGGGTCCTGGGACTCCTGGGAATAATGATTAATAGTTCAACAGGCCATGTGTCTAGTTCCTATCTACCTTAATATATATACTGTAAATATATATATATATATATATATATATATATATATATATATATATATATATATATATATATATATATATATATATATATATATATATGTATATAATCACCTTACTTCCATCTCGTTCATGGTCACTGGTGATGGAAGAGTGAGTGAGTGAGGGCGTGAGTAGGTGAGGGCGTGGGTGGGTGGGTGAAGGCGTGGGTGGATTCGTGAATAAGCGAGTGAGTGAGGGGTGTGGGTGGGTTAAGGAGTGAGTGAGGGAGTGAGTGGGTTGGAGGGATGTTGAAAAAATGAGTGAGGCCGTGGATGGGTTAGTGAGTAAGAGAGTGAGGGCGTCTGTGAATGGGCGGGCAGGGGAATGAGAGTCAGCGAGATTTGACCCCATTAATTAACATCACCGTGTAACTTCCTTAGCTAGGTATAATTTCTGCCCAGCTGCCTGGGTGTGGACGTGACATGGGGATTATCCCTCAAACTCCTCACCACACCACTGCAGGTGTCTCAGGTGAGGCTGTGCAGAAGAGGCGTGGTTACAATACCCACTGCTGCTAGACTTACTTCCACAGTCCTTCCTCAGTTCGGTGTGTTACGGCGAGACGAGCTAGTATATCACGAGGTCAATCAAAGGCGAAGGAAAACACTCAGGAGGTTTCTTTGTTTACTGAGAATACCACAAGCCACAAGCACAAAGCACAAAGCACAAAGAGTACATATGTGTGTACGTCATTTCCCTCCAATCGCTTCTAGATTGTCGCAAGGCAAGAGACGTTACCACACCACAGTCACAGTCCCCCCACCACCACAACCACACAGTCCCCCCACCACCACAACCACACAGTCCCCCCACCACCACCACAACACCACCACGCGACTCTTCCTCCACGGAGCGACGCGCCTGTCTCTCCCGAGGCCTCCAACCTTTCTGTCTGCCAAGAGGAAGGAGCGGCACCATGCTCACGTCCTCCCCCGGCCCACCCCCACACACACCCCACCCTCTCGCATTCAAGGTCGCCCGACGCATCATACCCTCACACACTGCCTCGCCACCACCAGTTCATACATACACACACACACACGCCTCACGTACCGCTCTCACACTACCCCCCCCAAGCATGCCTCCCCACCACCACTACCTCCACCATCACCCCTACATGCATAACGCCATACGTAACACTATCCCCCCTTTACAGCTTGACCGTCTCGGTCAGCAAAGACACCCACATCTTAATTAGCACTTAAGAAAAATACAGAACATAGTACATGTACAAATAACAATAATAAATTCCTTTTTACAATGAAAGCAGCAATTACATAAGTCTACCTTCACATCACCATGGAGCAGACCACATGCATGCCTCACTCCACTACCACTCTACAATGCCACACCACAGCTTTGAGCTGCCAGACCCTACATCGCCATCCCCACCCGCCACTGCAGTGTTGGAAGGTCACCAGGCAGCCCTCCTCTATCCCGCGAGACCCACCAGCAGAGCCAGACTGCAACCTCAACCGCAGGCGCCACAACACCACAGGGACTTCCTCCACCCTTGGCTCGCCTCAGAGGTAGCCACAGTCCAGGAGTCCACACTCCACTGGGCCCCGCAGCTCTCCCCTGTTCCGCTGCTCCAGTCTCGAGGTGTAAAGGCGCCACGATCCTCCCGACAGACCATGCCCTCCACTGCAGAACGCCGGTGAAGGTGCGGGAGGAACTTAGCAGGAACGCGCTGGGCCGCCGGTATGACAGAAGGCACGTCGGAGCCTTCCTCCACCATCATCCACCTGCCACAGCTTCGGTGGAGGCCACCCACTGCGCTCGCCATCCTCTTGGTAGCGCAAAAGCGGCAGGTATGGGGACGCCTCCTTCATCCTGGCTCTCCGAGGCCTCCACCGTTTGTCCCGCGGCTTCCACCGCTCACCACGCCTGCGGCCCTTCTTCGGGTGGCCCCATGCCGAGGCGAAGTGAGCGGATCTCTTGCCCTTCCACATCCGTCTGGGCGGCAGACCCCCAGCAAGCCCCTTCCTGGCCTTTACGCTGCTTGCCAGCGCCGCCAAACGGGCCCGGCAGGCCCTCCATGCCGCCTTTCCGTCAGACAGCGACGATCCACGCCCCCCCGAACGGCCACGCCCTGCAGGGTGGCCCTGGGATGACGAAGGCGAGGCAGGCAGGGGAGGAGAGGAAGGTGTAGGGGTGGGCGGTGCTCTTCCTGAAGTAGGCGGGGCAGGGAGGCGAAGATTGGAGCGCCGTTCATCCGGAACCACCTCCGTCGGGACGCCACCGGCGAGCAAGGGCACCTCCCCTCCGCACACACCCACCGTCCCCCTCTCTGGACCGACGCACGCCTCACCCTGCATCAGGTCTACAGGGGCGCCACCCAGGAGGCAAGAGTCCTCCATCGCGGCGACGTACTCAGGCAGCGCTGCTTCACTGCTCCCTCCTGACGGCGCCGTCTTAATGCCCTGCATCAGGTATGCAGGGGCGTCACCTAGGGACAGGGGCAGCTCTTCCCCCCGCTCCTCTGCCTTAATGCCCTGCTCCTCCCTTCTCAGTTCGTTCACGTTTGCATTTATTTCCTCGCATGATTCATTAACTATCTTGGTCGTCTCTTCAATTATCTCGGTTGACTTTTTCACTGTCGCATTGAATTCCTTCATTCTACTTATCAACGCACTGAGCATTTTCATCACAGCTTGATTCGGCACGTTCAAGCTTGGCTGCTTGCCGCCTTTGTTTCCCAGCACGACCATCCCGCCGCCCGCCGCCATTTTGAACCT
This sequence comes from Chionoecetes opilio, assembly GCA_016584305.1. Taxonomy (NCBI): domain Eukaryota; kingdom Metazoa; phylum Arthropoda; class Malacostraca; order Decapoda; family Majidae; genus Chionoecetes; species Chionoecetes opilio. The sequence goes on from JACEEZ010010591.1 coordinate 108,608, forward strand.
CGTGCTACACTAACCGGCTCTCACCCTAACACACTCAAATCCCACTTCCTGACACCAATTGTTACGCTATTCCTCTCCTGGACCTCACCACACCACTGCAGGTGTCTCAGGTGAGGCTGTGCAGAAGAGGCGTGGTTACAATACCCACTGCTGCTAGACTTACTTCCACAGCCCTTCCTCAGTTCGGTGTGTTACGGCGAGGTGAGCTAGTATATCACGAGGTCAATCAAAGGCGAAGGAAAACACTCAGGAGGTTTCTTTGTTTACTGAGAAAGCCACAAGCACTGGGTGTCTTCGGCTACTCGACGACGGACAAAAAAGTAGCTCCTGGCGAGTCTTGAACTAGAGCAGTGGTTTTACCCTGGGGTACCTGTACCACCAGGGGGTACGAAACCTTACACCTGGGGGTACGAGACATGCTGACCAATAATAATTCAATATCATATTTATAAGGAGGTTTTAATTAAATATTAAAAATTATTTAGTCTGTCTTGCCTTGTCTCTTTGCATGATTTTGTGAAGAAATTGGAGCTGAACATAGTGTTCCTGTTTTCCACACGGAAGTGAGGTGGCTCTCACGTACTACTTACACGTGTCTTCGAACTACACGAAGAAATCAAGAGGTTTCTTATAAATCAAGGCAGTGACATTGCTGACCACTTTGAAAACAGGGAGTTCATTTTGTCCTTAGCATACCTGGGCGGGAACCCAGCAACAAAGGTAGTAGCGCCAGCAACGACCATCTCTCCGAACTTCTTTTCCTTACGACTAAAGAAGCTACAAAGCCTCCCTCGGTCGGTCGTTAACGCGTCGGAAGGCGCTGACTGGCTAAGACGAGTAATGACGTCATCAAGCTCATCATCAGTCACCAGCCAATGACAAACAGTTTTTAAAACTTCTCGACCAATCACAAGTCAGCGAGACATATTTCCGGGCAAGAATGGCATGCCAGACTGCCTCTCCCCGCCTTCTGTCCCCATCATCTCAAAACTAATTCTCGTTTTATTCGGAATGCTTGCGTTTTAAGGAGTTTTAATGTATCAGATAATAAGATGTATAAGTAAGGAGCCTGTGTTGCTAGTGTTTTGGTGGTAGAAGGTGTGTGTGTGTGGGTTGAAATAGTGAATATTTGTGATATGGGGAGGCCCCGCGGCAAGGCCTCTCCGTCACTCTGCCCCGCCATCAGTTACCCCATCATAACATCTTGAAATCACCCTTATTTAAGGTGACACACGGTGCTACATTGATTAAGATAATGACAAGTATATCTAACATCTCACCATAATCACTAAGTTCTATAATAACGAGTAATAAGACGTTTAATCCTGCCCAAACCTACAGTGTCGGAGGAGCTGGCGGTGTAGCGGTCTGGGAGGTTTGGTTATCCAGAAGGTTGTGTTTTCGGATGCCGTGTAGCGCGCCAGAGGTACGATGTTTACTTTTCATTTCATCCCGCCGCGCGGAGAGGCAACAGCTTGCTCCCGGCTCCTGCCTCACCCCAGCCGACCCCACGGCCGGAGATTTCAGTGGCGGATTAATTCGCTGTAGGATACTCTGGGTGGATTTAACCACTCATCTTCATCATTTATACATTTTTTCTCATCTTCACTGTCTTTCTTAAGTATATCTTTTGCGTCGTATTACCCAGTAATGTGAATATATATAAGCACACTCGATGAGAGACGAATCTTCTTGTAAATCAAGGAAGCGTAGCTTTGCTTGTTACGGTTGCATGTATACAGGGCGTGGCGTTCTGTCAGGAGGCCTTGCCTTGCATCCCTCTGTCACCGGGCAGCGCGGTATCTCTACATGTAACGGCAGCATGTTATTTCTCCGTCAGGAGGCCGCCTGACACACCTCAGTCACGGGGAAGCGAGACCAGCTGAGGCAGCGGCCTCTCTCAACTGCCTGTTGTTCTTCGTCAGGTGGCAGCCTGTCCCTCCACAATATCGGTGTAATGCATCTCACCATGTAGCGACATGATTTGTTCTCCGTCAGGAAGCAGCCTAGCTGCCATTTCTCAGTCAAGAGGCAGCTCGGCATATCTCACCATGTAGCGACCTCATTTTGTTCTCATTATTTATACATTATTTCTCACCTTCACTGTCTTTTTACGTATATCTTTTGCGTCTCGTTACACAGTAATGTGAATTAATATAAGCGCACTCGATGAAATACTTAATTACTGTACGAATCCTATAGTTGTAAATAAAGGTAGCGTAGCTTTGCTGTTAAAATTTGGCCTTCCTTGTCTACCTACTAGTACATGTAGCTATAGGTGGCAGGGCATGACAGGTTCTGGCTTTCCGTTTTTTCCCCTTTCTGAATGAAGTTTTAATTTTCAGTGATTGCATTTGTTTATATATTTGCTTCCTCTTCTTATCTTAGGAAATCTTCGTATTGAAGTCGTCATCGGTATAGCTGGTATTTCATAGTAGCCTACTATATAGGCTATAATTAACTTGAGCTTATCTAGAATGGAAATTCATTCTCACACAAAATGCACCATGGTGAGCAGCTAGTTGGTGGAAGTAAAAAAAATCTGCTCTAGCTGACTCTTGTCACTTAATTTTTAGTCTACTACGGTAGCCGTCCCTATATGCCCTATAGTGAAAATGGAACTGTTGAGTACAGTAAGGTTTTATGCTTGAAATGTAATGTACACATCCTAAGGATGCAGAAACTGCTGGATGCTAATTTGCATTTGTTGAGCAATTTGCATAATTGACCTAACTAGCATATTCGTATTATCTTCCTTATTAAACCGCCTATAGAGTTCCTATGGGTGCCTAGACCTAAGTTTTAAGTTCTCAATGATGTAAAACTGATTCTAAGTCCTAAGCTAACCTAACTAAATCTAACCTAAGCTAACCAAAGCTAACCTAACCTAACCAAATCTAACCTAACCTAACCTAACCAAATCTAACCTAACCTACCCAAATATAACCTACCCTAATCTAACCAAATCTAACCTAACCTAAACAAATCTAACCTAACCTAAACAAATCTAACCTAACCTCCTATAGCGGGGGGTTGAGGGGGGTTCTCGACACTTCGGTCATCATTATGTGTGGATCGTCAAGGTCACACGTTTTGGTTAGGTTAGGTTAGATTTGGTTAGGATAGGTTAGATTTGGTTTAGCTCTAGGTTAGATTTAGTTAGGTTAGCTTAGGTTGATTTTGTTAGGTTAGCTTATCGGTGGGTCAAGACCCCCGCTAGTTAGGTTAATTTTGGTTAGGCAAATTTCTCTAGATTTAAGGAAATTACTCTAGATCTAGGGAATTTTACCCCCCTCCCTACACAACTCTTAAATTACGCGTTTCCGACGCATAATTTGTTCCCCACCTGAAAACCCCGCATTCCCACAGGTCCCCAAACTTGTTTGGGGGAAGTGGGAGAGTATGGGCGAACACAAGAATTTTACCGTTAAGTATCCTGAAAGTTTCGTTCTCATCGCTAAGGAGTATTTATAACCCATACAAAAATACACAAGGTGGTCTGGGGGGTGAAACCCCCTAGTGAGGTAAGGTTGCGTAATCAATGCCCAGTTAGGTTAGTTAACTAATGGGGGTTCTGGGGGAGAGCAGCTCCCCAGTTATGCCAGGAAGTATTGGTTGAAACTGCACATTTACCGCCGGCAGAATAAAAAAAAAATACAAGGGGATCTGGTGGTGAGCGAAACCCCCGGCCTCAGTGAGCTAAGGTTATGTAATCAATGCCCAGGTTAGAGCTAGGTTAGTTTAGGTCTGGATGGTGGAGCCCCGCCAGTTATTTCAGAAGAGTATTGGTCAATAGGGAGTATTGGTTGAAAATGCATATTTACCATTTCTTTTGCTGTGATTTCAATTATTTATACCTTTTCATTATACAGAAATACTTTATACCCTTTAATCTTAAATACCCCTTTTTCACCCACCAGTTAGGGTAGTTAGGTTATTAGGTAAGAATGGAATTTTATTGGTTATATTTTTACTAGTTAAGATACATATACAGGGCCCGGGCGAAGGTGGCGGAGGAGGTGTTTCAGCTCCAGATGTGTAATATGTGGCAGCAATGATATATGATAATATGATTGATAATTTAATATCAATCAATCATTGGGGGCATACGCCTGGGGGCGCGTCGCCTCGCCCACCCTACGACGCCACTCCCGGGGGTCACCACGCCCGAGTTCCCATGCAGGCTCCTTTCCCATACCAAGCAGCTCTCGACAAGAAACATCAACTTGCCCCAGCCACGAGCCTTGTGGGCGCCCCCTTGGCCTCCTCCACGCCGGATTGTCTCTTACAGATACAACCCGATGTGAAGGATCGGTTTCAGGGTAGCGTGCCACATGCCCATATAGCCGAAGTTGGCGCTGACGGACTATGCAGGTAATAGGCCTCGATTCAGTCTCACGGTGCAATCGCTGATTTGACACGTAATCATCCCAGCGATACCCCATGATTCTGCGATAATTTAATAGACAGCTACTAAACAATCCAGATTTCATTAGTTAGAAAAGCTAGGTTAGCAATTGATTTAGTTTAGGTAAATTGAATTTAGTGAAGTTGAAAACAATAATGTTTGACAAATCAAAAATATAAAGAATGGGGAGTTCTTCTGTTTCAGAATGTCCTGTTGCCTGCAAAAATATGCTCAATTATTTCTATAAGTGGCAGGTTAGCTATATAAATGTGTACATAACTATGAGTTAGAGGAGAAAACAACCTGCATATACATAACAGCATTATTTATCACAGTAATCTGACATTATAAGCGAACATGAAGCATTAGTCAAATCATATTAACACTCATATTTTCATTTCATTTTATTTCATCTGCCTATTTTCGTCGACAGTTCCAGTTCTTGATTTTGATACACTACTTCCAACACACTAACACTACTCCAATACACTAACACTACTCCAACACACTAACACTACTCCAACACCACTAACACTACTCCAATACACTAACACTACTCCAATACACTACACACTACTCCAATACACTAACACTACTCCAACACACTAACACTACTCCAACACACTAACACTACTCCAACACACTAACACTACTCCAATACACTAACACTACTCCAATACACTAACACTACTCCAATACACTAACACTACTCCAATACACTAACACTACTCCAATACACTAACACTACTCCAACACACTAACACTACTTGTAGTTGACCAGGCGATGTTTCATTATTGACTCCAGTCAGACCATTTCCACGACAACTCCATTGTGCACAGTGCTAATTGTTGATTTAAAGAACAAATATGTTGATTTAAATATTAAATTCAAAACAGATTTTTGCTTTGATTTAGAACATAAGCTATGTCAAATAGGGAATATATTCGTAATTTCGTGACATACCTAATCAATATGCTAATTAGACAATTTATGGACAAAATTAAAATATACACAGTAGCATCTTGCAGTTTTACATCATTGAGAACTTAAAACTTAGGTCTAGACACCCATAGGAACTCTAAAGGCGGTTTAATAAGGAAGATAATACGAATATGCTAATTAGGTCAATAATGCAAATTGCTCAACAAATGCAAATTAGCATCCAGCAGTTTCTGCATCCTTAGGATGTGTACATTACATTTCAAGCATAAAACCTTACTGTACTCAACAGTTCCATTTTCACTATAGGGCATATAGGGACGGCTACCGTAGTAGACTAAATATTAAGTGACAAGAGTCAGCTAGAGCAGATTTTTTTTGCTTCCACCAACTAGCTGCTCACCATGGTGCATTTTGTGTGAGAATGAATTTCCATTCTAGATAAGCTCAAGTAATTATAACTATATAGTAGGCTATATGAAATACAGCTAATACCGATAACGACTTCAATACGAAGATTTCCTCAGATAAGAGGAAGCAAATATATAACAAATGCAATCACTGAAAATTAGAACTTCATCAGAAGGGGAAAAAAACGGTCACCTGTCATGCCCTGCCACCTATAGCTACATGTACTAGGTAGACAAGAAGGCCAATTTTAACAGCAAAGCTACGCTACCTTTATTTACAACTATAGGATTCGTACAGTAATTGTATCTCATCGAGTGCGCTTATATTAATTCACATTACTGTGTAACGAGACGCAAAAGATATACGTAAAAAGACAGTGAAGGTGAGAAATAAGTATAAATAATGAGAACAAATGAGGTCGCTACATGGTGAATATGCCGAGCTGCCTCTTGACTGAGGAATGGCAGCTAGGCTGCTTCCTGACGGAGAACAAATCATGTCGCTACATGGTGAGATGCATTCACCGATATTGTGGAGGACAGGCTGCCACCTGACGAAGAACAACAGGCAGTTGAGAGAGGCCATGCCTCAGCTGTGGTCTCGCTTCCCCGTGATTGATAACAAGCAAAGCTACGCTTCCTTGATTTACAGAAGATTCGTCTCTCATCGAGTGTGCTTATATATATTCACATTACTGGGTAATATGACGCAAAAGATATACTTTTTAAAAACAGTGAAGATGAGAAAAAATGTATAAATGATGAAGATGAGTGGTTAAATCCACCCAGAGTATCCTACGGCGAATTAATCCGCCACTGAAATCTCCGCCGTGGGGTCGGCTGGGTGAGGCAGGACCGGGGAGCAAGCTGTTGCCTCTCCGCGCGGCGGGATGAAATGAAAAGTAATCATCGTACCTCTGGCGCGCTACATGGCATCCGAAAACACAACCTTCTGGATAACCAAACCTCCCAGACCGCTACAGCGGCTCCAGCCGCCACACTCAAAAGTTTTGAGTAAAAACCCGCAGTTATCCGCCTCACCTGTGCCTTCCTGAAGAAGACAGTCAGCTAGCTCCCACGCCTGTGATAGCACCATAGGATATCACCAGGGATCATAGGATTCCTCAAGGGGTTCTCGCTCCCCTACTAAATATTACCAAAGACATCTATCTCCCTTGGTGAAGTTGGTGTTGATATCCATCCACCTCACGGGCTTCATCATGCTGCTGCTGCTGCTGCTGCTGCTGCCGAAGGCCGCGCTGCCAGACGTGGATGAGTCCCTTGCTTGTATTTCATCTCTTTACTCATATATATGAAGTCAGTAGAGTCAGTAAGAAGTAAGAGACAGAGGCTGCCTGTGAGAGTTATATTTTTCGCCTCCTCGTACCAATCCATCCATCGGGTACTGTACTACATATCCCCCGTGTGTGTATGTAATACATTTTATGTTATAAAGTGTGTAAAATTGTGGGTTTACGTGTGCACGTTGCCACAGTTGCCGTGCAGAAAACTGTCTTAGGCATTTGGGCGTCTAAATACGGGATAAAAGAGGCGATTTGGAACGCGTATTAGGCAGGATTTTTGGAGCACTAAACTTTGCTGCTTTTGACTTTCCCGTATCTATACGGGAAATGCGTTCTTACTATCAAAAACAATTCATAACTGTTCTTTGACTGGCAGGGTTCTGTGAAAAAAAATATATAGAACAATTATATTGTTCTTCGCAAGATGTACAATTGGTATTGAGATCATTTTTACGTCTGTAGGAAAATAAAACTCGACAAATTTTTGGCAGCTTAAAAATATCAGAACACTACCTTTATTGCGTTTCCCTATTTTTACTATGAAACTATTGACCCTAGACCAAAAATGGCATGAATACTTTTTGTTAAGCTCAACGAGATCTACCCTAAGCATCTATCCGTTTCTTTTTTGCTTATACAGATTTTTAGATATAATAGTTTTATATTTTGCGCACCCTTGTGCCGTTCAATGACCAGCAGCTTATTGATGCACCATACATCTATCTTTCATCCGTCTAACATATTGTTATGTCTTGACGGAGACCTGTCTGCAGGAATCGTATTCCACTTTGAAAATGTACATTTCTTATTCACAAGAGTTTTACGCATGTATACAATTTTCCTTTGATTTCTGGAATATTTCTTTTCGGGTAGTATGACCTAAACACAAAACTTTATTTGGTCATATATCAATGGAATTTAAATTTGCTTATACCACAGGGCAGCCTGTTGATATCTGGATTTTTTGTAACCCTCCATAATGTTTTCTCGTAGCTAATACGGTTCTTGAGATATTATGGAAACATTGCTTCCCTCTATTTTCCGCAGCCTCGTACTACATTCCAACGCTAACGTATTTTTTTATTTTTTTATTTTTTTAGCGAACAATGGCGCTTCAGTCTCTCAGTTTCCGTCTCAGAGATTAGACGTACGCGTGCGAGCTCTCCTGAATGTCAGTTAGAGGGAACTTGATGAGACGAAAAAGCTTTTGACTCCACCCTATATTTATTTTCTTAGTATTATTTTTATTAATATTTCACACCTATTGCGCCTTTGGGGTTTTATCTTCCTTGAGACCTCAGGTGGTTGGCCTTATATGTTATTTCTAGAAGGCTGAGATGGCTGGCCCTCGCTCGTGGTGTCGCAGGCTGGTTTTGATGAGTGACACATGTAATTAATTGAGGCTTATGCTTCCCCCTCGTGCCCTCTGCCACACTTGCAGTCGGAGGGGAAGTTGATGGGCAGCATGTGGGTGTCTTCGGCTACTCGACGACGGACAAAAAAGTAGCTCCTGGCGAGTCTTGAACTAGAGCAGTGGTTTTACCCTGGGGTACCTGTACCACCAGGGGGTACGAAACCTTACACCTGGGGGTACGAGACATGCTGACCAATAATAATTCAATATCATATTTATAAGGAGGTTTGAATTAAATATAAAAAATTATTTAGTCTGTCTTGCCTTGTCTCTTTGCATGATTTTGTGAAGAAATTGGAGCTGAACATAGTGTTCCTGTTTTCCACACGGAAGTGAGGTGGCTCTCACGTACTACTTACACGTGTCTTCGAACTACACGAAGAAATCAAGAGGTTTCTTATAAATCAAGGCAGTGACATTGCTGACCACTTTGAAAACAGGGAGTTCATTTTGTCCTTAGCATACCTGGGCGGGAACCCAGCAACAAAGGTAGTAGCGCCAGCAACGACCATCTCTCCGAACTTCTTTTCCTTACGACTAAAGAAGCTACAAAGCCTCCCTCGGTCGGTCGTTAACGCGTCGGAAGGCGCTGACTGGCTAAGACGAGTATGATGACGTCATCAAGCTCATCATCAGTCACCAGCCAATGACAAACAGTTTTTAAAACTTCTCGACCAATCACAAGTCAGCGAAACATATTTCCGGGCAAGAATGGCATGCCAGACTGCCTCTCCCCGCCTTCTGTCCCCATCATCTCAAAACTAATTCTCGTTTTATTCGGAATGCTTGCGTTTTAAGGAGTTTTAATGTATCAGATAATAAGATGTATAAGTAAGGAGCCTGTGTTGCTAGTGTTTTGGTGGTAGAAGGTGTGTGTGTGTGTGGGTTGAAATAGTGAATATTTGTGATATGGGGAGGCCCCGCGGCAAGGCCTCTCCGTCACTCTGCCCCGCCATCAGTTACCCCATCATAACATCTTGAAATCACCCTTATTTAAGGTGACACACGGTGCTACATTGATTAAGATAATGACAAGTATATCTAACATCTCACCATAATCACTAAGTTCTATAATAACGAGTAATAAGACGTTTAATCCTGCCCAAACCTATAGCGTATTTTCGCGACCGCTCTGGCCCGGTCTGGACTGGGCTAGTCCCGGGCGGTCACTGTTTTTGCGAGGCAGTCTAGAACGGTTCAGCCCAGTCCAGGCTGGTCCGACCCACATACCAGGACCACCTTGGACCAGTGTGGGGAGAACTGGCGCATGCGCACTACAGTCAGCGGGGAAGGCGACCAGGAGCTTCTCGTGGTGCTGATAAGACATGAAACACCATGATGGCCGACCATAAGACTAAAGTATCACAGGCGTGGTAGTTGTAAAGTCTTCAGCACAGGTTAAAAGGCGGACGACAAAAAGGATATTGACAAGATGGACGCCTGCCGCCTCCACAGTTCAGTTCAGTACCGCCCACTCGATCCCCCAGCCAATAGGAACGACGAATGGGACGGGGCCAGTCTCGATGTATTTTCGCGACCATCAGTCCACCCTGACCCGGTCCGGACTGGACTGAACCAGGGCGGTGAACGTCACGAAAATGCGCTATTACAGTGTCGGAGGAGCTGGCGGCTCCAGCCGCCACACTCAAAAGTTTTGAGTAAAAACCCGCAGTTATCCGCCTCACCTGTGCCTTCCTGAAGAAGACAGTCAGCTAGCTCCCACGCCTGTGATAGCACCATAGGATATCACCAGGGATCATAGGATTCCTCAAGGGGTTCTCGCTCCCCTACTAAATATTACCAAAGACATCTATCTCCCTTGGTGAAGTTGGTGTTGATATCCATCCACCTCACGGGCTTCATCATGCTGCTGCTGCTGCTGCTGCTGCTGCTGCCGAAGGCCGCGCTGCCAGACGTGGATGAGTCCCTTGCTTGTATTTCATCTCTTTACTCATATATATGAAGTCAGTAGAGTCAGTAAGAAGTAAGAAGTCAGAGACAGAGGCTGCCTGTGACGAGTTATATTTGTCGGCCTCCTCGTAACCAATCCATCCATCGGGTACTGCTGACATACGTGAAATGGACTTAATGGACGTGAAATATTAATGATCCTGATAAATGGGTGTGAACACACATACACTGCCTGGTGTGGTCTTCTACTGGACTGACAGGCGACAGCAGGTAATAGTGGCTTGCTTAATGGTTGGGAATATTTGTTACCTCATGTTGCTGCGAGCTTTAATAGCAGTATTTGTGAGTCAACAGGTCAAATCCGTATTATATTATTTTTGGTGTGGAGAAAAGACTCCCGTATGACTTGTTTAGTAGCCCTCAAAAACCTGTGTACAATGATGTTGATGATTATGCTAAGTGTTAACGTAAGGTTTTCTCGGACTTATATACCTGTGTTAAAGATAAATTACAAGCTTCTAAGATTGCTATGTACTCACAAGAACACCGTCTCTCTTCTTCCGTTCAAATACGAGTTGGTGACCCTGTAATGATTCGAATCCTGGAGAGGAACTCTAAAGTGGCTCCTAGATTTGTGGTTTCGCGCCTGGTAGTTAAGCAGCTCCATGGTAATATATTTGATATATTGGACCCGTGGTTGAATTCATTAGAAGTGATACACAGTGATCGACTTAAACGGACCAGCGCCAAGCCTGATTTCAGCTCAGTAGAAACTGCAAAACGTTGTGATACTACGCGGCTTGACGCTAACAAATCAAATTATCCTACCAACCAAAATCATGCTCATGATTTATGCCCTCGTAAATAATAGGTTTTCTGTTCTTGGTATTTCTGTCCACTTCCTCTTCTTCATCCTGTATTCTATCCTGGCTCTGGAACCTGCCCATCTCAAGTCAGGAGCCCTAACCGCCCATTTGGGAAGGGTTACCTTGGTAGAGGATGCTTTGTGGGTGCGTTACCCCTATTCTACTTTGGTGGAGGTCTCAGATAGACTGAGGGAGGTAACGGAACAACTGCACGGAGCCCATTTGTAGCTGGAGAAGGAATTTCCGAAAAAATTATACTGGAGACTTTCTTTTACTTATGTATGCTAGGGTGCAATACCTGAATGACACTGTCAACCTGGCCTTAGAAACTATGACGGGTTGAAAGTAACTAATCGCACAAAATGGAGTCTCATTAAAGGACAGCTGTCGCGCATGTTGTTGGTACAGCAATGAATGAGGATCTGGAAGAACTTAGGGGGAGATACAATCAACTAACCTCCTTAGCCTTCCTCTAATAACAAACTCATCCATATAGATTGCAGAAATATTGCCAGGCTTTAAAATTCAAGTCAAGTGGAAGATCTTGCCTCTTATACTAACACCTTGAGGAAGACCATCAATGAAATACAAACCGAGCTGAGCTTTAACCAAGCTTTTACTGTGTTAAATCAAGCACTCCCTGTATAGACTAATACGGTTAACTCTCTTGTACGAACTTACGAACAAATACTAACAACATGTGTGCTAGTCGCAGCGCATGGAAGGGTCACTTCTTAACTATTTCATGTTAAGGATTTTATGTATGCCTTGGAAATAGGGAAGGAAAATTACAAGTTAACACCTTTGTTTGATTTAAGTGGTATTACCCTCTCCTTGACTCAGTGCTGACGCAGATGCCATTGTTATACATGTTCCTTTTCAATCTGAACATGTGTTTGAAGTTCACATAATTGAACCATTTCCTTATTCGGCGAAATAATCTATTAGGATCCTGAATCAACCAACTACTGTGGTGTTAATTAATAATGAACATACCCGGTAGGCAACTGGACGCATATCTGATTCAGAAAGGTGCCGTAAAGAGTATTTAAACCTGTATATTTACCCTGCATCTCTCATTGCCTTCTAACCTGTAACCAGTGAGGGTATTTGTGAAGTGGTGCTAACTCAGGCGAATGCTTCTAAGGCCTTATCGTTGTGTCCTTTCATCCACTTTGCTTAACCACCATACTTTCACAGAAGTTTCTTCGGTCATCACTACTTCTTTACACAAACATTCTATGAGTATGTAGTATATCCCGAAAGTGCAGTGTATTAGGAAGTTTGAGGTCATTTCGCAATTCTTATTGCATGTTATTTGCGCTCTGACTATTTAAACACTGAGAGCGCTGTAAAGTGTGGGGGAGGTGTATCCAGCTTCTTTCCTGTAAATACAGGAGTGAGGCAAGGGTGCATCCTTTCCCCATCACTTTTCAACATTTGTATAGACTGGATATTGGGCAAAGTTGTAGATCAAAGTGATTGTGGAGCATCCCTCGGCAACACCAAGATCACTGATCTTGATTTTGCCGATGATGCAGAAATCTTTGCTGAGTCGCTGGAGGTCCTGGTGATGGCCCTTGAGGCGCTACACGAAGAAGCAAAGTCTTTGGGACTTGAGGTCTCCTGGCTCAAGGTCCAGGTGTTTGGAAGCTTACTAACAGTACAGTCTGTTCATGCGTGCGGTGAGGACATTGAGATCTGGGAAAGTTTTACATACCTTGGTAGCGCAGTCCATAATGACGGCGGGTCACGTCAAGAAGTCTTACAACGGATTGGCATAGCCCACGGTGTTATGGACTCGCTCAGTAGGAGTATTTGGCGTTTTCGGTACCTGTGCAGGAGGGTAAAGATCTGGATCTTCAAGTCGCTTGTGATCCCTGTCTTACTTTATGATTGTGAGACATGAACACTAAATAGCGACTTGAAGAGGCGAATCGATGCCTTTGGTAATAAGTGTCTTCGAAGAATCATGGGGTATCGCTGGGATGATTACGTGTCAAACCAGCGATTGCAACGTGAGACTGAATCGAGGCCTATTACCTGCATAGACCGTCAGCGCCAACTTCGGCTAAATGGGCATGTGGCACGCTACTCTGAAACCGAACCTTTCCTACGGGTTGTATCTGTAAGAGACAATCCGGCATAGAGGAGGCCAAGGGGGCGGGGCGCCCACAAGGCTCATGGCTGGGGCAAGTTGATGCTTCCTGTCGGGAGTTGCTTGGTATATGAAGGGACCCTGCATGGGGACTCGCGCGTGGTGATCCCCGGGAGTGGCGTCGTAGGGGGGGCGAGGCGACGCGCCCCCCGGCGTATGCCCCCAATGATTGATTGATATTTAAGCACCGTCACCTCCGTAGTGTAGTGGCTTGCGCGCCTAGCTAAGAATCTGCGGTCCCGGATTCAAAAGGGACAATGACGATAGATAATATTGATGGTTATCATAAGATTAACTAAATCTACTGATGTTTACGAGTGTATGCAATGGTGGCTATCATATTTACAAGTATGGACACGGGACTTAGTTTCGTCCATGAATCGTCAATAGGTTGGGTGTGATGCACCACCTGTCGAACCGCTAGGGAGAGGGGGATTAGCAAGTCGCAATAACGCGGATATGATAATACACACACACACAGACCCATACAGTGTGTGGGTTGGTAGGTGTGCATGTGCTTGTTTGCTATGTTGATATGTGGAAAGGGGTCAGTGGGCAGATGATGATAACAGAGAGAGAGCGAGAAAGCTTGAATTTTTTTTTTTTACCTGCCTAGTCCCTTGGACTAGTCACCTCCGTGGTGTAGTGGCTAGCGTTCCTGGCTACGAATCTGCGGACCCTGGTTCGAATCCGGTCCAGGGCAAGTCGGTGACCAGCCAAACCAGCTTTTCTTCCTCCCTTTCGGGGTTGATAAATGGGTACCTGGGGAAACCTGGGGAAGGTAACTGTGGTAACCCGGATGTTACACTAGCCCTGTGTCACGGGGTAACGGATCCTCACCCACCACAGGCTCTACGGGCTAATGACACGGAGATATGCACCGATGGCCACGCGCAGCATAGCGTATGCCCTCAACTTTACCTTACCTTTACGTAGTCCCTTGGGAGGTAAAGGGTCACCTGACACACACACACACACACACACACACACACCTCCTCTCTCTTTTATTTTTCTCTCTTTGGTTGTGATTCTACAAGGAACCCAAAGCCAGATTCCCAAGGGATAATTAATTACTGTGGTCCATGAACTTTAACACGTAGTCTCTAACTTATTGGATTATTATCCAATACCGGATGTGGCGAAAATAATTCAGACGAAGGTGCTAGCTCCGCAGTGGTTAGTCCATTTAAGGTCATTGGCAAACCTAAAAACAATCAGCGGTGTGGTCTTCCCTTAAGCCTTAATCCCTTGCTCTTGTATGGGTTAATAAGACAACTAATTGATCTTATGTCTGTCTGATGTATTTTAACTCAGCTTGTACATATTTTCACACGGTGTTATATATATATACGGTATATATATATATATATGTATATATATATATATATATATATATATATAATATATATATATATATTATATATATATATATATATATATATATATTATATATATAAGGGAATGACAATCATATGCTGTTGCCTTTATATATATATATATATATAAAATACCGTGTGAATATATGTACAAGCTGAGTTAAAATACATCAGACAGATATAAGATCAATTAGTTGTCTTATTAACCCATACAAAACTAAGGGATTAAGGCTTAAGGGAAGACCACACCGCTGATTGTTTTTAGGTTTGCCAATGACCTTAAATGGACTAACCACTGCGGAGCTAGCACCTTCGTCTGAGTTATTTTCGCCACATCCGGTATTGGATAATAATCCAATAAGACTACGTGTTAAAGTTCAAGGACCACAGTCATTATCCCTTGGGAATCTGGCTTTGGGTTCCTTGTAGAATCACAACCAAAGAGAGAAAAATAAAAGAGAGAGGAGGTCTGTGTGTGTGTGTGTGTGTGTGTGTGTGTGTGTGTCAGGTGATCCTTCACCTCCCAAGGGACTACGTAAAGGTAAGGTAAAGTTGGGGACATACGCTATGCTGCGCGTGGCCATCGGTGCATATCTCAGTGTCATTAGCCCTTAGAGCCTGTGGTGGGTGAAGACCCGTTTCCCCGTGACACAGGGCTAGTGTAACATCCGGGTTACCACAGTTACCTTCCCCAGATTTCCCCAGGTACCAATTTATCAACCCCGAAAGGGAGGAATCAATATTAATAAATACTAAGTAATGAAAAACATAAGAGATGATAAACAATTATGAACACAACTACATGGTACAGTAAAATGCGTATATTACAAAAAGGTTATGGAGAATATGAATTAATGTAATTTAAGTAATTAACATATAAAACAGTATTTTCTATTGAGGGTAGGAAAGGAAAGGAAAGGAAAGGAAGGAAAACGGAAGGAAGGTAGACAAAATTATATTGTGTTGCTACAGTACTCCTCCCCTAGATACGAGATAGGAGGAACGAAACAGTTTTCTTGGGACGCCCCGGCGCCACACTTAAAATACTTCTTGATCTTTTGTCAGGTGTGGTTGTAGTAGAATAGAACAAGTACGCAGGTTTCACGCAGTCGATGGCGATAACGTCGGAAGTCCAGTTGCGGTTGATAGGGGATGTTCTTTCTCGTCCTACGGATGACTTCAAAGGGGCCCTCGTACGGTTGCTGAAGGGGCTTCTTGACTGCGTCTACCCTGACGAATACGTGAGTGCAGCTCTCGAGGTCCTAGCTGACGAATGTCTTGGAGGGAAAGGTGCGAGGCTGTACAGACTGAAGGTTTTGCATGGAGTCCTTGAGGCTGCTGGCGAAGTCCTGGTTACTGCAGAGCATGGAATCAGGTGTACTGGCGAGGAGTTCACCTGGAACCCTAAGTGTGGCTCCGTATACGACCTCAGGGGTAGAGTTATAGTCCAGTATTCACGTTGTTGGGCTGAAGCTGCCAGAGAAGACTTGAGTTGCCGGTGGAAGCGCTCGATAAGGCCAATGGCTTGTGGGTGATAGATGGTAGTCCTGTAGCGTTGAATGCCGAGCAGAGTCATGACTTTATTCTACAGGCCAGCCTCGAACTGACTTCCGCAGTCCGATGTGAGGCTGAGATGGACACCAAATCTGGAGACCCACGTACTGATGAAAACAAGGGCGACGAAGTCCGTTGTGATGTCCACAAGAGGTGCAGCTTTAGGCCAACGATTGAATCGGTCGGCGCAGGTGAGTATGTACCGGTAGCCGTTGGAGTAAGGCAGCGAACGGGCCAACGATTTCAACGTGGACGTTGTCGAGTCTAGAAGAGACTGGCTTGAATGTTGCTGCAGGAGAGTGTGTGTGGCATGTCACCTTTGAAGTTTGACACTTGATGCGGTGCGAGTCCAGTGCCTGACGTCCTTGTTGATACCATGCCAGAGGAATCTAGAAGTCATCATGTGTTGCGACGGTCGGATGCCAGGGTGAGAGAAGTCGTGCAACTGACAGAAGAGCGGGTATCGATGCTTATTTGGAAGGTACGGCCGGATGATGTCAGTAGAGACATAAGCCTAGAGGTGCTCATGAGTCCCTGGAAGTTGGATCCTCTTCATTTTCAAAGCGGTATTTTCCTGGAGTTTTTGCAGGCAGCTCAGTTTTGTGGCTTGGTCGGCAGAATTGGCGGTGTTATGCGTGATCCCTGAGTTGCGAGATCCCTGTTGAGTTGGCCTTCTGCGCATGCGCGGCGCCGCGTCAACACGGCAGCAGTGACCGTTAAGTCAGGTAAAGGTCAGATTAGGTTAGGTTAATAAGCTTTTAGTTGTTTCTGTATACTTAACCTAACCTAATACGGTCAGCAGGGACCGTTAGGCTTGGTAAAGGTCAGGTTAGGTTAGGCTAATAAGCTTTTACTTGTGTTTCTCTATACCTGACCTAATTTAACTTGACCTTTTACCTGTTTTTCTGCATACATAACCTAACCTGACCGTTAACTAACCTTACGGTCACTGCTGCTGTGTTGAAGCGCCGCCATGCATAAGCAGAAGGCCAACTGAACAGAGATGTCGCAACTCAAGGATTTCGCATAACAGCGGCATGGTCGATGAGAGAAGAGATAGCTGAGATGTTGCGTGACAGAGCATCAACTGGAGCATTATCTGCACCTTTGACGTAGTGAATGTCATTGGTGAATTGTGAGATGAAGTCGAGGTAACGCAATTGTCGCGGAGTGTAGGTAGTGTTATTGTTGACGTATGTCGTATGTAGTGGTGAGAGGCTTGTGGTCGGTATAGACATGGAATCGGTGACCTTCGATGATGTACCGGAATCTCTTGATCGTCTTGTAGATATATATATAAATTTGGAGACTTACTAGATGAAGCAGTACAGTCTGTTCATGCGTGTGGCGAGGACATTGAGATCTTGGAAAGTTTTACATACCTTGGTAGCGCAGTCCATAATGACGGCGGGTCAAGTCAAGAAGTCTTACGGCGGATTGGCATAGCCCACGGTGTTATGGACTCGCTCAGCGGGAGTATTTGGCGTTGTCGGTACCTGTGCAGGAGGACAAAGATCCGGATCTTGAAGTCGCTTGTGATCCCTGTCTTACTCTATGGTTGTGAGACATGGACACTAAATAATGACTTGAAGAGACGAATCAATGCCTTTGGTAATAAGTTCTTCGCAGAATCAGGGGGTATCGCTGGGATGATTACTTGTCAAATCAGCGATTGCACCGTGAGACTGAATCGAGGCCTATTACCCTGCATAGTCCGTCAGCGCCAACTTCGGCTATATGGGCATGTGGCACGCTACCCTGAAAACCGATCCTTCCCATCGGGTTGTATCTGTAAGAGACAATCCGCGTGGAGGAGGCCAAGGGGCGCCCAAAAGGCTCGTGCTGGGGAAATTTTGATGTTTCTTGTCGAGAGCTGCTTGGTATGGGAAAGGAGCCTGCATGGGAACTCGCGCGTGGTGACCCCCGGGAGTGGCGTCGTAGGGTGAGCTAGGCGACGTGCCCCCCGGCGTATGCCCCCAATGATTGATTGATTGAATGTTTCCCTAATATCTAACGAACGGGATTTTTTTTCTGGAAAAAACGTTAGAGGCAAAAAAAAATCCAGATTTCAACAGGCTTCCCTGTCATATAAGCAGATTAAAATTCCATTTATACATAACCGCATTAAGTTTGTTTTTAGGGCATATTACCCGAAAAAATATTCCAGAAATCAAGGGAACGATTTCATACATGCGTAAAACTGTTGCGAATAAGAAATGTACATTTTTCAAAGTGGAATACGATCCCTGCAGACACGCTCTCCATCAAGACAAAAAATGTTTGATGGATAAAAGATTGATGTATGGTGCATCAATAAGCTGCTGGAAATTGAAGGGCACAAAGCTGTGCAAATAAAACTTATATCTCAAAATCTGTATAAGCAAACAAGAAACCGATAGATGCTTAGGGTAGATCTCATTCAGCTTAACATAAAGTATTCATGCCTTATTTGGTCTAGGGTTAATAGTTTTATAGTAAAAAATAGGGAATCCCAATAAAGGTAGTATTTTGACCATTTTAAGCAGCCTATTTGGTCGATTTTTATTAGCACACAGTAATAATGATCTCAATACCCATTGTACATCTTGCGAAGAACAATACTATTTGTTATATATTTTCTTTAACAGAATTCTGCCAGAGCCAATAAAACAGTTTTGAAGTTTTATGATAGTAAAAAACGCATTTTCTGTTTCGATACGGAAAAAAGTCAATGGTTGTCGAGCTCCAAAATTCCTGACCGGAGCACGTTCCAAATCTGCTTTCAGTCCAATATTTAGACTGTAAAATGCAAAACGTGTTGTGCCCGGCAACTGTGTGCAACGTGCACAGTCACCCACATTTGTACACTTTATAACGTAAAATGTATTACATACACACACGGGGGATATGTAGTAGGATTGGTTACGAGATCGACAAATATAACTCGTCACAGGCAGCTTCTGTCTCTGACGTGTTTACGTGCACGTGCACAAACACACATTTAAGCACACACACACACACACACCTTTCAAACACACGTGTCCTTTCACTCCCTGCAAACTCCCCTCACTTCCATTAAGGTGCTGCGAGAAAAATATATCCGGGGGGGGGGGGGGGGGGGGGGGGGGGGGGGGGGGAGCCTTTCATGCGAGAGCACGCACGCGCACGTCTGTCTAGTCTCTGAGACGGAATCTGAGAGACTGAAGCCGCGAACGCGCGAAGCACCTTTGTTCTGTAAAAAAAACGTTCGCCGTGAAATGTATCACTACGAGGCTGCGGAAAATGGGGGGAAGCAATGTTGCCCTCCCTAATACCTCAAGAACCGGATTTTTTTCGACAATACGTTATAGAGGGAAAAATCCAGATTTCAACAGGCTTCCCTTTGGTATAAGCAGATTAAAATTCCAATTATACATAACCGCATTAAGTTTGTTTTTAGGGCATATTACCCGAAAAAAATATTACAGAAATCAAGGAAGCGATTTCATACATGCGTAAAACTCTTGCGAATACGAAATATACATTATTCAAAGTGGAATACGATTCCTGCAGACACGCTCTCCATCAAGACATAAAAAACATGTTAGACGGATAAGAGATAGATGTATGGTGCATCAATAAGCTGCTGGAAATTGAACGGCACAAAGGTGCGCAAAATATAAAAACTGTTATATCTCAAAATATGTAAAAGCAAAAGAGAAACGGATAGATGCTTAGGGTAGATCTCGTTGAGCTAAACAAAAAGTATTCATGCCTTATTTGGTATAGGGTCAATAGTTTCATAGTAACAAATTGGGAGACGCAATTAAGGTTGTGTTTTTACCATTAAAAGCTGCCGAAAATTTGCTCGTTTTATTATCATACAGATGTAAAGATGATCTTAATAGTAATTGTACATCTAAATTTCATCCATAAATAACCCCATAATTATTGTTTTTTAATCAAAATAATTGAAATATCTCAAAAACGTGACATGTTGGGAAGGATAGCGCCATAGATCTCGTGAAGCTGGACATAATATTTTTGTGTCATAATTCTTGTGGGCGCCCCCTTGGCCTCCTCCACGCCGGATTGTCTCTTACAGATACAACCCGATGGGAAGGATCGGTTTCAGGGTAGCGTTTCACATGCCCATATAGCCGAAGTTGGCGCTGACGGACTATGCAGGTAATAGGTCTCGATTCAGTCTCACGGTGCAATCGCTGATTTGACACGTAATCATCCCAACGATACCCCATGATTCTGCGAAGACACTTATTACCAAAGGCATTGATTCGCCCTCTTCAAGTCACTATTTAGTGTCCATGTCTCACAACCATAGAGTAAGACAGGGATCACAAGCGACTTGAAGATCCGGATCTTTGTCCCCCCTGCACAGGGACCGACCAAACGCCAAAAACTCCCGCTGAGCGAGTCCATAACATCGTGGGCTATGCCAATCCGCCGTAAAAAATTCTTGACGTGACCCGCCGTCATTATGGACTGGGGCCCACCAAGGTATGTAAAACTTTCCAAGATCTCAATGTCCAACGCCACAACCATGAGCAGACTGTACTGCTTCATCTAGTAAGTCTCCAAACACCTGGACTTTGGTCTTGAGCCAGGAGACCTCAAGTCCCAAAGGCTTTGCCTCCTCGTGCAGCGCCTCGAGAGCCATCACCAGGACCTCCAGCGACTCACAAAGATTACTGCATCATCGGCAAAAACAAGATCAGTGATCTTGTGTTGCCGACGGATGCTCCCCCAATCACTTTGATCTTAAAAACCTTTTCCAAAACCCAGTCCATACAAGCGTTGAAAGGTGATGGGGCAAGGACGCACCCTTGCCTCACTCCTGTATTCACAGGAAAGAAGCTGGATACACCTGCCCCACACTTCACAACACTCACAGTCCCAGAATACAGACCAGTTTTTCAAACCAATAGTCCTTGCAGGGAAACCCTCGAAGTCGCAGAAGATCCCAGAGTGACTCACGATGCACTGATCCCAAAATTTTTTTTTGAGATCAACATAAAGGGTGCAAGCATCCCTGTCGAAACTCATGTCGGCGTTCCACCAGGACACGAGGCGCTAGGATACGGTCCGTTGTTGACTTACCAGGCGTGAACCCGACTTTCTGAGGTCTCTGATGCTTCAAACCCGATGACTGGGGAATTCGTGTCAGCAATAGATGGCTAGCACCTTGCCTGGTACGCTGAGTAGTGTAATACCGCGGTAATTGTTGCAGTCCTGACGGTCCCCTTTCCCTTTTCAGATAGGGACGACCAGCCCCCTTTTTCTAGTCAGGAGGAATGGGACCTGATTGCCCCACGCAGTCAGGACAGCATGCAACCCGCAGATCATGGCCTCACCCCCAGCTTTGAGGACTCCGCACTGATATTACAAACACCAGCTGCCTTTCCACCCTCAACTTTGCTACAAGCCTCTGACTTCGTCAAGAAGGTGCGGTTTCGTCAATGGGAGGATCGGCATCCACTGCCTGTAACCCAGTGGTGTGAAGCTGCTCAGTTGGAGGGTCCACCGTGAACAACTGCCCAAAGTACTCAGCCCAACGAGCCATCTGCCCATCCATGTCCGACACGAGGCGCCCATCTGCTGCTCGGATAGCACTCGCCCGAGAAGGAGACTTGGAACGGAGCTTCTTCAGGGCTCGGTAGGCGGGTCGGAGGTCATTACCGTTCAAATGACCCTCGACATCCTCAGCGAGACTCCTGACATACCTCTCCTTTTCTCTCCCCAGGAGGGTTCTAGTCCGGCGTGACAGAGCCCTGTGCTGGTCCTGGTTCCCAGCCAGCCTGGCAGCGCGACTCTCCTCGATTTTCTCCAGCGTCTCCGTCGAGACAAAACCACGCCTTGACCTCGGGCACTCCCCAATACACTCCTTGGCAGCCTGTAGAGTTTCACGTTTGAAGGTATCCCACAGTTCTACAGGGTTCCCGAGATCACCGAGCACATCAAATCGATTTGAGACTGCCACCGCATACTCATGAGCACATGTCAAGTCCTTTAGTTTCTCAAGATGAAACACAGTATGGTTACCTCTTGAGATTCTTCTGGACTTGACATGAAGCTTAAGTGTAGCAACAACAAGTCTGTGATCTGTTCCAAAGAACTCAGCACTCCGGTAAACCCTGCAGTTCTGGAGGATCCTCCAACGAGTACTAACGAGGATGTGGTAGATCTCCTTACGACACAGATGATGGACAAAATTGGACATAGAATGACATAGACTCTCCAGATAGCCCCTTCTAACATTTCTGAAATTATGGATGAAGAAATGTAAGTATTAACGTGTTATCTACGGTACCAATACTTTATAAACGGCATTTATCTTATATGTATCCATTTACTCTGCTTTTTATTTCCCACAAACATTCATAGTTTCTATATAATTAGATGAATTTTGTCCAAAAGTGCTTGTCTGCAAAGCTCATCTTAGCAATCCTCTCGCGACGCTGTCAGTGGCGAAACTGACGCCCAGCACACACACGGTGCGATCTGGTCTGAACCGGATGAGTTGGCGGATCTGGAAACCAAACACTGCTTGGTCGCCATCCGACCAACTGTCAGTCAACTGTCAGGGGCAGTTGGGCGATGGCTCCACATCCAAATTTGTTCATAATATATTGGTCTACCTCTGTGCCAAAATTGGTGCTTTTATCAAAAAATGCACAATAGGTTAGCTTACCCTCTGTACTATAGTGAAATTTGACCACGATAAACGCAGACAAGGACAGCCTAGTCTTCATAAATGTATTTCACAATATTGATCTACTACAATGTTAAGATAGGAAAGACATCAACTTTTGTATTATATGTATCGTTTATGTACGCTGTATAATGTGTAGTGCTTTTATGTTTGTATGTGTAGTGCTTATTTGATATGTAGTACTTCATTACTAATTCTAGAAAACATTTAAGCAAACATCTTTTCTTATCAATTTCCAACGACTGGACTCATTTTAATGGTTAATAAGTTTGATATTCTAACGCATTGTAACCAGAAAACATTAATTTATAAATACATTTTGAACTACCTATTTCGTTTTCTGATAAATGAATTAGCACCATGCATAAATTTGCTTTAACTAAATAAGTAACATCATCAGTGGGGTAATTTTCACGATTGCTGATGTTATTTATTTAGTTAACGCTAATTTATGCATATTGGTAATTCATTTATCAGAAAACGAAATATATCAATGGAAAGCTAATAAAATCCGCTTCTATTGATATGCTCCATGTTAAAAGTTGTCTCGCAAAATATTAAATGGCGAAGTGAAGTGAATATTAACTTCATGCATATTTCTTCAGTCTCATAATGACATTTTTTTGTGTGTATTTTACGGTTTTTTATTTGATATTATGTAACACACATTTACGAAGATAACAGTATATCATTTATACTGATAAACCATAGCAAGGGAAATGGGAGTGATGTTCGAAAATGTCAGAAATCGCGGCATTGGCCTCTACTGGAAATAGCCCAAACTGAGTAGAAAGTACAGTACTATATAGTAGTTTTTGGTTCATCCCATAATTAACAACACCTTTAGAATCGTGTTTACAATTTTCATCTACCCTCATTGGCAGTCGTCTACCTAACCTCTCTGACGTGGGTAGTGTGTAGGCCTCTCATTTAAGACTACAATACATCCCCAACCGCTAATGAGTGATGAGGTGAGTCACATACATTTTGCTGGTGGTCACTTTAAAATCTCTGTTTCTGAGATAGTGTGAGCGATAAATGTATATTTCGGGTCTCACAACCTACACATTAGTCATAGCTAACATTTCTTCCCTTCTCCTTCTCGTTTTGCTTTCTTTCTTATTCCTCATCCGAATCATTTCTTCCTCTCTTCGATGGCGCTGCATGATTGCATGGTTACCACATGTTGCTAGCTCTTGACGCTATCGTGATGCGTTCATGGTTCCATCATGGATGGCACTATCATGGTTACCGTGGCTTTATCGTGACGACAAAATGACCCGTTATATTCCATTCATGACTTAGTCTTACAGCTATCATGACTCCATCATGACTATCTTAGGACCGTCATCTATAATAATAATATAAGCGAAAGTGTGTCTGTGTGTGTGTGTGTGCTATAGGTTCCACCCCCCGTGGCGCAATCCCATCATATGGCACAGTTTTGGAATCAGGTTTGACCAGGGGAAAGTTTTAAGGCCATTTTTGGGATGAATCCGTCACTTTTTTCTCTTTTTTTTAGCAGCCTATTAAGATAATTGTGAAAAAAAGTGGGTTGCCGAGAATTGAGGAAACCTTGATGTAAGGTGCTTGGTATGGGTGGTGAATGGTGGGTTGATGGGTAATTGGTGTGGGGTGATGGGTGAGTGAAAGGTTGGGGGTGAGGGGTGAGGAATAGTGGGGGTGATGGGTTGAATGGGGGTGTGGTGATGGGTATGGGTGAGTGAATGGGTGGGGGGTGATTGGTTAATGGGTGAGTTGCATGGTTGGGGGTGATTGAATGGTTTGGCGTTAATACATACATTTTCTACATCCATTATTTCAAAGTTAGAATGGCTATCTGAGAGTGTGTTTGGTGGTGCCCGAAGCCCAGCCAAACCACAGGTGGGAAGGCCCACCAATAGCCCTCCGCAGAGCTAGCCAAAAAGTCCGCCTGGAGGGCGGCTTTGCGCTTAGTGAACACATACTTGACAAGCAGCGGTGAACATTGGTGTGAGGTTATCGTGGTCGCAGTTTATTGTTGTTAAATTTCACGATTCGCAATAATTAAATTAGTGGCGCTATCGTGGTTTATTATGGAAATATGAGAATGGTGCTTAAATGAAAAAACACTCCCTTGACGATGGAGTACGATCTCTGTACAAGGGAACATTGCCCATACATGCCCCAAAATATGATGGAGTTAACTATGTTGCCGTCAGATGTTTTCTTGTGATAAACCCCAGCAAGGATGGGGGTGAAAGGTGGGATGTGTAGTGTTAAGTACAGGAACTAACCTCGTGCCAGGCTCACGGCCCTTGTATCATTCCTTATTTTTTATGTTCTGATGTTAAGTACTGCTCGCCCCCTCCATTAGTCCAAACGTTTGACCTTTGAACGCCCGTGTACGCAGGTGCGCTACTGTCTATAGGATGACGGACTACTGATGAAAGCTTAGTGCAGGATATTTTATCGCTACAGCGGCTCAGTATCACATCGACACTCCCCATTGCTTGTGTCGTTGTAGACAGAAATCGTGATAGAAGGAGTGACATCAGAAGATGAATGTGAAACAAACTGCTCATAGTCAGCATTTGCTGGAACTTTTCTGCATTCATACAATGTTCTCCTGAGGAGGAATGAATTCCCCAGTTTTCAACATCTGCTTAACATTTTTTTTATAGCGACAAAGTTTGCCGGAGTTAGGAGGCCATTAATCGGAAGTTCCACTGAACCTAGATTGAAAAAAAAACCCGACTTATTATAGATTTCCCCCGGTATCAAGCGTGCAAGTGAAGGTTTGAGAGCAATTACGTATAGAGAATAAAAATGGCGTAAAATCTTCAAAACATCGTGCGAACTCGAAATGACAATGAAGCGGGTGTTAATATCCCGTGTTTGATTGATTGATTATATTTTTAAGGCGCCGCAACTGCGGGGTTATTGAATGCTGCTTCAAAGCTACATTTAAAGTAAACTAAAAACTAAATTTAAGAATAGAATAAAATATTGAAAATTCCGAAAATACATACCAGAACAAGAGTACTTTAACAATCACAATCCTGTAGACATCAAAACATCCTGTAACTGTGGGATACCTTCAAACGTGAACTCTAGCAGGCTGCAAAGGAGTGTATTGGGGAGCGCCCGAGGTCAAGGCTGTGGTTTGTCTCGACGGATACGCTTGGAAAAAATCGAGGAGAGTCGCCGCTGCCCAGGTTGTCACTGGGACCGGGCAAGCACAGGGCTATCTGTCAGGCGCCGGACTAGAACCCTCCTTAGGAGAGACCAAGGAGAGGTATGTCGTAGAGTCTCGCTTGAGTGTCGATGGTCATTTGAATGGCGCTAATGACATCCTACCTGCCTATCGAGCACTGAAGAAGCTCCGTTCCAAGTCTCCTTCTCGGGAGTGGTATTTCGAACGCAAATGGTCGCCTCGTGTCGCGGACATGATGGGCAAATGGCTCGTTTGGGCCTGAGTACTGTTGGGCAGTTTGTTCACGGTGGAACCCTCCAACTGAGCAGCCTTCACACCACTGGGTTACAGGCAGTGGATGCCGATCCTTCCCATGGCCGAAATCCGCCCCTCTCTTGAACGAAGTCGGAGAGGCTGTAGCAAAGTTGAGGGGTGGAAAGGCAGCTGGTGTTTGTAATATCAGTGGCGGAGCTCCTCAGCTGGGGGTGAGGCCATGATCGCGGGTTGCATGCTGTCCTGACTGCCGTGTGGCAATCAGGTACCATTCCTCCTGACTGGAAAGGGCCTGTCAGTCCCCTTCTGGAAAGGTAAAGGGGACCGTCAGGACTGCACAATTACCGCAGTATTAACACTGCTCAGCGTACCCGTCAAGGTGCTTGCGCCATTCTTTGCTGACATCGGATTCGCATCATCTGGTGAAGCATCAGAGACCTCAGCAGTCTGAGTTCAACAGCCTTGGTAAAGTCAACAACGACCGTTCCTAGCGCTTCGTGTCCTGTGGAACCGCCGACGTTGAGTTGTCGACAGGGATGCTTGCACTATGTTGATCTCAAGAAAGGCGTGGTTTGACTCAGTGCATCGTGAGTCACTTTGGGATCCTTCTGCGCTTCCGAGGGACTCCTGCAAGGACTAGTGGTTTGATACCTGGTCTGTATTCTGGGACTGAGAGTGCTGTGAAGTGTGGGAGCAGGTGTATCCAGCTTCTTTCCTGTTAATACAGGAGTGAGGCAAGGGTACGTGCCTTGCCCCATCACTTTTCAACGCTTGTATGGAACTGGGTATGGACAAGGTTGTTGATCAAAGTGGTTGTGGAGCATCCTCGGCCACCACCAAGATCACTGATCTTGTTTTTTGCCGATGATGCGTAATCTTTGCTGAGTCGCTTGGAGGTCCTGGTGTGGCTCTCGAGGCGCCGCCGAGGAGGCAAAGCCTTTTGGACTTTAGGTCTCCGGGCTCAAGACCAAGGTCCAGGTGTTTGGAGACTTACTAGATGGAAGCATTTCAGTCTGTTCATGCGTTGGCGAGGACATTGAGCTCTTGGAAAGTTTTTTACATGAGCTTGCTAGCGCAGTCCATATGACGGCGGGTCACGTCAAGAAGTCCTTACGGCTGATTGGCATAGCCCACGTGTATGGACTCGTCTAGCGGGAGTATTTGGCGTTGTCGTATCTGTGCAGAAGGACAAAGATCCGGATCTTCAAGTCGCTTGTATCCCTGTCTTAACGGTTGTGAGACATGGACACTAAATAGTGACTTGAAGAAGACGAATCAATGCTTTGGTAATAAGTGTCTTCGCAGATCATGGGGTATCGCTGGGATGATTACGTGTCAAATCAGCGGATTGCACCGTGAGATGAATCGAGGCCTTTACCTGATAGCTCCGTCCGCCAACTTCGGCTAGATGGCATGTGCACGCTACCCTGAAACCGATCCTTCCCATCGGGTTGTAATCTGTAGGGACAATCCGGCGTGGAGGCCAAGGGGCGCCCACAAGGCGCGTGGCTGGGGCAAGTTGATGTGTTCTTGTCGAGAGCTGCTTGGTATGGGAAAGGACCTGCAATGGGACTCCGCGCGTGGTGACCCCCGGGAGTGGCGTCGTAAGGGTGAGCGATAGGCGACGCGCCCCCGTCGTCATGCCCCCAATGATTTGATTGATTGATATAGACTGGTTTATCACTATATATGATAATACTGTAATCTTCGTAAAAGTTTTGTTCTATACGCTTATCACATAAAAAACAGTAAACACGCTAAAGAAATACCATTACGAGACTGATTCACTTCAACTCTCGCCACTTAAAAACTTTGCGAGTCAACTTTAATCATGAAGGGTATCAATGAAGCGCCAATTTTATTAGAATTTCCATTGATGTATTTCGTTGTTTTCTGATAAATGAATTAGAACCATGCATAATTAAGCATTAAATAATAAATAAAATCATCAATCGGTAAATTTTTCCGATGAGTTTTTATTTAGTTAACGCTAATCTATACATGGTGCTAATTAATTTATCAGAAAAATCATATATAATTAAATAAATAACATCATCAATCCGAAATTACCCGATTCATGATTTATTTATTTATTTAACGCTAATTTAGCATGTTTCTAATTCATTATCTGAAAACTAATATATCAATGAAAAGCTAATGAAATTGCTCTCTATTGACCTTCAAGATAAAAGTTACTACCAAAAGTTTAATGGCGAAGAGTTTTAGTGACTGCGTAGTTCTTAGGTTCGTCGTAATGGCGCTTTCCTTTACGTGTTGTTAAACTGTTTTTTTATTTGATAATATTTAGAACATACTTTACAAGACTACAGTATATCATATATCTGATAAATCCGCTCTATATGATCCGTATATATATATATACTATAATATATATATATATATATATATATATCTATATATATATAGTATATATAGGAAGCCGAGCGGCCCTCCCGACATCAGGCCCTTGTGCGACAGGCCGATATTCCGTGCGCAGTCCGAGGTTTACAGTGTTCTATGACTTGGTCTTATGAAAAATTTTCGTGAATGGTATGGATCATCAAGGTAATGTCCTCCAATATTTACTGAATACATTCAAAGCATATTGACAGATGCTAAGCTAGACGCTGGAGTTTTCACTGACCACAGAGCCTCAGTGTCATCCACGCTCATCGTTTCCATCTAATCTAAATGAGAAGGGACAAGGAGCATCGACATCTTTTGTTGAAGTTCGCAAAAAAAATCTTGGAAACCACAAAGCTGAAAACCACCGTGAACTCGTAGAAACATGTTTAAATCTTATGAACATTGGGCTGGCAGAATGTCTTTGAAAATGCATTTTTTTACATTCTCATCTTTGAACTTGTTCCCGGCCAACATGGGGGGCTGTGGTGACGAGCCTGGTGCGGCGTTTCCACCAACAGATTCAGTTATGGAAAACAATACCAAGGTCACTTTAACCCAAATATGAATGCGAGATTATTGTTGGTTCATGCAGAAGGGAGAGCTAATCATCCTACAGCGACAAAGAAGAGGAAACCCAAAGTTTAACTTTAAGCACAGGGATTCGCATTTCGGTAGTAAACAACAAAATACTGACGCTTTGGGTGGATGGTTGGGCGCGCAGCTGGGTGGTAACTCCGCCAGCGGAAATTCTGCTGTCAGTCTTAAGCCAAAACTAATGTAGGAAAGACATCCCTATTCACTAATTATTTAAGTATGCTTAACATAAAACGTGGCACGGAAAGTATCTTAGACGGCTTGCCGTATAAGAATTGGGTGAGGAAATATGAAAATAGGGGTTTTTCGGTTAACACAAAATCCTGGACGTGATAGAGAAATGTAAGATATCAGATCTGAAATCAGCATCAGCAAGTTATTTAGGTAAATCCGTGTTCACGTGTCTGTAACAAAACAAAAGTTTGAAATCCTGTTACCAATGTGAATTTTAATTTGTGAAAATCACATTTTCTGGTGTTTACCAGAGAGAGGTCGCACCGTACGTCTAGTCTCTCACACGGAATCTGAGAGACTGAGCGCCTTTGTTCCCTAAAAAAAACGTTAAGCATGGAATGTATCATACGTGGGAGGCTGCGGAAATGGGAAAAAGCAATGTTTCCCTATTAATCTCAAGAACTTGGATTTTTTTTTTTATATACGTTATAGATGAAACAAATCACGATTTCAACTCGGCTTCCCGTGGTGTAAGCAGATAAATTCCATTTAGAAAATGAGCGCAATAAGTGTTTTTTTTAGGGCATATTTCCGAGAAAAGAATATTCCGAAATCCGGGGAGACTGAGTCATACATGCGTCAAACTCTTGCTACTAATAAATTTGCATTTGGAATAGTAGCATTGCTTCCTGCATAGATGCTCTCCATCAAACATAAAAAATACATGTTTGCCGAAAAAAAAAAAAAAATAAAAGATAGTGTCTGGTTCGTCATAAGCTGCTGAAAGTGAACATCAAGAAGTTGCGCAAAATATACCAAACTGTTATATCTCAAGATCGGTATGAGCAAAAAAGAAACGGATAGTTGCTTAGGGTAGATCTCGTTGAGCTTAAAAGAAGTATCAGGCATAATTTGGTCTAGGGTTTAATAGTTACATAATAAAAAATAGGAAACCGCAATAAAGGTAGTCGCCTTCCGTGGTGCAGTGGCTAGCGTGCCTGGCTACGAATCTGTGGGCCCTGTTCGATCCCGGGCCAGGGCTAAGCAGGTGGACCCAGCCTACCCAGCTGAAAGGGGGGGGGGGGGGGGGGGGGGGAAGGGGAGGGGGGGGGGGGGGGGGGGGGGGGTTCTTCCTTCCTATCGGGGTTGATAAGTGTGTACCTGGGTATACCTGGGAAGGTAAACTGTGGTAACCCGGGAGTCCTCACTAGCCCTGTGTCCCGGGGTACGGCCCTCACCCACCAACGGCTCTAAGGGCTTATGCCCACGGAGATGAGTCCGCAATGCCACCCACGCGCAGCTTAGCGTATGCCCCATCTTTACCTTTTAAGTACTCGTCCCATACCATTTCATCATTCCTGATTTAATGCAATCAAATCATAGCCATTAACGAGTATATTCAACAATACGTCGTCACTTTGTGTATCCATCAGCGTTTTTAAATAATGCCGCAATCAAAATCTGCAAAATTCCCCGAGTTTTTTCTCAAAACAACTCAATATTTGCAGACAGCTCAGGCTCAGGCTCCGTGACGTAGCATCAGGGAGGCTCCTCTTCCCGCGCTTGATCGAGGCACGTAAACACAGAGATAAATTAATAGTACTTGAGATATTTGGGTGTTTCTGATATATTTTTTTTGCTATATGCCACCATGCATGCATCCTTTATGGTGGCAGCATCTTCCTTCCCACACACACGCCTGCACAGCGACACCCTTCCCACACAGCACGCCTTCCTTCCCACCAAGAACGCTTTTGCAACACGCCTCCTTCCCACCACACTCGCCTACCGTCCCCACACGGAACGCCTCCGGTCCCACACACACGCATGGCCAACACCGACACCCTTCCCACACTCACGCCTGAAAACACACGCCTCCTCCCACACACCAAGAAGCCTTCACACCGACACCCTTCCCACACACCCTGCACACACGCTTCCTTCTACACACCGACACCCTTTCCCACACACACGCTTGCTACACGCCTCCTTCCCACACAGCCGCCTGCCAGACAACGCTTTTCCCTTCCCCAACACCCGCCTGCACCCGACACCCTTCGCCCCACCGCCTCCTTCCCACACACACGTCCCGTGCACACCGACACCCTTCTTACACACACACTAGCCCTCCTTACCACACACAGCCCCTCCACACACGTGTGTATGTGTGTGTATGTGTGGTGTGTGTGGCAGTAAGGGTTTGTGCGAAGGCGTGTGTGTGGGAAGAGTGTCGTCACAGCGACCGAATTCACTGTTTACAACCGAAGTACAATCGCCATCAATACATTTGCCGACAGGTGTCAGAGTGGTCTGCGGGCGTCCCTGTTCTGACGTCCCATCAGTATAACAGTCGTAGCCATGTTGGAGGGAAGATTTTTTTTTCGGCGCTTCTTACAAGTCGTGTTGTTTTTACGGAAATAGGCCTGGAAATAAATTATTTTTGGTGGATTAGGTGTTTTGAATGTACTTAAAACATAATAGGCCAAAAAAAAAGGGGTCTGGGACGATTACTTTATAAAGGGTTGGAGTAGGTTTTGACCATGTATAAGCAGCCTAAAAATTGGTCGAGTTGTATTATCATACAGACCTATAAATGTATCTCAATAACAATTGTACATTTTCCAAAGACAATAATACATGTTCTATATAATTTTTTCTCACAGAAGCATAGTTTTCGTGTTGAAAGTGCGTACAAAATATATTGACGTGGGTAAATACTTACAAAAGGCTCAACAATTGCTTTTCGTACATAGTATCGGAAAAAAACAAGACCTGAATTCGTTATCACCATCACCAAAGCCACGATGAACAACGTCTCCTGCCCCAAAAAAAATCCGGTGAAAAAAAAAAAATGTTGCGACAACTGGTGAGGCTATGGCCCATGAATTATTTGTGAAATCACATTTGCATTAATAAAATCTATTCTTAAACTCGAGAAAATTATCTTACCAGAGAGGAGCTCGCCGCTTAACGTCTAGTCTCTGACATGGAATCTGAGAGACTGAAGCCGGGAAGAAAAGCGCCTTTGTTCCCTAATAAAAACGTTAGGCCCATGTCACACGAGATATTTTCCGCATCTTTTTTGTATCTTGCTAATCCCAAAGATGCCCCGACCGATGGCAAAAGGTGGCGCGACTTGTCACCAAACACGCGTTTCGTACGACATCTTCCTACCGGCCAATCTTCCTTAGACCGCGCGCCCAAAATAAAACTATGGATCGTGCATAGACGGGTAGAATAGATATATTATATGTCTTAATAAATGTTATATAATATATATATATATCTATATATTATATATATATATATATATATATATATAGATTCTTTATATATATATGAATTGTCATTTTTTCTCCTCTTTTTTTTTGCCTTGTATTTTCCCCCTTTCGAAGCCAACCTTACTCAAACCAGGGAAATTGTCCTGCATCTGGGCCCCCCACGGCTCCAAATTTTAAACAAGGATTCCGGTAGCTGGTGGCAAAAACGAACCATCATGCGCGACTCTGGCGTTTGCTACCAAAGATTCCGGTATCAGGCGTCAAAGATGCCTGATACGCTTTTCTACCAAAAGATGCCGGAAAAAGTGTCCAGTGTGACATGGCCTTTATGTTCAGCGTCCCTGCGGCACTCTCCACAGACCTTTCCGTACCCCCTCTAAGGGTGCCCCTCATGTAATGGGCCTACGCAATTCACCCAACGTTCGCCTTGGGGTCTGTGAAGCGATTCTTAACAAGGGCAGAGGTGCTGGCAAAAAACTCTTAAAACACCAAGCAAAATTTCCCGGGTGGGAATGTTTTGCATAGCGGGTGAACCCCGGGCGGCGTGCTCTCCCCGACGGTGGGGAAGACTGAAGGTTTGGTAGCCCCAAAGCGCGGTTTTGCGGCAGTGTTGCCAACTCAAACATCATTTTGGCCCAAATTTTTCTACAGAGACCATAAAAAAATCCCTAACGTGTCCCTACGTACAGTGCCAATACCCCCGCGCCTGTCCCTACATAAATAATAAAATTTAAACGGAGAAATCCCAATACACTTTTTTCATTTTTTTATAAAGTGCAATTTAGGGACCAATTAATGATGATCAGAAAATGTATTGTATGTTATAAACGAGTTAAGCGTGGCCCCCGAGATGAAAAGGCCCTGGTGGATCGCCCGTACGTCACCCATAGGATCTCGCGGCTCGACCGCTCCGCCCCCCGTACGGGTTTTACTTTCTCATTCACGCCTTTATTTATGCGTTAATCTAACCCCTGCATTATCATAAAGGGTGGTGGGGGTATTGTTTTTGTTTTTGGGTAGTGGTGGGGGGGGGGGTGGGGGGGGGGGTTTGGTAGAGGTGGGTGGGGGTGGTTTAAAAGGGTTGCGGGTGGTGTTGTGGTGGGGGTGGTATTGTTTTTTTTGTGGGGTGGTGGTGTTGGGTGGTGGGGGTGTTTTGTGGGGTGTGGGGGTGGTGGTAGTGGGGGGTTGGGGTGGTGGTGGTGGGGGTGGTGGGGGGTATTGTTGTGGTGGGGTGGGGTAGGGGTTTGGTGGTGGTGGGGTGGGGGTGGGGGTTTGGGGTTTTAGAGGTGGTGGTGGTTTGGTGGTGGGGGTGGGGGTGGTGGTGGTGGGGGTGGTGGTGGGGGTTTGGGTGGGGTGGTGGTGGTCTTTAAAGATGAAGAGCCCTTAATAACCATCGCTATAGTTTTCAAGAAACCCTTCGACAGTGTAAAAAGAAAGCCCTAATTGAATGCCTAAAAAAGTTAGGATACACCCACACATAATTGACGTCATAAGTGACATATACCTAAATGAAAGCCCACCCTGTTCTAAAAATGAATCAAACAAAAATGGATGTCCCCCAGCGGAAAAAGGAAAAGGGTTGCAATGGTTAAACTCACTTTTCTTAATGATAACATTATCATCCCTACCCTAAACCAAAAAAATTTTGGTTTAAAAGATGGAATGCTTTACCCCTTCCCTTTTTTTATGCAGATAGGCCTTATTTTAGCCAAAGTGAATCAGGTGCCCAAAAATGACTTGCCTCTTTTTTTAGCAGCAAGAGAAATGAAACAGTCAACAGTTTTTAAAAAGAGCAAATCCCAAATATCAACTTGGTATGTACAAAACACAAAAACTGAAAATTTTAAAAATTTTAAAAGAGCAGAAAACAAGAATGGAAAAAAGCAGAACTACTTGAAAAAGAGACACTTAATTACAGAACATACAAAAACAACATAAAAAAGACTTTTATGAAAAAATGAGAACCCACTACAATTTTTTGAAAGGATGCGAAGCAATACACGAAACAAAACTAAACTACAGGAACAGACCACCCCGGGAACCAGCGACGACATGTAACACTGGACTGCAGGAAACTTTGAACACTTCCTATTACAGTGCGGGAATATAAAGACAAAAGGAAACATTAAACTTTCTACAAACAAACCGACAAATGCTTAAAAAACTTGCAACTTTTTATCCTAGCAGATAAACGGTGCAGATGTGAAGAAAAAAACTTGTTATGATGGGGAAAAAATAAGGAAACAGCAAGACATTGTTTTAGCAAGCAAGAAACCCAAGACATTTCCAAGAGCATTCACAAGTAAAAAGCACAAAACGGGGTGATAAAAGCAACAAACACCACAACACTTAAAGAATCAGAAAAAAATCCCCGTACTAAGGGTTACCCCCCAACTTATGCATCTCAGTATGGATACCAAGGTTTTTATGTAAAGTGTAATTACTTTTATACACCTTTCTTTCAGAGGCGCTGGGCATCGTGGAGAATGTGGGTCCTGTTTTGTCAAAAATTTATAAAGCGCGAAATCCTGTAAAACCCTCCATTTTTCACGGGTTTTTCAGAAAACTGCTGCCCTAAAGATGTTACAGAGTACTCTGAGATACATATTTTTTTATGAGGATTTTAGAGCATGGTTTTTCAGAAAAAAAGATATTTGAACCTGAAACCTACACCAAAAAGGTTTTACTTTTGACGTGAATTTTTTTAGTTTATGAGTAACTTTTATTACTTGTAAGTGTTCTCATGGAAACTGTGCCTTATGGGTTGTAACTTTTCAGGGCAGCAGTTAAGTCGTAAACCAGTGAAATAAGGGAGGGAAGGGGGGGGGTCTACAGGTTTTCGCGCTGACAATTTTTCACAAAACACCCACTTCGTAAACCCCTTTCTTCAGAGTCCCATGCAATCCTTCTTTAGTTAAAAAACTTGTAGCAAAGAGCATGATCCCAAGCTGTGACGGGGGTGAATTTGAACGAACACAAAACACAATAAAATTCTCAAAATTTAGTAATATTTGTTGGACATAGCTCCGCCCTTTTGTAATGCCAAAAAATTTCGTTTTTTTGCCTTAAAGGGTTGCTAGATATGCTAGACTTACCGTCTCACTTCTTTCTTTATTAGTAAAAAGCATAAAATACACAAAGATATAGAACCCTCTATGGCCGTCGGTGAAAAATTGTCCCGTTATCGAGCCACTGGTGGCAAAACCTTGTCTCTTGGGAAAAGAGTATACTCACTCTGGGGCGTTTTTGTAGTTTCCATTGCAATTGGGGCACACAGCAAAAGGGACGGCATTTTGCTGGTAATTTTGAAAAATAGTTTCCTGCCGTAACAAAAGCAAAAATGATACAAGTACCCCCCTCACACGCCCTGACCGCCTTCGTATTAAACAATAGACTGACCACCCTGGTCTGGGTGGGGGCGGGGGGAGACCCTCATGCTGTGACTCACCCCTTTCCCCAGGCGATGTCACCCTTGTCTCTCGGGGTCTGGGTTTTAAGGGCTCCAAAATTCCTGCCAAATTTTCTTCATTTACTAGTACCATGTGAATATACTATACGGAAGGAAATGGTAATAATGGGGGTACCCACGTTCATCTTTGTAAAATATTGTATTTAAAAGGCAAGGCAAAATGGTAGTATAAAGGGAAATGGCGAAATGGTGTACCCCTGCTTATCATTCTACAAATTGTTTTATAATTGCAGGGAAACAATTAAGGGGGTTCCTGAACCTGAATTGATACTGAACACGCTAAGTGATTTACCTTTCACCTTTAGATCTGAAGCGTTGTTTTTTGGGGGGAGACTTGTTTTCTTTTGAGAGGTCGCCTTTTCTTTCTAGTTTTTTGGGTTTCCTCGCACCAATCTTTTCCATTGTCTAATATTTTCTAAAGAAAAACTACGGAGGCAGAGGGACTGATCCCCACAAACGTTTAAAAACAGCTGAGTTAGATGTGTAAGGCCGTGTCACATAAACGAATTTTCCAGCACTTTTGGTATTTCGCTCCCAAAAGATGCCCGTAGTGGGGGCAAAAAGTGCGCGTTTTGTCACCGGCTTTGGCTCGAGCAATTTCCTACCAGAGTAGCTAAGATCTGTATTCTTCTAT
Organism: Chionoecetes opilio; assembly: GCA_016584305.1. NCBI lineage: Eukaryota > Metazoa > Arthropoda > Malacostraca > Decapoda > Majidae > Chionoecetes > Chionoecetes opilio. The sequence continues at coordinate 145,643 of JACEEZ010010591.1, forward strand.
TTAGCTACTCTACTTCTATGGCATCTAAAAAAATGCCCTTTCCCTGTTGAAACCATAACCTCCACTTTCCCCTTGATAACCATAAAAAAACCACTAAAAAAAACCTTACTTGTTTCATAAATTAAAGTAAAAATAACACACATCATAATATTATCCCGTTTCAGTATAAAGACACACGCAGCCTATTAAATATTTTTTTATCAACATTTCCGTCTAACTTCTCATCAACCCCCAAAAACAAAACTATTATCTAAATCATACGTAAAAAATAATAAATAACACGCATGTCCCATTCATGCACGTGTCTTTATATTAGAGTTAAAAACCTATTTATTTTCCTCCCCTACTCTCCCAAACACTATTTTCCACTCTTTTTTTTTTTTCTCCTTCATCTACACTATATTACATTACTTACAAAATATACAGCTATATTCCCTATATCACACTTATTTTCCCTAAACACACACATAGAGATGACAACCAATTTGACCCCCCCAAGTTTGGGTTTCTCTTTATTTCACGAAAGGGAAAAAAGTGCCCGGGTAACAGGCCCTTTAAAATGATCTACCCCTAAATACGGCTAAATAAATATGGCCCCAAAATACGCGTCTGGAACGGTTTCGGGTTTTTCTTCTTTTTATCGAAGAAAAAAAAAAAGTGGAGACTTTACATTGATAAGGTAAACCATTTTTTTACTTTTATTTATTTTTGATTATTAGCATTTTTTTTAAATTTTTTCATTTTATAATTGTTGAGATTGTAAAAAATCCCTACGTTTTTAAAAAATTTTGCCTGGGCGCCCCTACGTCTCTACGCTCTTAAAACATTGTAAAAAAGTCCCTCGTTTAGGGACAGTCCCTACGGTTGGCAACACTGCCCTTCCGCCAGCCCTTTTCCTTTGCAAAAAAAAATCGTATTTTTTATCTAAATCATGAAAAGAACTGAATATCCCAAATATTAGTGGATAAGGATACTAAACACCTCACAAGCCAAAAACAAGAGCCCTCAGCGTCTGGGTTCTCACCCCCTGGTAAGTCAAAAACGGCCCGTATCCTAGCGCTTCTGCCCTGGGGGAATCCGCGTGAATTTTGACAGTATGGGGAGATAGCAAAAAAAACGTGCAAATGATGATACAAGCAAAAAATTGTCACCTTGTTCTCCATGTGATACTAATCAAATCGCCCGTTTGGGGCCAAATTTGAAAACCCAAGGGACGGCGGCCATTTTTCAAGATGGCCCCCAAAATTTGCCTCCCGAAGTTGACGTTTTGTTTAGAAGATTTGAGTTGTCCGATTTCCCAATGATCTAGGGGGGGTTTTTTTCTATGTTTTCAACCCTGCGAAGTAGTTTCCCCCCTGCTAAAAGCACACGACACATTTTTTCCCACTTTACACATTTGTTTATGTTTTTCAACGTTTGCATGGCTGTGGGGTGTAGGGGGTGTGTGTTAGAGGTAGTACCTTTGTTTCAGCGGGTCGCCACACCCATTGGAGGACTACTGGCCGGTCCTCCCCACGGGCCCCAAATCTCTCTAGGCTCCAAGAAGATGCTATTTTAAAGCGCAAGTGAACACCCCAGACAGAAAACCCAAAAGGGGGAGAGCAACCCTCTTTGATGGCTCAGCACTTATCAATCCCTTACCGCACGTACTTCAATGACATTTGATGACATCAAAAGAAGACATCATTAAAAACGGGGGAATCCTATGGGCCAGGTACGAGGGGTGGACGTAGTCTTTGATGTGTAAAAGAAGTAAAGTTGAAATCCGAGACGAGGTCAAAAAAAAGGGCAAGGAATAGAAAAAGGTGACAGGAACGGTAGACCCAGGTAACGGGCAAAGCTTCCTTCGGACCCAGCAACAAGACGGTGTTTCACTTCCTTGCGGAAAATATTTGTGAAGCAAGACAAAAGCACAGTCATCGTCAAAAAGGAAAAGATGCCTTTAGAACCAAGGAAGTCTCTGGAGGCTGTGTCCCCATGTTGTCAGAGAAGTGACAGTCGAATATTTGTAACGCCGGGATACAACGATGAGGGGAGCAAGTCTTTTATCTTTAAAGGCAAATGACACGGAGTGTAGTCTAGCAATATCTGTACTGCCATCCTTACAGGAACAGGTTTTGAGAAAATGTGGATTCCCTTTTGGGCCCAAGGACCCAAGATGCGGGGTTTTCCACCATGGGGGTAGTTTCTGCAATAGGGCTTGAGAAAGCTAGGGGGATCCATATTTTCATGCGTTCAGGGTGTAAAGTCGTGTCTGCCTTCCGGGGAAAGCGAAAAAAATCGATGGCAAATTTTTGGGAATTATTGAGATGTTTTTGAAAAATTCATAAATTTTAGCCCGCATCCAACATTTATTCGTGATCTTGACCTGCAGAGGTTGAGAGATTTGTTGTCCTCATGTACGACAGACAAGCGCAGCCACTGGTGTGGACGAACAAACAGATCTCTTTGCCCGCAAAACGAGGCCGTACAACTCAATTCCCCCAACACAGGCAGCCCTCAGAGAACATGCAAAGCGTGCGGCCTATCAGCTGGGGGCCCGGCAACCATCTCCAATCCAAAACGACAGTCCCCTGAATGGGGGTGGGAAAAAAAGGAAAAAACTGGCGAATGTTGGACAACCTACCCCCTATTGAGCGAGCGTCGGGGGAAAACGAAATGTTCCGAAAAAAGGTTTCAAAAGGAAAATGCAAGGGGTTTTAGTCAGAGCTCCCGCACACACTCTGAGCGCATAGTGAACAGTAGAGCTGGAGGACCAGGGCAGGTATGCTAGCTTTGAACATTTTCAGCCGGGGCAAAGCTTAGTAATGAAAAAAAAACAATCTGGTGGCCATTTTAAAAAATGTGCATGTGCTTTATAAAAAGGAAAATCCACTTAGAGGCTCGAAAACATGAATCCACACCTGATCATGCAAATCGGACAACTACAAATACTTCTAAGCAGAACGTCAACTTGGGCGGCTAATTTGGCGGCCTCGTGAAATATGGCCGCCCTTTAGTTTTCAATTTTGGCCCAACGGGCAGATTTTTTTTAGTATCACTTGGAGAACAAGGTTTTCCAAAATTTTAGCTTGTATCATGATTTGCACATTCCTCTAAAAAATTGTGTATCTCCCCACTATTTTTATCATGTTTTTTTACTTGTAGCGCCTTAGGCTTTTATCTTTCCTTTAGGCCCCAGGGGTTGGCCTTATATTTTTTTCAGAAGGCTGAATGGGTGGCCCCCGCCCGTGGTGTCGCAGGCTGGATTTGTTTTAGTGCACATGTAAATTTCCCAGAACTGCAACTCGTAAAATGCCAGTGGCGCTGGCAGATTTAACTCAAAGGTTGGTCTACTGGTTTTGGGTCCCCGACTACATTTTTGTTTGATCAATTTCGCATAAAAATTTTATGCCGCATCTTTAAAACCAAAAAATTAGTTTTTCATTGTTTTTACTAAATTTTATGGAGACAGCATTACGATGGGAAAAAGTTCATAAAAAAAAGCAAAATTTTTAAAGCAAATTTCTCGCCTGAGTATCAAAGATTTAAAATATTTTTTTTTTCATGTATTTGTAGAGCTTTATTGGGGGCGATGTTCACATGTTTTCTAAGACAGTACTGCTGGTCTGGCAAACGTTTTCAAAAAAAAATAATAATGTTAAAAAAGAATATAGAATGCCGAAACGTACAGGGGGGCGACAAAGTAGGTTTTTAAATTTTGGAGGCGGGATGCCCGCTTTGTGGCGGGGAAAAATTTAAACAAAACCCTTTTGATTTTCCGCGTCGTCATTTCACTTCCAGGCTTTTTATCGATTGATAACAATAAAAACAGGAAAAAGATTGGGGTAGGTATAGTTTTCTTCTAAACATTCGTTATTGTCTATAAAATATAGAGTAAAATTTACCCTCGCCTCCTCAACTATAATAAACCTTCTGGTTATTTTTATATACATGTTTTACAGAATCGGCTTCTATACAATAACATATGCAGAAAAACTTCATATATTTAACTTGTGTTTTTTAAATGCGTGGAATAAGCCCTTATTTTGTTTTCCAGTAGAACAAAATTATTACCAACTGGGAGTTAAAACTGCCAGCGACCACTGACATTTTTTGGGGTTGCAGTTCCTCGAATAATTGAGGGTTAGCTTCCCCCCGGTGCCCTCTGCCGCACTTTTCGTCGGAGGTGAGGTTTAAAGGGCAGATGTGGGGGTCTTCGGTCTTCGGGTACTCGCCGAGGGCAAAAAAAGCTCCCGGCGAGTCTTGAACAGATACCACTGACGAAAAAAAAACAAATTTTCAAGTCCCCAATAAAGATACTATAGGAAAACGACCCCCGGGTCAATTTTTAATCAGCATGATGATTAAAATGACAAAAGGATAAAAAACCCTTTTTTTTTTTTTTTCCTTTTCATAAGATTACCTTCAGCATGTTCACAGCTGAGACGTGGAGAAAAAAAGAGAGGGCCCCGTTTCCCGGCTGGAAGGAACCGGGGGCCCGCACAGGGCTCTGTCACGCCCGGGCAGAACCCTCCCGGGGAGAGACAGTTTGATGTAATCCCAGTTCGTAGTAATAAGATTTTTGTGTGAATCTATGTTTTAGAGTGTGCTGAAAACAATGGAGCCATAAAAAATATTTTTTAGTTTACATAATTAGCATAATTCAATAAGGTGAAAAATTTTTTTTTTTTTTTTTTTTTAATAATACCCAAATAGTTATGTGCGTTTCATTTATAATAGCCAAACTATGTTATATTGTACAAAAAACCAATTAGAAACCACAAATAACCAACCATATTTTGAAAAGGGAAGTTAATCAGTGGTATCCCCTTCGCCTTGCACATCAAAAACATGCGAATTTTTTTCAATTTACCATGAACCATCACTTATGGTACACTCCATCCCTGCTTGTAAAAACGACGACTTTCCACAAAACCCACCTTGCGCCGCAAGATACCATTTTCAGTACCCTTTCGGGAGCAACAGGCCTATGGATAGATTTGGAACAAGTATCCCCTCTCTGTACTCCCCCCTACTCATTTGGTGATAGCTCATTTTCCCCCCCATTTCTGAACAGCAATGGTATGGTTATAGCATGGAACTTGGAGTCTGAAATTGGGGGGATTGATTCCAACTTGAAACCCCATAGGATAAGGGGCGTCTACGTGTAATCGGAAGTACATAACATAGCGATGTTTTCCCCGTGAATTTTACCGGACAGCTCCTACAGCTTTTTTTTTAAAACAACTCTCCTATGCGTGCTTCTCATCCTGACGCTGTCAACTGAGAGAAAAAAACTCAAACAGTCCCCAAAGCTCACTATCGAACAGCTGAAGGGCCCTTTTTTTCCCGGATTGTTGGGAAAAACAGATCACATCCAGTGAATGCTGTACAAAAATAAAGGGGTTGTTTGAGCTAGAACAAGCTTCCTGGATTTACGTATACAGTACAATGCAAAGGGTTCCGTCCAAAGATAGAAGATCATGTTTGGGGTGGGTTGTGGACCATCATCACCCGCAAAATCATACAGTTTCCCCCGACAAGATAGGCGAATTTTTATTGGGGCACCCATCTATGGGATTTTTATGTAAACATCACTTGAGCAATCACCAGTCAGCATCTGCAAACTCTGTTTGACAATTTTACCCACAGCCTATATTTTTCCCTTTAAATTTTTGGGTTAATCGGGCCTTTTTCCGCCATTTTCCCAAAACTGTCTTTTTTGATTGGGTTTTATTTCCAACTCAAAGAAGTCAGGAGAAGTGTTTGTTTTGGGGCTCGCTGCTGTTCCGCAGTTTTAGTTGAGGAAGCACTGCCCAAACCCTCAAACAATATTATACCTGGCCCCCTAGTGAACAAAACATGGGATACATCTGGGCCCCCACCTGGTTGTAGTGGGGTCGCAGGCCATGGGAACTTTGAAGAAATGTCCTCCATCAAGGGCGAAAAGTGCATTCTGGAAGTTCTAGTGAAAATTCACTTTCGACTTGAGAAAACTAGCAAAGGGCACTCTTTGGTTCTTCCCTTTATACCTTTTCGAATAGGGGGGGTGGGTGTTTTGGGAAACTCGTGAAGCAGATATTCCCCCATCTTTAGAAAAAACTCCCGGACAACATGGACCCCCATGAAAAAATACTGTTTTTATTCACCTCCACCTCAACACCCCGCACAGTGACCTTTTGGTCACCACTGTGCGGGCACACGGTTTTTTTTTGTATTAATTTTTGTCAGCATAGGTTATTATTATAATATCTATTAATTTAATTTTTGCTAAATTTTCACCCATAAATTTTTAAAATTTTGTAATTACACTTTAGCTAAATTTTTTTAACCAAAATGAAAAATGGCATGGGTTACTGTAATAAGTTGCCAGTTATGCCCATTTTTGGGATTTTTAAATATTATCGCAAATGTTATACGGCCACTTCAATTCAAAATGCCCCCAGGTTTAATTTCAGAACTTTGCAAGGGACATGCTTTGGTTTTCTGGAGCTCCCCCGAAAAAATCACTTTTTATATTTTTTTCTGGTTTTTGTTAAATTTTTACTAAAGCTCCCTTTCTACTACGGAGCAATTTTTTTCCCAGTGTCGGGGGTCGGACGGTGCCACCGTCTCTCCCCGGCGTTGGGAGAGAGGTTTTCTCTCCGGGCATGAAGTCCCTACCCTTTTAGGAAGGTGGCCTTTAAAAAAGTTATGTGTTTTTTTTATTCACTTATTATTTCTTTAATGTACTATTGTTTTTTTATGTATTTTGTTTTTTTAAATATTTTTATTCTATTTAAAATTTGTTTTTTAAAAGTACTTTTAATGATTTAGTAAACAGTGTCAATAACCCCCCAGTTGCGGCGCCCTTAAAACTATAAAATCTACTATTTTTTATTTTCTTCTGATGTAGAACACGTCGTAAAGATCTTTAACTTCACAGTGGAGTGAAATACACGTAGGTGGAAATTTGGGGCAAAAATAGGAGAGTCATCTTTGTTCACCTTATAAGGAAACTGTGAACTATGATAACCCGACCGTGTTAGCTAACCCGACCTATGACCTGTGGAACAGTAACTAATCCCTTCAGTGCAGGGGTAGGGGGCCCGTGGACCAGTGTAGGGGTAATCCACCCCCACCACTGTAGACTGCGGGACTGCGGAGAACGCATACTAAAGTAGCACCAAATATTGTCTACAGTCAAATTTTTCGGACACACAGTACACGCCCTCATACATACAGATTCCTGTACATTAAATTATCAATCATTTGTGTCCCAGGGAAAGCTGTTGTATGGAAAGTAAAGATTAGCACCCCCAAAATGGGGTGACGTTAATAAATGCTCCAATTTCTGTCCCTCAGGAGAAAGTGCACACAACGATTAGGCCTGTCCCTGAGGCAATGTCCCCGCTGGGGGGCCTCGAGGCAGTAGTGCGAAGATGTTGGCGTTTTGGGGGGGTCACACAGCTTGCAGGAGAAGTGAGGAAAGCCCCCCCCCTCGAGACCCGCCAAAACCCGGTCGGTATCCCAGGCGAAGTCGGGCAAAACATGCAAAGTTTTGCCTGCGAGCTATGGTCCCCCCGTCGACGATACTTGGGAGGGGGTTTGACGGAAGGGTCGTAATGCGGTTTTTAGAACACTCTGACCCTCAGCGTTCGTGTGGTGGAGTGTGGGGAGAAAAGCGGCTGAGTGTATGAACTGTTTGAAGCAGAGGAGGGAGGGTGTAGCACCATCAGGCAGAGGCAGGCCGCAGGTGTGTACTTTGATGTGATGTGTGTATAATGAACTGTGATGCGAACTGTGATGAGGAAGAATCACAGCCATCAATGAGCATAGAATCCTTGTATTTACGTTAAGGTTCGCATTCTTGAGGAAAAATACAAGATAATTATTTTCACCTTTGTCATTTCAAACATATTAAGATTGGTTTGTACAACTAAATATTGTGTCACGATATTTGCTGTCTCTTATACAAGAAATATCCTATTGACCATTTATCCTTCTCCAGAGTTATCATATGTGGTACTGAAGCTGGCTGGATCTGGAAATATAAGGAAAGTAATGTAAGAGTACTTTTGATTTCTGAATAAATCTACTGTAGGTCCATTACAAAATGTTCTTGTGTGCTGAAACATCAGACATCAGAACACTTTTCACAGACGCATACTGACACCACTGACATAACAGAGGCATTATGTTACCTGAGCCCGCCAAGACTCACATACACAAATGCACACACACACACACCCAACCAACACCCATAACATTACCCCCACCTTTCTGAAAAGTCTGACCCAGCCTTTATGTCACAGTACAATATTATGAGTTACGTTATAAACATGTTCCCAACCCTAAACATAACACAATAGATGTATATTATAACACTTAAACCACATTTTCTTTATATCCGTAAATCCTACATAATTACAGTCTTCCTGTTCCTTACAGTCTTCCTATTTTTTTCTTGTTCCTGTTTTGCTTGTATTACTGCACCCAAAAAGGTGGCCTTTAGACTTAGGGATGGAGAGGCGGCGTCCCCCCCCCCCAAAAAAAAAGCTGTCCTCTCCGTGAATGTCTTCCTGTGACGTAGAATTCTTCTACGGTTTTTTGTCACAATATCCTTTGTATCTGTTATTTGTAGTGAAAGAGTTATTGAAGTGGCGTTACTTTCACCGTGTTATGATCGCAAGAATTCCCAGCTGCGAGCGGATCACAAGACGTTCGCAAATAGTTCGCAAGCATAGCTCACAACAGTGAACAACCCTCTTTTCTGCGAACATAAAATTTTGTGGACGTTCGAAGACTTTTGATAAATATCAGCCCGTATTTCGTATTTCTGTGCTTTTGGGTGTGCTAACGGGTTCCTGACTCATTAAGGATGTTATTGTGTGGCTGGGAACCTCGAACCCAAGATACTGCAACAGTACCCTTCCTTATCAGCGGCAACAAAGCCACTGAGATGAGTGAGATCTGATACGCTCCCGGTAACTGCTTTACATTCTCGCACGCATTGCCAGACGTATAAGTAATCACTGAAATGCATCAGGAAACTCATAAATATCTTTTAATAATATATTTTATCTTCAAAACTGATGTAAACAAACGAGGCGTGGCGCTCGCGTGGTGCGGGTGGGGGGGGGGGAGCTGGATGTTGAAATCTGTTTAAATATCCTTATTTAGGATAAATTATCTACCAGTGTGTTGCCCAAGGCCACAGCTAACATTATGTGACTTACACAGATTTGTTGTATTTTTCATGAACTTTCTATATATTCAGGGTGAGCGGTCCCCTTAAGGTGGCCATTTTGCCCCACCTTCCCCTACTCAGATTCCGTTGGACCATAATACATATTCCAAAGCATCCTTTCACAGTCACAAAGTCCTTTCACAGATTAGCCAGCTGAGATTCAGTTTCTATAATATTATTTACTGACTGTGGCTGAGCAACTCTGACCATGACAGGAGAGCCACCCAGCACATTGTTCCTCTGTGCCATGTACACAGGCTGTTGATGCCCCACATGTGCACTGAGGCGTGGGTATAACCCTGGGATGATTCCTGGTGGAGGACCTGGCTGATACGGGGTTGATTGATTTGATTTGATACATTTATTGAGACAATGAAATACAATAGATTTACTGACTGGCTGAGCAACTCTGACCGTGACTGGAGAGGCACCCAGCACATTATTCCTCTGTAGGGTGTTATAACTCTCTTAGGGGAGGTGGCAGCAGAGTGGTTAGCGTCTCCGAGTGGCGTTCTCGGTGACTCAAGTTCGATCCCCGTGAGAACCAAAATCCACTTTAAATCTTTCTGCACCGTCGAGTGGCCTAAGAACACCCACATCATCAATCAATTATTGGGGGCATACGCCGGGGGGCGTGTCGCCTCGCCCACCCTACGACGTCACTCCCGGGAGCCACCACACGCGAGTTCCCATGCAGGCTCGTTTCTCATACCAAGCAGCTCTCGACAAGAAACCTCAACTTGCCCCAGTCACGAACTTTGTTGGCGCCCCCTTGGCCTCCTCCACGCCGAATTGTCTCTTACAGATACAGTCCGATGTGAAGGATCGGTTTCAGGGTAGCGTGCCACATGCCCATATAGCCGAAGTTGGCGCTGACGGACTATGTAGGTAATAGGCCAAGATTCAGTCTCACGGTGCAATCGCTGATTTGACACGTAATCATCCCAGCGATACACCATGATTCTGCGAAGACACTTATTACCAAATGCATCGATTCGTCTCTTCAAATCGCTATTTAGTATCCATGTCTCACAGCCGAAGAGTAAGACAGGGATCACAGGCGACTTGAAGATCCGGATCTTTGTCCTGCACAGGTACCGACAATGCCAAATACTCCTGCTGAGTGAGTCTATAACACCGTGGGCTATGCCAATCCACCGTAAGACTTCTTGACGTGACCCGCCGTATTATGGACTGCGCTACCAAGGTATGTAAAACTTTCCAAGATCTCAATTTTCCTCGCCGCACGCATGAACAGACTGTACTGTTTCATCTAGTAAGCCTCCAAACACCTGGACCTTGGTCTTAAGCCAGGAGACCTTAAGTCCCAAAGGCTTTGCCTCCTCGTGCAGCGCCTCGAGAGCCATCACCAGGACCTCCAGCGACTCAGCAAAGATTACTGCATCACCGGCAAAAACAAGATCAGTGATCTTGGTGTTGCCGAGGGATGCTCCACAATCACTTTGATCTACAACCTTTCACAATACCCAGTCCATACAAGTGTTGAAAAGTGATGGGGCAAGGACGCACCCTTGCCTCACTCCTGTATTAACAGGAAAAAAGCTGGATACACCTCCCCCACACTTCACAACACTCTCAGTACCAGAGTACAGACCAGTCATCAACCCACATGCTACCCATTAACTCTACCATCGATTGCCAGTGCATCGAAGGACACAGGGGGGCGGCAAGAACCTCTAATCACCGGCGCCACTATAAAAATCCTGCCTGCGCCACCACGGGCGAGGGCCAACTATCGCAGCCCTCGAGTTAACCTCGAGGGCCTACCATCACACCCCTGGAGGTCACTGTTTACAGGCACTATAGGCACGAATGTAAAAAAAAAAAATATATGATCCATGTCTATTGTCTAATCTATCTACTGTTATACAGTTACACTTATCCTATGTCTACAATACATTGGAGACTGGTTCCACGTAATGCTTCATTAACTTTACCATTGTTTACCATCCAGATCATTTGGTCCGTGACATTATAAGAATCAGGATGTCTGAAGGGTGCCAAAGAGGGACACTGCAATATGTAGTGGTGTAAAGTGTGGGACCTGAGCTGCTGACATAACCTACATTTCTTGTCGTCCTCAGACACGTTCATCCCCAGTTCCCAGTAATAGGGGGACCCGAACCTTAGTCTTGTGAAGACAACAGCGTCTTTCCATTTGTTTATATGTGTGCCATGTGAAAAGTGTCTGCAGTGCAAGATTTGCATAGTGTGTCATGAGCGGATAGTTGGCATATTTGTTTTCTATCCTAACTTTATAAGTGTTGGTTTGAATGCCCTTAATCTGTGTCTTGATTTTGTCAAATACACAGTGAGCCCTGAATAACCAGTGTCCCTCCGCGTTGCCTGCTTGGCGATATCATCCACCCTTTCGTTGAGAATTATTCCTACATGGGATGGCGACCCCCAACCCAAATGAAAGTCATGGATCTACCTTTCAATGCCTTGCAAAATAATTATATACTCGGATACTCTCTCCTCAAAGACAGGGTGTGGACTCCTGAGGGATTCCAGAGCTCCCCTGCTGTCTACATAAAGATATGTGTCCCCACCACCATCCTCGACTTTCCCAAGGCCAAGAAGTATGGCGTAGAGCTCAGCCTGAGTCGAGGAAATAGCATCAGACAGTCTATAAGCATGATGGATGTCCGTGACTATGACATGTAAGTACACTCCCCGCCATAGCCCGGCGAAAATCCCAAACCTCCTGGCGTGTCACTTCCTTTTAAATGCCTTATCGACGGTCCTAGATATTAGAAGGGGAATACACACACACACACACCACACACACACACACACACACACACATATCTGTGTATCTCTGATACTCTGACGAGAGAGAGAGAGAGAGAGAGAGAGAGAGAGAGAGAGAGAGAGAGAGAGAGAGAGGAGAGGAGAGAGAGAGAGGAGAGAGAGGAGATGAGAGAGAAGTAAGAGATGATGAAGAACAGAACCACCTAAGATAGAGAGACGTTAATTTGAGAAGAAATATAAAACAAACAGAGAACACGAGAGAACCACCTAATATCAATACGACTAAAAAAATTGAGTGCGGAAAGAAAGTAGAGAAACAGAGGAGGAAGCGAGGGCAGGAGAGAGCGGAGGAGGAGAGGAGGGGAGGTAGGCGAGATAGGGTCATATTACCGCGGTAGGAAAAGGAAAGATGAGGAGGAAAGAAATACAGAGAGAGAGAGAGAAGAGGAGAAAGGGGAGGCCCCGGAAAAAGGAAAAAAGGGAAAAAAAAAAGAAAAAGAGAAAAAAGGAAAGGAAAGGGAGGAAAGAAAAAAAAGAGGAGGGTTTTTTAAGAGAACCTGGGGAGGAGGCGAGGGGAAGAGGAGAAGAGAAGGAGGATGGGAGAGAGAGAAGAGAGAGAGATAAACGGGAAGGGGAGAGAAGGAGGGAGAGAAAAAGTGGGGGAAGTAGATAAGCCGGGCCTTTCCTTTTCCACACAGAGGGGGTCCCCCACCCAGTAATCCATCCTTTTCACGGGGGGAAAATTTTTCCAAAAACAAGTTTGCATGGTGCCCCGGGCCCCTTTCGTTTGGCGGGAGCTCCCGAAAAAACCCTAAAATTTTTTTGAAAAACCCTTTAATGTGATTTCCCCCACAAAGGGAATTTAAAAACCCCTTATAAGGCAAACCTTAAACCTAAACCTAAAACCCTAAAACCCAACGTTGGGTTTAGGGGGAAAAAAAAAACCCCTGGCCCGCGTCATTGCTTTTAAAAAAAAAATAAAATAATGATTTAAAAAATTTTTTTTAAAAAAAAACAAAAAAAATGTTTCTCCCCTTCTCCCCCTTTTCCCCCCGCCCCCCTCTCTCCCCTCTCTCTCCCCCTCTCTTCTCTCTCTCTCTCTCTCTCTCCTCTCTGTCTCCCTCTCTCTCTCTCCCTTCTCTCTTCTCTCTCTCGGGGAAAGAGATGGAGAAGAGGGAAAAGGGGGGAGAGAGAGGAAAAAGAGAGGAAAGGGGGAGGGGGGAGAGAGAGAGAGAGAGGGGAAAGGGGAGAGAGAGGGGGAGAGAGAGAAGGGGAGGGGAGGAGTAAAAGGGGGAAAGAAAACAATTTTCAAATAGGGAAATCACAAAAAGGGAAAAAGGGAAGGAAAAGAGATGGGGGGGGGGTGGCGGGTGAAAAGGGGCAAGAACCCCGGGGAGGGGAAAAAAGAGGGGACCCTTTTTTGGAAAAATTTTGGAATTTTTATTTCTTTTTGGGAGAAAAATTTTGGTGTATTAAAAAAGACCTACTGAATTTTTTATTTTATGACTCCCGGGGGGGAGCTCTAAAAAATCCCCAAATGTTTAAGAGCCCCCCTCTCTCTTTTCTCCCTCTCTCTCTCCTTTTCTCTCTCTCTCCTCTCTCTTCTATTTCTCTCTCCCCCTCCTCTCCTCCTCTCCTCTCTTCCCCTTTTCCCCCCCTCTCTTTCTCTCCCCTTCTCCCTTTTTCTCTCCTCCTCTCTCTCTCTCTCTCTCTCTCTCTCTTCTCTCTCCCCCTCCTCTCTTTTCTCTCTCTCTCTCATCTCTCTCTCTCTCTCTCTCTCCCCCCTCATTAAAACCGTTCGTAAAGGAAAATGAGAGATGTTGGTTTTGTTTGGTTTGTTGTGTGTGTGTGGTGTTTCCCTTCGGGTATCAAGGACCTTGATAGGGGATTTTAAAAAAATTACGAAATTTTACAGAGGGTGGTGGGGGTGGTGGTTTTTTTAGGTTTACGTTGGGGAAAGGTGCCCGTAAAGGAAGGGGGGTTTGGGATGATGGGTGGTTTTCTGTGTCTGTACATGTTATGGTGTTGTGACTGTAATGTTAGATAATCTCTATCATTTTTGTGGGGGGTAGGTGATTTGGTGTACGTTTGGGGTTGAGATGGGTGTTTTTTGGGGCTTGGTATGATTTATGGTGTTTTGGGACAAATTTGGGGTTTTTTGGGGGGGCACTGGTGTAATTGATGGTTTTTGGCACTAATAAGGGTGTTTGGGGTGACACTTTGGGGTAATTGATGGTGTTGGCACTAATACCCGGGGTTAGGGGGCAATGGTGTAATGATGGTGTTGGCACTTTAAAACGGGTGTTTGGGGGGCACGGGGGTAAAAGGTGGTTTTTGGCACTAATAAGGGTTTTGGGGGGCCCCTGGGGTAATTGATGGTGTTGGGACTAAAAGGGTGTTAGGGGGGCACTGGTTTTAATTGATGGTGTTGGCACTAATACGGGTGTTTGGGGTGGCACTGGTGTAATTGATGGTGTTGGCATAATACGGGTGTTTGGGGTGACACTGGTGTAATTGATGGTGTTGGCACTAATACGGGTGTTTGGGGTGACACTGGTGTAATTGATGGTGTTGGCACTAATACGGGTGTTTGGGGTGACACTGGTGTAATTGATGTGTTGGCACTAATACGGGTGTTTGGGGTGACACTGGTGTAATTGATGGTGGTTGGCACTAATACGGGTGTTTGGGGTGACACTGGTGTAATTGATGGTGTTGGCACTAATACGGGTGTTTGGGGTGGCACTGGTGTAATTGATGGTGTTGGCACTAATACGGGTGTTTGGGGTGGCACTGGTATGATTGATGGTGTTGGCACTAATACGGGTGTTTGGGGTGGCACTGGGTGTAATTGATGGTGTTGGCACTAATACGGGTGTTTGGGGTGGCACTGGTGTAGTTGATGGTGTTGGCACTAATACGGGTGTTTGGGTGGCACTAGTGTAATTGATGGTGGTTGGCACTAATCGGGTGTTTGGGGTGACACTTGTGTAATTGATGGTGTTGGCACTAATACGGGTGTTTGGGGTGACACTGGTGTAATTGATGGAGTTGGCACTAATACGGGTGTTTGGGGGTGGCACTGGTATGATTGATGGTGTTGGCATAATACGGGTGTTTGTGGTGGCACTGGTATGATTGATGGTGTTGGTACTAATACGGGTGTTTGGGGTGGCACTGGTATGATTGATGGTGTTGGCACTAATACGGGTGTTTGGGGTGGCACTGGTATGATTGATGGTGTTGGCACTAATACGGGTGTTTGGGGTGACACTGGTGTAATTGATGGTGTTGGCACTAATACGGGTGTTTGGGGTGGCACTGGTATGATTGATGGTGTTGGCACTAATACGGGTGTTTGGGGTGGCACTGGTGTAATTGATGGTGTTGGCACTAATACGGGTGTTAGGGGTGGCACTGGTGTAATTGATGGTGTTGGCACTAATACGGGTGTTTGGGGTGGCACTGGTGTAGTTGATGGTGTTGGCACTAATACGGGTGTTTGGGGTGACACTGGTGTAATTGATGGTGTTGGCACTAATACGGGTGTTTGGGGTGACACTGGTGTAATTGATGGTGTTGGCACTAATACGGGTGTTTGGGGTGACACTGGTGTAATTGATGGTGTTGGCACTAATACGGGTGTTTGGGGTGGCACTGGTGTAATTGATGGTGTTGGCACTAATACGGGTGTTTGGGGTGGCACTGGTGAATTGATGGTGTTGGCACTAATACGGGTGTTTGGGTGGCACTGGTGTAATTGATGGTGGTTGGCACTAATACGGGTGTTTGGGGTGACACTGGTGTAATTGATGGTGTTGGGACTAATACGGGTGTTTGGGGTGACACTGGTGTAATTGATGGTGTTGGCACTAATACGGGTGTTTGGGGTGGCACTGGTGTAATTGATGGTGTTGGCACTAAACGGGTGTTTGGGGTGACACTGGTGTAATTGATGGTGTTGGCACTAATACGGGTGTTTGGGGTGGCACTGGTATGATTGATGGTGTGGCACTAATACGGGTGTTTGGGGTGGCACTGGTGTAATTGATGGTGTTGGCATAATACGGGTGTTTGGGGTGGCACTGGTGTAATTGATGGTGTTGGCACTAATACGGGTGTTTGGGGTGACACTGGTGTAATTTATGGTGTTGGCACTAATACGGGTGTTTGGGGTGACACTGGTGTAATTGATGGTTTTTGGCACTAATACGGGTGTTTGGGGTGGCACTGGTGTAATTGATGGTGTTGGCACTAATACGGGTGTTTGTGGTGGCACTGGTGTGATTGATGGTGTTGGCACTAATACGGGTGTTTGGGGTGGCACTGGTGTGATTGATGGTGTTGGCACTAATACGGGTGTTTGGGGTGGCACTGGTGTAATTGATGGTGTTGGCACTAATACGGGTGTTTGGGGTGACACTGGTGTAATTGATGGTGTTGGCACTAATACGGGTGTTTGGGGTGACACTGGTGTAATTGATGGTGTTGGCACTAATACGGGTGTTTGGGGTGGCACTGGTGTAATTGATGGTGTTGGCACTAATACGGGTGTTTGGGGTGGCACTGGTGTAATTGATGGTTGTGGCACTAATACGGGTGTTGGGGTGGCACTGGTGTAATTGATGGTTGGCACTAATACGGGTGTTTGGGGTGGCACTGGTGTAGTTGATGGTGTTGGCACTAATACGGGTGTTTGGGGTGGCACTAGTGTAATTGATGGTGTTGGCACTAATACGGGTGTTTGGGGTGACACTGGTGTAATTTATGGTGTTGGCACTAATACGGGTGTTTGGGGGTGACACTGGTGTAATTGATGGTGTTTGGGACTAATACGGGTGTTTGGGGTGGCACTGGTGTAATTGATGGTGTTGGCACTAATACGGGTGTTTGGGGTGGCACTGGTGTAATTGATGGTGTTGGCACTAATACGGGTGTTTGGGGTGGCACTGGTGTAATTGATGGTGTTGGCACTAATACGGGTGTTTGGGTGACACTGGTGTAATTGATGGTGTTGGCACTAATTTCGGGTGTTTGGGGTGGCACTGGTGTAATTGATGGTGGGTTGGCACTAATACGGGTGTTTGGGGTGGCACTGGTATGATTGATGGTGTTGGCACTAATACGGGTGTTTGGGGTGACACTGGTGTAATTGATGGTGTTGGCACTAATACGGGTGTTGGGGTGGCACTGGTATGATTGATGGTGTTGGCACTAATACGGGTGTTTGGGGTGACACTGGTGTAATTGATGGAGTTGGCACTAATACGGGTGTTTGGGGTGGCACTGGTATGATTGATGGTGTTGGCACTAATACGGGTGTTTGTGGTGACACTGGTGTAATTGATGGTGTTGGCACTAATACGGGTGTTTGGGGTGGCACTGGTGTAATTGATGGTGTTGGCACTAATACGGGTGTTTGGGGTGGCACTGGTATGATTGATGGTGTTGGCACTAATACGGGTGTTTGGGGTGGCACTGGTATGATTGATGGTGTTGGCATAATACGGTGTTTGGGGTGGCACTGGTATGATTGATGGTGTTGGCACTAATACGGGTGTTTGGGGTGGCACTGGTGTAATTGATGGTGTTGGCACTAATACGTGTGTTTGGGGTGGCACTGGTATGATTGATGGTGTTGGCACTAATACGGGTGTTAGTGGTGGCACTGGTGTAATTGATGGTGTTGGCACTAATACGGGTGTTTGGGGTGGCACTGGTGTAATTGATGGTGTTGGCACTAATACGGGTGTTTGGGGTGACACTGGTGTAATTGATGGTGTTGGCACTAATACGGGTGTTAGTGGTGGCACTGGTGTAATTGATGGTGTTGGCACTAATACGGGTGTTTGGGGTGACACTGGTGTAATTGATGGTGTTGGCACTAATACGAGTGTTTGGGTGACACTGGTGTAATTGATGGTGTTGGCACTAATACGGGTGTTTGGGGTGACACTGGTGTAATTGATGGTGTTGGCACTAATACGGGTGTTTGGGGTGACACTGGTGTAATTGTTGAAGTGGGTGGTGAGGTAGACGTGTCTGTCTCCTCCCTCACCCAGTAAGGGCAAAGGTCCTTAACATTAACTTGTTGAGCCTTTTTCTCATCATTAGCTTGAATTATATCTCTCCCTGGCATTGGGAGAGAGGTGTTTCTCTCCGGGACATGAAGTCCAGACTTTTATTGAGAAGGCTGGCCTCCTCAACAAGTTATGATGTTTTTAATATTCACTTATTATTGTTTTTAATGTACTCTTGTTCTTTTATGTATTTTGTTATTTTAAATATTTTTATTCTATCTTAAATTTTGTTTTTTAGTTTTATTTTGCATGTATCTTATGTAAGCAGGCGTCAATAACCCCGCAGTTGCGGCGCCTTAAAACTATAATCAATCAATCAATCAAGATTGAATTATGCAATCTCCTTTCTCTGTCATTTCAACAAGAGTGTGGGAGCCCAGCTATTCCCCTTGGAACCTGTCACCTTTCCTGCCCTTCTTCTTTTATTTCTCTTCTTTACTATATCACACCGATGGTAAAGATGAATGTTTTCACACCCTTCTCTTTCTTGACAGCATAACCCATTTTAATGTTTTATGTGCCTACTCAATATTTGCCTTAACCTAAAATGAAAACAAAATAAAGGTTAATAATTTTCATGCACACACTAAGAAAAATAATGCAACCTTCTTAAGGGTGCAACTGTGCACCCTTATGGGTGAAACTGTGCACCCTTATGGGTGAAACTGTGCACCCTTATGGGTGCAACTGTGCACCCTTATGGGTGCAACACATAGGGGAGACGGTAGCAGAGTGGTTAGCGTCTCCGACTGGCGTTCTCGGTGACCCGAGTTCGATCCCCGAAGAAAACCTAAACCTTTCTGCACCGTCGAGTGGCCTAAGAACACCCACATACCCTGCCCATCAACTCTACCTTCGATTGCGAGTGCATCGGAGGACACGGGGGCGGCATGAGCCGCCAGTCACTATAAGAATCCTGCCTGCGCCACCACGGGCGAGGACCAACCATCAGAGCCCTCAAGGGAACCTCCAGAGCCTACCATCCGAGCCCTGGTCACCACTGCCTACAGGCGCTATAGGCTAAGATGAAAAAAAAAAAAAAAAAAAAAAAAAAAAAAAAAAAAAAAAAAAAAAAAAAAAAAAAAAAAAAAAAAAAAAAAAAAAAAAATTTTTTACCAATACTAGGTTTAGTTGGGGAGGCGGTGGCCGAGTGGTTAGCGTCTTGGAGTGCTGAACTCAATGTCCCAAGTTCGAATCCTGCCGGGGGCAACTCTTTCATCAAGAGACTGGTAGGGGAGAAGAAGGTCCCGAATTCAAGTTTCACCAAGGAGTAACTGTCAAATCCATCGTCGAATGGCCGAAGAAACCCGCATGCAGCTATATTCCTGTCTTCCGATTGCGAGTGTGACGGAGGACTAGGGGCTGCATGAGCCTAACCTGGAAATCTGAACATCACAGAAAACGAGATCTTCACCTAAGACCACAGGTGTCCCTATAAAAAATCCAGCCTGCGCCACCAACGGGCGGCCCAGATCGACCAACATCAAGACTCTCCATAAGCCTACAGGCGCTATAGGCTACAACGTAAAAAAAAAAAAGGAGAAAAAACTGTGCACCCTTATGGGTGCAACTTTGCACCCTTATTGAAGGTGCAATATCTGTGACACATTTTGCACCTTTTTTTGTGTGTGTACATTCTACACTAGTGTGTACATCCTCCGCAGTGTAAGGGTTAGCACGCTCGGCTCACAACCGAGAAGTCCCGGGTTCGATCCCCGGGCGGAGCGAAGACAGACGGGCGGGCTTAAAATCCGAGCCCCTGTCCACCCAGCAGTGAATCCCCGGGCGTTAGCCGGGGGTTTGTGACCCGCCTCCCGGGTTGGTGGCTTCGGCTAACACTAAGCACTAAGGATGAATGATAAAAAATGTTGATATGGAGACGGGGCCATACGAGCGTTGATCAGGCCCTGTAAAATACAACTAGATGAATACAGAACAAATATCTTATAGTCATGTCTTAAGAGGCAATAGTTGTGTATATAAAGATCTATTAACCCCTTGAGGACCAGAACGTAATTTCCTTTGTAATTTGGGTACCATTAGACGATTTTTAGTGAATATAGGCAATATTTTATAGATATGACCTGTTTAGTATCCTTGTCGACTAACTAATTTGGTATATTCAGTTACTTTTCGTAATTTTATGGCTCGAAAACACAATTTTTTATAGCAAAGGAAAGATCTGGGCGTGAAGGGGTTAAGCCCTTGTTTACATGACTTACACAGGATAGCAAAATTATTCTATCCAATAAATCCTCAATAATAATGATGTGTTATTAAATGGAGGGGAGGCGGTAGCGGAGTGGTTAGCGTCTCCGACTGGTGTTCTCGGTGACCTGAGTTCGAACCCCGAAGAATACCAAAACCTTTCTGCTCCGTCGAGTTGCCTAAGAACACCCAAATGCCCTGCCCGTCACTCTACCTTCAATTGCGAGTGCATCGGAGGACACAGGGGGATGCCGAGCCCTGGATCACCACTGCCTACAGGCGCTATAGGCACAAATGTAAAAAAAAAATATATATATTATTGTTATTGTTAGTTGTTCATCATTAGAAAGGCTTCCATCTCTACCTATATATATGTTCCAGTTGTTATATTATTTAGTGTTATTTGTCAGGAATATATATAATGTTATTACCCTTACAGAAGTTTTAAAAGTAGATAGAGGGATACAATAAAGGCGATGTAGGAAAAGTTCTCACGGCTAGTAAGCAGGGTAGAACAAGAAGTAACGGATTCAAGCTGGGAAAGCATTGATTAAAAAAGGAACTAGAGAAAAACTGGTTCACAAATAGGGTGTTGAATGATAGGAATGGACTCTGTTTATTAGGTAGTTAGTGTAGAGTCACTAGGGAGCTTTAAAGGGAGACTGGACAGTGTTATGGATACGGATGAAAGGTGGATGTAGCTAATGTTAAGTAACAGGAACTACCTCGTGTAGGTCTCCCGGCCTCTTGTAGCTTACTTATGTTCTTATGTTCTTATGTTCTACCAAAGACTACTCTATACTGGACTTGCTACTCGTGCCCCGCGCCAACCCGCCCATGACCAGTGGAGGCCAGTTTTGAGATTCCTGCCATTTTAGAACATCATCCCTATTTCCCTTCCTAAGGTTTATCAGTATATATGATATACTGTTATCTTCGTAAATGTTTGTTCTATAATATTATCAAATAAAAAACAGTAAAATACACTAAAGAAATGCCATTATGAGAGAGTTAAAAAATATGCATGACCTCAATATATACTTAAACTCTTCTCCATTTAATATTTTGCGAGAAAACATTTTAGATGAAACATATCAATAGAAGCGGATTGTCATTAACTTTTCATTGATATATTTAGTTTTCTGATAAATGAATTAGAACCATGCATAAATTAGCGTTAACTAAAGAAATAACATCATCAATCGGATCAGCAAGTCAAAAAGTGTTCCATGAATACAGTAGACTATGGCTTATCAGTATAAATGATACACTGTTATCTCTGTAAATGTTTGTTCTATAATATTATCAAATAAAAAACTAAAATACACTAAAGAAATTCCATTATGAGACTGAAGAAATATGCATGAACTTATATTCACTTAAACTCATCGCCATTTAATATTTTGCGTGAAGACTTTTTACATGCAACATATCAATAGAAGCGGAATTTTATTAGCTTTCCATTGCTATATTTCGTTTTCTGATAAATGAATTGGAACCATGCATAAATTAGCGTTAACTAAATAAATAACATCATCAATCGGGTAATTATCCCGATAGATGATGTAATTTTTTTAGTTAACGCTAATTTATGCATGGTTCTGATTTATTTATCAAAAAACGAAATATATTAATGGAAAGCTAATGAAAATCCGCTTCTATTGATATGTTTCATCTAAAATGTTTTCTCGCAAAATATTAAATGGCGATGAGTTCAAGTGAATAGAGGAGCATGCACATTTCTTTCATGCATATTTCTTCACTCTCATAATGGCATTTCTTTAGTGTATTTTACTGTTTTTTATTTTATAATATTATAGAACAAACATTTACGAAGATAACGGTATATCATATATATTGATAAACCATAGGAAGAGAAAAGGGAGTGATGTTCGAAAATGGCAGGAATCGCAAAACTGGCCTCCACTGGAAATAGCCCCAAATGTATAATGGCAAATGTAATGGCAAGTCCAGTATAGAGTAGTCTTTGGTTCTACACTAGACCAGGCCCCACAATCACTTTCATTCAAGGTTTGCTGACTTGCACACAACTCATCACTGTGAACATACACCTGTGTATAAAACACACAAACACACATATAAATAATTATAATAGAATATATACATCTAAGTATCATTAAGACTTTTAACAACTAGTAAATTGGAAAAGCTTACAAATTAATCAACGAGACTGTAATATATTGAAATTAGCACAGATTTTATATTAGAACATTATATTAAGCAGAATATGAGAGTAGGAGGAATGGATCAACCATTGTTGTTGGACCCGTTATTCAACAAAATTGATGATATAGAAAAATATTGAACGCAACGCGAAGCGCCACGACTGGTCGTGGTAGCAGCCACACCGGTTTGGACACGTCATCACGTCAGTCACAGGCATCGAACTCACAGCAGTGACACAGGACGAAGCAGTGAGTCTCGTATTGACACAGGAACTGCGAGAGGTGGACATTTATAGCGGCAATTGGGGATACTTCTGAATGATTACTTACAAATCCCAGTCATCATGTGTTTCATTGCAGTATTTGCTAAGAGCAATCTTTACTGAACGATTTGTTCTTTCGCTTTGTCCATTTGTTTGCGGGTGGTTTGCGGAGGCCATCAAGTGCTTGATGTTGAATAGTGACACCACATTCTTGTTGACCTTGAAAATTAATTATCTATAACATTATAGATACGTTTATGTTGAGCCATCATCTCGGCACAAGAAGCTTGTAGCCTTTCCTTGACCCTTTTGTGTATATTAGTAAAGACATGCAAATGTTGATCCAGATAGCTATCTATGTTATACACAGGTTTATTTGGCTTGGCCAATAGGTATCCGTTAATCCGCAACATAAAGTATGTAGTGAGGAGACTTGCCCGTGGACTCGCAAACTGAACTTTTAATGCAAGCCCTCACGTAGGGTAACCAATCTTCCCAATCGTCGTGCAAACTACGACAGGTTTCAACGCGTCAAGGATCTTCCTGTTAACGTGCTCCGCCAGCCCATTTGAGCTTGGGTGGTATGCAACCGTGAAAGTCTGCTTAATATTGTACAATGTACAAATCTCCGTAAGCAATACATTACGGAACTCTGCGCCATTATCACTGAGCAATACTCTTGGTGTGGAATAAGGGCAGAAAAGATGAGTAATTAATGCATGGGCTACAGTCGCAGCCGTTTTATTCTTCACCGGTGCAAGGACTACAAACCTTGAAAAATGATCTACACACACCAGAAGGTATTGTGAGCCGTGATGACTTTTGGGTAACTAGAAGATCTATAAAAACTACTTCCCATGGTTGCTCAGGTGGTGGGTATTCTAAAATAGGAGCGGGTCCTAGAGTCGTCCCTTTGTGTTGGGCACAATATACAATCAATCAATCATTGGGGGCATACGCCGGGGGGCGCGTCGCCTCGCCCACCCTACGACGCCACTCCCGGGGGTCACCACGCGCGAGTTCCCATGCAGGCTCCTTTCCCATACCAAGCAGCTCTCGACAAGAAACATCAACTTGCCCCAGCCACGAGCCTTGTGGGCGCCCCCTTGGCCTCCTCCACGCCGGATTGTCTCTTACAGATACAACCCGATGGGAAGGATCGGTTTCAGGGTAGCGTGCCACATGCCCATCTAGCCGAAGTTGGCGCTGACGGACTATGCAGGTAATAGGCCTCGATTCAGTCTCACGGTGCAATCGCTGATTTGACACGTAATCATCCCAGCGATACCCCATGATTCTCCGAAGACACTTATTACCAAAGGCATTGATTCGTCTCTTCAAGTCACTATTTAGTGTCCATGTCTCACAACCATAGAGTAAGACAGGGATCACAAGCGACTTGAAGATCCGGATCTTTGTCCTTCTGCACAGGTACCGACAACGCCAAATACTCCCGCTGAGCGAGTCCATAACACCGTGGGCTATGCCAATCCGCCGTAAGAATTCTTGACGTGACCCGCCGTCATTATGGACTGCGCTACCAAGGTATGTAAAACTTTCCAAGATCTCAATGTCCTCGCCACACGCATGAACAGACTGTACTGCTTCATCTAGTAAGTCTCCAAACACCTGGACCTTGGTCTTGAGCCAGGAGACCTCAAGTCCCAAAGGCTTTGCCTCCTCGTGCAGCGCCCCGAGAGCCATCACCAGGACCTCCAGCGACTCAGCAAAGATTACTGCATCATCGGCAAAAACAAGATCAGTGATCTTGGTGTTGCCGACGGATGCTCCACAATCACTTTGATCTACAACCTTGTCCAATACCCAGTCCATACAAGCGTTGAAAAGTGATGGGGTAAGGACGCACCCTTGCCTCACTCCTGTATTCACAGGAAAGAAGCTGGATACACCTGCCCCACACTTCACAGCACTCTCAGTCCCAGAATACAAACCAGTTACCAAGCCAATAGTCCTTGCAGGAATCCCTCGAAGTCGCAGAAGATCCCAGAGTGACTCACGATGCACTGAGTCAAACGCCTTCTTGAGATCAACATAGGCTGCAAGCATCCCCTGTCGAAACTCACGTCGGCGTTCCACCAGGACACGAAGCGCTAGGATACGGTCCGTTGTTGACTTACCAGGCGTGAACCCAGACTGCTGAGGTCTCTGATGCTTCACCAGATGACTGCGAATCCGTATCAGCAATAGATGGGCAAGCACCTTGCCTGGTACGCTGAGCAGTGTAATACCGCGGTAATTGTTGCAGTCCTGACGGTCCCCTTTCCCTTTCCAGATAGGGACGACCAGCCCCCTCTTCCAGTCAGGAGGAATGGTACCTGATTGCCACACGGCAGTCAGGACAGCATGCAACCCGCGGATCATGGCCTCACCCCCAGCTTTGAGGAGCTCCGCACTGATATTACAAACACCAGCTGCCTTTCCACCCCTCAACTTTGCTACAGCCTCTCTGACTTCGTCAAGAGAGGGTGCGGTTTCGTCAATGGGAGGATCGGCATCCACTGCCTGTAACCCAGTGGTGTGAAGCTGCTCAGTTGGAGGGTCCACCGTGAACAACAAAAAGGGGGGGGAGGGGTCTGGTTAGTTGGAAAGGTAACCAATTTTCTTTGCCACCAAACTATCAGTGCTAATGTATGGAACTGGACGACTGGCAGGCATGCTGTGGTGTATGTGGCCAGGGGAGTCCACTCCAAAAATGATCTAGATCAGCTTTAGACAGTAACCGATCCTAACTATCTGTAATGGACTTTCCATAACCCAATGTATAAAACACGGTTGATGCCAGTGATTTTCATTGGTGGGTTACCCTTGCCAGTGACCATTAATTAACCCCTAAAAGCTGACCTAGATCAGCTCATGAGGTAACCACTTCAGATCACTTGCTAAATCTTCTGCAGGGTTCCAAATATCATGAATTGCCTTTTCCAGTGATTTCCAGTTTTGGGTTACCCCTGCCAGTTACGCCCAAAAATTGAAAAACCTCAGAACTGACCTAGATCAGCTCACGAGGTGACCACCTCAAATCATTTACAAAATCGTCTGCAAGGTCCCAAATATCATGAATGGCCACTTACAGTATATTCTAGTGGTGGGTTACCCCTGCCAGCCATGCCAAAATTGCAAAACTTGAATGGACCTAAATAGCTCACGAGGTAACAACATAATTAAAAACATACTATTCTGCAGTTATTCGTGTTACGGTACCGAATTCAGTATACTAGCGATAGTTTAATAGCGCCTAGTCAGTGGNTTCCTTTTGAAATTTCTTGGTTTGGAGGAAATAAATGTATGAAAACAGTAACAGCCAAAAAAAAACTCGAACGGGTAAAATCAAGTGGAGTGAGGGAAAATGAATGGGGGAGGTGCTGCAGCCGCTCCGACTAGACTCTCACTACGCGTGCCTCTCTCTGCCTTGTAGCTCTGGTGTGTGAGGGTTGCTAGTTTACCAAAAGCTGAATAATTACACATACATTTTGATTTCATTGAAAATAAAGCAATTTACGCAATTCTTTCGCTATAGGGTGGTAAATCAGGGTACCTACTAC
Source organism: Chionoecetes opilio (assembly GCA_016584305.1). Classification (NCBI taxonomy): domain Eukaryota; kingdom Metazoa; phylum Arthropoda; class Malacostraca; order Decapoda; family Majidae; genus Chionoecetes; species Chionoecetes opilio. The sequence goes on from JACEEZ010010591.1 coordinate 171,929, forward strand.
GCTCGGTACTACTACGCCACGTACGGCCGAAATCAAACCCGCATTAGGTTGAAATAAGGCCATTTTTGAGGCACTTAGGGATACGGATGGCAAATTTACACTACCCTCGATAGACTTTGTCCGAAGGTGGTGAAATCCGGTGTTGTCAGAATTTGGAAAATTTCTCGAATTTTGGCCTCAAAGGAGTCGGTCCCCTTAATATTGTAAAATGTACAAATCTCCGTAAGAAATACATTACGGAACTCTGCGCCATTATCACGGGAGCAATACTCTTGGTGTGGAATAAGGGCGAAAAGATGAGTAATTAATACATGGGCTAAAGTCGCAGCCGTTTTATTCTACACCGGTGCAAGGACTACAAACCTTGAAAAATGATCTACACACACCAGAAGGTATTGTGAGCCGTGATGGCTCTTGGGTAACTAGAAGATCTATAGAAACTACTTCCCATGGCTGCTCAGGGGGTTTGGGTATTCCTAAATAGGAGCGGGTCCTAAGTCGTCCTTTGTTTTGGGCACAATATCACCTAGCAATATATTCTTCTATGTCCCACGCATCGTGGCCAAAATACACACGCCTCGCGGCTGCTAGGGTACGATTACGTCCTGGGATGTCCAACCAGGGGGCACATCGTGCAGAAGTTTGAGTCCCTCGGAACAAAACGTCAGGGATAACATAGTTCCACTGGGCCCCTTTTTTATTTGGCAAATGTCGGCACAGTACCTTGTCAGTCGACAGGAAAAAGTGAGTAATTCACTGATAATGATGGTAAGGAGGTCTCATCGCCTGACTCTAAGGGCCAGTTGCAAGAAGGTCTCGTCATGTGCCCTATAGGGTCCCGGCGTGGAAATGCCCGACTGCACAGGTTCAAGAACAGCTCATTTCACCCCCATCGTTTGCCCCATCGAAAAAAAGGCGTCAGGAAATCATGCCGATGGGGGCAAAATCAGCCGTTCATAAAACTCATCAATGGAGTATCACGACGGTCGGGCGCCCCACTCACTATCGTGTACTCGATGGAAAACGTCCATTTCTTGCAACTGGGCCTAAGGCATAGATGACTCTTCCCCCAAATTTCATGTTTGCGTTGTTCGACGCCCAATTCATAGAGTGACAAATTCAGCACGGGATTTTCCCCTGTGACCGCACCCACCACCGGGACGTTTCGCGATAACGCGTCCGCTACCACATTTGCACGTCCGGGTAAATATTTGAAGGTTGGGTTAAACTCTTGGATCGTCAGATACCATCGTGCAAGCCTACCGGATAAATTCTTACCCTTAAATAACTCAGTAACGGCTGCATGGTCGGTATAGACAGTTATTGGATAGCCAAACAAATCGTCTTTGAAATGTTTGAGAGCCCAAATTACTCCGAGGGTCTCTTAATGTGTAGTGGAATAATTTACCTCCGCCGGGATAACTGCTCGCGTACGCGATTACACGGTTCTTCCCTCTTTCATCTTTCTGCATCAGTACTGCCCTTCCTGCCTAAGTTCCTTAGCTGAAGCGTCTATACATAGCTCAAATGGAGCTGACAAATCTGGGAATGCCAAGACAGGAGCTTAACGAGTGCATGTTTTAACTCTTCGAAACTTTGTTCATGAGGAGCATCCCAGTGAAATGAGACATCTTTTCTTAACAGCTGGTTTAGGGGAGATGCCATTCTGGCGGAATCTTTGATAAAGGGCCGGTAAAAGCCCGCTAGTCCAAAAAGGATCTAGCATTCTCAACACTCTAGAGTTGAGGAAAATTTTTGACGGCCAATACTTTATCGTCCATGGTGTGGAGTCTCTCCCGGTCGACAATATGGCCCAAGAAGCTAATCTTAGCTTTCAAAGATGCACACATGGTGAACTTGGCTATGAGACCAGCTGACAACAATCTCTGCAAAACTGACTAAAGTTTTAAAGGGAGACTCATGGTGTTTACAGCAATTATAATGTCATCCAGGTATGCAAACACAGAGTTACCTATCATACCGGTAAAAATTGCGTTTATCATTCTCTGAAAAGTAAGCGGCGCGGATTTCAAGCCAAACGGCATCCGAAGCCATTCGTAGTGACCTCCCGGCGACTGAACGCCGTAACCTCTCTGGAGGATTCTGCCATGGGTACCTGCCAGTACCCTGACAAAAGGTCCAAACTACAAAAAATTGTATTACCCGGACCTAACGACATGAGCAGATCTTTTAGGACTGATGATCTGATCGCGAATACGTGTCATCTTCTGAGACCTGTTTCACTCGCCGAAAGTCAATAACTGGGCGAAAAGTTCTTTCCTTCTTCGGGACAAGGAACAAAGGACTGTTCCAGGGTGAGCACAAGTGTTGAATAACTTCTTGCTCCAACATTTCCTCTACATGTGTATCTACCACAGCCCGTTGGCTATGAGGTAGCCTGTAAGCAGGAATGTAGACAGGTTTGGTCCCTGGACTGAGTTTAATGTGATGCTCCGCTTTATCGGTAGCACCAAGAGCTTCACCGGTGAGTGCAATGACATCCCACCGCTGCCACCAAAATGTTCTGGTTATACCTTTTTGCGAGTATTTCTACTAACATAGGTACTCACCATAAAAGCCGAAGATGAGTAATGTCCAGTAAAACACGTTTCAATCACTGTATACGCTGGAAAGTTAATATGTGGGTTCGTGAGGATGTAGAGAGACGCCAGGGTAATTGAGGTAGTATAATTATGTAAATCTACAATATATACACTTGACGAAATGTACAGGAGTCCCTGTTACCTCCGTCTTACCCTTACAATGGTTATAAACGCTCTCCCGTATGTAGGTATGTAGTCGCCGACGGCGGTGAGCCGCCGCTGCTTCTCTCATGCAGGTGTCAACTACTGGTTTATTTTATCACACATATTCGTCTGCTCTAGTGATGGACCGAATGTCTATTTTCCGTATTCGCGAATGCGAATGCGAATGCGAATATTTGGTTTTAATATTCGCGAATGCGAATGCGAATTGCGAATATTACATAACATTTCAAGTAATACACTATTTTTCATATCATACAGGTAACTGAAATATTTTGTATGTATTGTACGAGTTCAGCAATAAAAATATGAATGTTTAAAGTAAATTCCATTCAATTTTATGTTGCTAGGTTGCGGGACGAGGACCCACTCTTACACGAATACTTACATGATAATATCTTACATGAATAATTAGTATAGTTTACACTGTGCAATATCACTAGAGATAATCTCGAAATAATCCCAAACCACACTGGTGTGACTGGACGTCAAAACGTAGTAGGTTACTGCAATACTGTTAGCTTTCAATAACCGGTTTCGATACCCCCTGGGGGTATTGAGGCACTACTTTAAGAACACCTGTCTTCGACCAATGTCATACAGAGACTGCAATATACCGTGTCTCCAAGCTGTCATAAGCCTTCTCAATGTCGAAAAATATGGTCACCTGGTGTTGTCGAGAGGCAAATGCCCCGCATATGGATAACTCTAAGGAAATAAGCGCTTCCGTAGTGGAGTGATGCTTACGGATGATTACGGCATAAGTGGAGCAAATCCATTTTGTTCCAGTAGTATATTAATGTCAGGCATATTCTTTTCTCCAGCATTATCATCATCAAGCATAAGTGCAAGGAATCAATCGTAAATTGGGATCAACCTTGTTGCCTGGATCTGCTATAAGCATAAGTGTTCCAACAGAGCTCTCTTATTATATCTGTCGTAAGAGTTCTGGCATTTTATTTTAACACACGCCATCATGGCATCAAACAGAGAAATTCCATGTCATCAAAAATGTGTTCAACTCCCACAAAGTAATAGCAGGAACAATCATTACCATTGTCCTCAAAACAAGACATGACCGGTACTAGTTGTAAAAACAAAAACAATACTACTATTTAGGGGAGGCAGTAGCAGAGTGGTTAGCGTCTCCGAGTGGAGTTCTCGATGACCCAGAGTTCGATCCCCAATGAGAACCAAAATATGTCTGCACCGTCGGGCGGCCTAAGAACACCCACATGCCCTGCCCATTAACTCTACCTTCGATTGCGAGTGCATCGGAGGACACAGGAGGGCGGCATGAGCCTCTAATCACAGGCGTCACTATAAAAACCCTACCTGCGTCACCACGAGCGAGGGCCAACCATCACAGCCATCAAGTGAACCTCCAGAGCCTACCATCCGAGCCTTAGCAGTCACTGCCTGTAGCCCTGTAGGCGCTATAGGCACAAATGTAAAATACATATAAAAAAAAAAAAAAAAAAACTGCAACACAAAAACTCTGCCTACAGCTGCCACACTAGCGTGTCCCCGCCCACTAATGAGCGTCGCAGGACACAAGTGGAGCTGCCCCGTGAGGGTCTCGCCTGTCCTTAACAGCAAGTTTCCCACCCGTGGTGCTTCCATTTAACTAGCCCTCTGAGGCCCCCCTTGTGTCACTGGTCTGCGCCAGATACCAGCAGGGTTCGACTTTGTACCTCACCAAGGGACGCTGAGAATGACATAATGAATATGCAACAACGTTGAGCAACGCAGTAAACAAACAAGGTCTCCTGGGCAGCCACTACAACCCTGTGGGGAGCGCCTCGGTTCACAGGAATCACGACATTACAGTTCAGCTAATTTTAAGCCGTGTTTTTGTTGTCTAAGTATCGTCTTGGTACGAAGACCGTTTTTTCTGGCAATTGAAAACGGATTGGTTTCTGCGACAAAAACACAACAAGCTTGGTAGGGGCCGAAATAATAATCAGTCCAAAATATTGCAAACAATATCACAAAGCAGTATAACACACATTTCAGCAAGTGTTATTGGAGTGGTCTTCGTAATCCAAGACGGTGCTTGGACGACAAAAACACGGCTTAAATCAGTAAACTAGCTGTTAGTTAACACGGGGCACTGGGACTAAATCTCGCTCGAGAGACGTTGCAAGTGAAAGTGGTGAAGCCCAGGCAGCAATGTAGAGCAGCTCAGCAACCCGAGGCCCCGAGGGGCGAGCTGTTAAACTGTTGTGCGATGAGGTAGGAGCGAGAGCTGCTGAACCTTCCACGACGCGTGACGACGGTTCCTGGCTATTAGATAGTATTGAGGGGGCTACTCGCGAGGTATTTCATACCAAAATGATGTTGGTATGAAGAAATCATTTTGGTCCATTCTTGGTTCTGAGGTGTGTGTCGCGAGTACTGTTGAGTACGACCTAAAACTTGAACTTGAGTTGGGAGTCACCCAGCGGAAGCCTTTTGTCCGGCGTCATAAGTAAACAAACGCTTTTCCCTCATCCAGCTGATAAGACTTCAGCATGGCAGCGGTCTCTAATACCGAAATATACCGAAATAACCCTATAAACATACCGAAATATATAAAAAGATACATAGACGCATTTCTATGTATGTATTTCGGTGTATTTCGGTAGAGACACTACCATGACAGCACACGGCGTGGTAAAAATGAATGACGACTGCACGTTCATTTTCTGAGACACTGAATAGTTTTTCCTTGCCTATAAGTAGCGCTTTTTCTGATGGAGGTATTTTAATGGGAAATATTCCGCAGAAGTTGGCGGCGCCAACCACCCAGGTAATCGCGCACCATCAAATTAGTTGTTTTTTAACCTAAATAGCTCACCAAAACCTAACCCAAAACTACCCTAAGCCTAATATAACCTAAACCAAACCTTAACATAACCTAAATCTAACCTAACCAAAACTAAACGTAACCTAACTCAGCAATTATTATATAAAAATAAGTTATATTTTTGGTTTCCGGAAGTGAATAACTACTGCACAATATACGGAGCCGAAAATAATAGAGCAAAAGTAAGCTGTAAGGCCTGTAAGGTCTGTGCTGACGGCGGTAGCGACCGCGCAGTTCTCGTCCATTATAATAACCCACGGCGTTCATGATGAGACATTTTGATGACCACATGTGACAGTAAAAATAAGTTTACTTACATTGTTATCATGGGCAGACACTGGAAATCCTATCAGAGTGTTCACTTTATAAAGTTACCATTCCCAAGTTCCCTGAGGAGGAAGTGACTCATCTTAGGGAAGGACTGCACACAGAAATAAGTGAATGAGGTTGGGGAGGCACTTGTGTCGCAGTGGAATCATAGCGGAGGATAAAGGGAAACATGGCCTAAGAAAAAAGTACTTTATTCCGAATTAGTTTTGGCCCGTGGGCATCTTCAGAGGAATTTGGGTCACAGGCCAATCTGCTCTATGGGGATCCGGGAGATCCATTGCCTGTTACGGATAAAACCCTAAATTTTACTAACTAACCTCACGATAAGCCCCTAAAAGTTACTATCCTAACCTCACCATAACTCCCTAAAAGTTACTGCCCTAACCTCACTATAACCCCCTAATAGCTACTAACTAAACTCACTATAACCCCCTAAAAGTTACTAAACCTAACCTCACTATAACCCCCTAAAATTACTAACCTGACCTCACTATACCCCCTAAAAGTTACCAAACTAACCTCAATATAACTCCCTCAAGGTTACTAACCTAACCTCACTGGTATCCGGACAGTTTGGCTACGGACAATGTGTCTACCGGACAATGTGCCTACGGACAGTTTGCCTACCGGACATTATGTCTACCGGACATTATGCCTACCGGACATTTTGCCTCCCGGACATTTTGCCTAACAACGAACGATGTTAGGCAAACAACTGTTAGGGATGCCTAGCGAACAACTGTTTCATAAACAAGTGAGGGTATTCTTGATAAATCATTATCAACCTAAACAGCGTGTCCAGCTAGTAAAGAAGTGGTATATTGTATTATTCCTTTAGCCAGACACGGGTTACACCAAACACCAAGTGCGCACAAGAGTTTATTAATGCGGGATTATGTATAAGTTACAGCGGTGTGGGGTAGACTGCCGGAACACAGGAACTCCTTAAGTGCCGTTCTGTGCCCCAGTTTTACATAGTACTTTTCAGGATCCCAGTTTCATGTCTTAAAAGTAAAGTACTTTTCAAGTTCCCAGTTTCATGTCTTAAAAGTAAAACATAATGTTTTGTATATGATTTTAAAGATCAATGTATTCTTTAATTTTTTGTCAAGAGAAAAATGTAAATTTTCATTTTTTCTTATATAGATTTAGTGATGAAAATATTATCGATTTTTTTTTTTTTTTAAAGAAAAAAATATATATATGGAATTAAAACAGTACAATTTCCTCTTGACAAAAACCTAGATAAATGGTTGAAAAAGATAACTCTTTTAGAATTTTTAAATCCCCTGAAAAATTAGTGTTCTGGGATTTTTTTCTTCTAGCAAAGTATTATTTGTCAGAAATTAGCGTTGACAAAAATAACTATCTCATAACTCAGTAAGTATAAGTCCTAGGTGCATCAAAATTGGTACACTTCTTCTGTACCTATTAGGCATTTATATGTGAAAAAAATATTGTTCTATCCTTATTGTGAGGTCCGGGGGAAAGCGAAGGATAAATAAGGGAATAGAAGAAGGGAAAGAGGGGAGAGATAATCTCTGATAACGGTAGTGGTAGAGAGAGAGGCGACAATGTTTTCGCCTACACCAGTTCCTTATCAAACCATCAAGGGGTGAGCAAAGGCCATCTGCAGAATTGCTGACATAGGTATTCAGCAGATGAGCGTCCACGAGGAGGAGTAGGAGGAAGAAGTGAGGAGGAGTAGGAGGAGGAAGTGAGAGAGACGGGAGGAAGGAGAGAGAAAGTGAGGAATGGGAAGAGAGAAGAGAGGAAGAAGGAACGAGAGATGGGAAGAAGGGGAAAGGCATTGCTTATATCGATGACCCAACAGAGCGTTCAAGGAGCCATCAACTCACGCAGTCAGCTCACACCTCACTGATTAGCTGTCACACTGATATAACCTTTGACCTGTACCCACCAACACACGCCTCGCCTCTCCCTGAACACAGAGGAGGAGAATCTTTCTAGCCTTGAGTGCGTGCACACGCATTACTGCGTCGCGGTGATCACGTACACTTGCTACACCTTACACTTGACAATTATTAACGGTGATATTTGCACATTGTGGATTTCCCCACGCTAGTACTGACGCATATGTATACTTTTACTCGGCCATGTCATTTTCTTTGATGTTGAACATCATGTAATCCATTGTTCTCTAAATTTGTCTGTGTATTTAGATCATATTTTACGCACGTTTAGCGATAGGAATTAAGCTTTGAGAAGTTTAGAGTTTATATCTTATTTATATTTAGCCTTTAGTTAGGTGTACCATTTGTTATTCCTTAGTTAATTCTTATGTGCCAAATTTGAGGACAAATTATATAGCGGCCCGAGCAATGTCAGTCAGTTTTTACTTCTAACATATATACTAACTTGCATGACTATTACTAGTGAAATTACAACTATTATCACACAAGTGTAACCAGTATTATAAATTCTATACAGGATATTTGCATTACCTTAACATCAAAAGAATTAATATATTTTTAGAAACATCTTAAACATATAATTATATATATATGTTATATATATATATATATATATATATATATATATATATATATATATATATATATATATATATATATATATATATATATATATAATTATACATATATCTTTCCTGCTATGTTCCTCCGTGAGAACGATGAATACCTTGCATTCTCTTAGCTCGAGCCAAGTAGGTCACAGGACAAATGCCTAGCTATCAGCAATAAGATAGGTTCAACGAACTTCGTAACGGAGGAGAGAAGGCATCAGAAGCCGGGTGAAACGAGGAGAACATCTCGGATCTTCACACTACCTGGACGTGCCACACACGCCCTCCGCCGAGACACCCTGGTTGTGTTGTACTGGTTGTAATCTCTACGCTCCTTAATGGACTTATAAATAAAATTTGTACAAACCTGGCCGTACCATTTTAACTGATCCAAATAAGTCTCTACAAATATATAAGACTTATAAAAACAAAAATCCGATATATTTGATTTAAATAAGATTTATTTAATTTAAATAACTTTTTTGTTTATTTATTTGATGTTCTACAATCTACATGAAAGCTAACTACTACACGATATTATTTAGCATATTTATAACTAAAGAGATAGAATAAGTGATATAGATATTATAGTTTTAAGGCGCCGCAACTGCGGGATTATTGACGCCTGCTTACAAAAGATACAGTAAAAGTAATATTATTTTTTTTTTTTTAAAGATATAATCAAAATATTTAAAATAACAAAATATATAAAAGAACAATAGTACATTAAAAGCAATAATAATATTACCTGGATATTGTGATATTTTTTAGAACCTTCAGTTCGGGTGGCATAAGTGGAGCAAATCCAATTTGTTCCAGTAGTATCGTAATGTCAGACATAAACAGACCTGGGCAGTATTTAAATAAATTTGTATTTAAATACATTTGTGTATTTATAAATGTATTTATAAATACATTGGTTGTCATGTATTTAAATACAGTATTTAAATACTTTTATGAGTATTTAAATACATTGTATGTAAATTTAAATACTCATAATATAAAAATGTAAATACTTTTTTATCAGTTAATTTGGCCATAAACCCGCCCAACTATCTGGCAACCCTGATGCTACAGTGAACCAGTGTTTCCACTTTCAAGGAAATTTCCTTATTTTAAGGAAATTTTGGCCTGAGAAGGAAATTTCTAAGGAAACCCAAAAATTAAGGAAATCCAAAGGAAATCCATTTTTTTCGGACATGTTATAATTTGTGTGTATTTAAAATGGATTTAGAAATGTATTTAAATACAATTGATGTATTTAGTATTTAAATACAATCGTAAAATGTATTAAGTATTTAGTATTTCAATACATTTCTCCCATGTATTTAATATTTAGTATTTAAATACATTCAATGTATTTATTGCCCAGCTCTGGACATAAATTGTTTTTCCGCCGTTAGCATCGTCCAGCATGAGTGCAAGGAATCCATCGTAAACTGGGATCCACCTTGTTGCCTGGATCTAATTGGAGTATAAGAGTTCCAAGAGCTGTCTTTTTATCTATGTCGTCAGAGTTACGGCATTTTATTTTGACACGAGCCATCACGTCATACAAAAATTAATGTGGATGAAAAAGTAATCCAATTGCCTCAAAGAAATAACAGGAACAATAATACTAAAGTCCTCACAAGACCAAGACCGGTAATAGTTGTAAAAATAAAACCAAGACCACTATCAAACTGCAACACAAAAACTCTGCCTACAGCTACCACACCAGCGTGTCCCCGCCCACTCATGAGCGTCGCAGGACACAAGTGGACCTGCCCCGTGAGGGTCTCGCCTGTCCCTAACAGCAGGTTTCCCACCCTTGGTGCTTGCTACCTTTAACTAGCCCTCTGAGGGCCCCCTTGCGTCACTGGTCTATGCCAGTGACCAGCAGGGTTCGCCTCCGTCTCACACCAAGGGACGCTAAGAGCGACAGAATGAATCTGCAACAACGTTGAGCAACGCGGTAAACAAACAAGGACCTCCTGGGCAGCCACTACAGACAGCCCTGTGGGGAGCGCCGCGGTTCACAGGAATCACAGACACAGTGTTATACTTCAGCTAAATCAGTTAACTAGCTGTTAACACAGAGCACTGGGACTAAATCCTGCTCACTGTGGCTGTCAGGTCCAGAGACACGTTGAAAGTCACAGTGGCGAAACCAAGGCAGGCAGTGTAAAGCACCTCAGGGACACGGGGGGCGACCTGTTACACTGTGCGTTGTGGTATGAGCGAGGGCGGCAGAACCTTCCACGACGGCTGCCGGGCCGAGACTTGGCTGCTGTCAGTGCTACCAGCGCTGATGAAAATTTCTTTCAAGATGAGCTCCAGATTTATAATCCAATTGCCACAAAAAATTGCAGGATTATAATGGACGAGAACTTCACGGTATTTTTCAGAGACACCGACTGTTTTTTCCTGGCCTACAATAGATGCTTTTTTCTAATGGTTCTTTTTTTTCTTTCTTTCATTCAGTTTTAAAATTCTTCATTCCGTCTATACCTTCTTCTACCATTTCCCTAGTTATCACAAAGATATGTGATAACTAGGGAAATGGTAGAAGAAGGTATAGGGGAAATGGTAGAAGAAGGTATAGACGGAATGAAGAATTTTAAGTCACCAGGACCAGATGAAGTGTATCCCAGAGTACTAAAATAATGCAAAGGGGTTGTTAGTGATGCGTTAGTGCATATTTTAAGTGCCTTTTTAACTTGCCTTCTGCTGGTCCCCTTGTGTCACTGGTCTACGCCAGTGACCAGCAGGGTTCAACTCCGTATCACACCAAGGGACGCTAAAGGCGACATAATGAATCTGCAACAACATTGAGCAACGCGGTAAACAAACAAGGACTTCCTGGGCAGCCACTACAGCCCTGTGGGGAGCGCCTCGGTTCACAGGAATCACAGACACAGTGTTACAGTTCAGCTAACTCAGTTAACACGAAACACTGGAACTAAATCCCGCTCATTGTGGCGGTCAGGTCCAGAGAAACGTTGAAAGTGAAAGTGGCGAAACCAAGGCAGCAGTGTAGAGCACCTCAGGGACCCGTCACCCGCGGGGCGACCTGTTACACTGTGCGCACTGCGTTGTGGTATGAGCGAGAGCGGCAGAACCTTCCACGACGGCTGCCGGGCCGCATATTCTCCAGGCGTTCGCCCTATTCAGCAGACCGCTAGGTTAGGTTAGGTTAGAAAAACGTTTGGTTAGGTTAGGTTAGGTTTAAGTTCATAAATGTGGTGGTAACTTTGTGTGGGAATCACAATGAGGTTATTTTCAAGAAAATCCTGTGGTTAGTTTCGGAGCTACAGCCATGCGTAGAGGGCAGTGTTGTAGTCAAGACCAGACCCTCCGAGACCAAGACCAAGACCAGACCCTTCGAGATCAAGACCAGACCTTCCGAGACCAAGACCAAGACCCTCCGAGACCAAGACCAAGACCAGACCCTCCGAAACAGAGCAAGACTAAGAACAGGCATATAGAAATATTATTTTTAAATATGACTATTATCTGAACGTTTTTGGTCTGTACTGCGTAAATACTAAATTGTTTTGTCCTGTGGCAGTCAGATATATAATGAGTTGGAGTCACAGGCTCTATAGCCTATTCCGGAATTCGTCTAACTATATTATGCATGTATGTAACACTCACTTGTCCTGATGGGATCGCCGCAAGTGCTTGATAAAAGCCGACGTCGTGTCAGGCTTGTCCGTGATGCTTTGCTTGCAGAAAGTACAAACTGCTGTGTGCTTCCGGTTTCCGTGTTTCTTATCAAAAAACTCCTTGTGGTCCTTGAACGCAAATTTGATAACTGCTGAAGATGCCGACATGATTACTCATTCCGGTGTGCGAACGGAAACTAAGCGAGACTAGTCCAGGGCGGAAACTCACGAAGCACTTTATCACTTTTTTTTGGTAGGAAGTCCGACTTCGGTGGTAATACGAACCCACAGCGCGGCTAGGTCGTAGATTTGGTCGTAAACATGCACACTGGCCAACGACTGCTCGAGACTGGTATTAGCAGAGGTAGGAAGTATCCAGGGGCCACATTCAGAGACGCTAACGTCCATGTTTCACGACCTAGCGACTGCCATCAGCTGTTTTGGTATTCTGCGTGGAGATTGATGACGTACTTAAAGACAGGGTTTATAGACTACAGGGTTAAACCGCGCGCAGCTTAGTGACGTCAAATGCAGTACTCGACGACGAGAAAACGACGAAGTTTTATCGTGGACTATTCTAAAATATGCCCCGAGTCTCATCGCTGCAGGGCTCGTCTCGGAACCCCTAAGAAGCTGCACACGGGGCCGGGCAGTAATCAGCCTGCCCGGGGGGGAGGTGGGGAGGGGTCGTATCCAGGGTTCTTTAATTGAGTCGTGAGGAAAAAAATTAAAATAATTGTTGAAAAAATGTCTGGTTGAAGTAGAGAAATACTTTGTTTTTTTTCTCTCTTTTTCCATTCTCGTAGATAACTTAATGTTTCTTTTGTGCTTTTGTTCATGTTTGCTTTTCTTTTTCATTTTCTTCATTGTTTACCGCAAGGAATTTTATTTGATTTTTATCAAATAAGATCAAGTTATGATTAAGCTTTGTTCCCTACGGTACAGAAACCAGGAGATATTCTGAAGATTATTTATTTTTCCAGTATGTAGTACTATGCAGGATGCTTACTCATGTAAAACACAGTTTTGTTTGTAAATAATATTTCATTATATATACAACGGGGGGAGGGGCACCATAGTTATCATATATATATATATATATATATATATATATATATATATATATATATATATATATATATATATATGAAAGACTGCGAAGAGCGAGAAGAGAGCGAGAGAGAGAGAGAGAGAGAGAGAGAGAGAGAGAGAGAGAGAGAGAGAGAGAGTAGACAAAGACGTATGGGGAAAGGAAGCAAATATAAAAAACGTGTTGATAAGAGTAATAATTGAATAAGAGAGAGAGAGAGAGAGAGAGCATGCAGAACGGAGCACCGGAGACTAGTTGCGCCCGCGGGCGCTTGTCAAAGACTGGCGACCATTTTTGTGAGGGAGGGCTGACTGAGGCTGACCTCCGGACTGCATTTGACGTCACGCGCACAAGAGGAAAATTTCAGACTAGCAGTGGAGAGACCCAATAGTCTGTTGATCCTGCTTAAAGACGTTGAGCTGTCAAATTACGGCGACTGCCTGTAAGGTGTTGTTGTGGACGCAATATACATAAAAATACTCATAAATTGAGTATATATGATGTTTTCTGACTCAAGAACTGAACAGGGCAAGTATACAAACGAAATTAGGCCATGTAACAAACCCAGCCGCTTATGGTGATAATGTTTTGGGGTGACGGGATAAGAGTGGTGAGCTGTGGCATCTCACCCGCGCGTGTAGGGAGTAGCGATGCCAGGTACCACCACGCACGGATTCCGCGGCAGACTGAAGGTATTTTCCTTAATTAAAACCCAAGCTCTTTTCCATCCAGCAGTGAATGGGTACAGGGTGTAGCCGGCGGTTTGTGACCCGCCTCCCGGGGTGGTGGCTTCCCCCAACACTAAAGGACGGCGAGCTACGAATAGATAATAGCAAGCGAAAAAGATCACAAGAAGAAGAAGAAGAGCTCCCTATTACTCTGAAGGAATAATAAATAGCTAGAATACAAGGAAGTACAGCCACCGGCGTGTTACCCGCGTGTGTGTGGAGGTAGAAACAAGTCCTGAAGCGACGGAGATGACACAGGGGATGAAAGAATGATGGAATAAGCTAGAAAATATAAATAAATACAACGACCTTGAAATGCAGGCAGCGGCTGCTGGCTTGTGATTGGCTGACACGTTTGAGACACAATCTGTTTGGCTGGCACGTTGTTTTTCCCACAATTGTGATTCGCTGGCGAGGCTGTGACTTCGTTGTAGTCGCTCAGCCAATCAGCTATCGATGCCCATAGCAGCCGTGTACCGCCACTGCCATGTCTCGTACTGGAATACCCACGAGCTCCGGGGTGTAGAAATAGAGGAAGTTAGTTAAACTTTTAACTCTCTCTGAATGTCTGCCCAGGCTCGCTTATTATTGCTTGGTATGCTATGAAATACCATTTTTCTAGGTGAATGTAGACATATAATTGCATTTGGATGGCTATTAAATATATATATATATATTTTATATTATTATATATATATATATAATATAATATATATAATTTATATATATATATATATATATATGAGTAAAGAGATGAAATACAAGCAAGGGTCTCATCCACGTCTGGCAGCGCGGCCTTCGGCAGCACCAGCAGCAGTATGAAGCCCGTGAGGTGGATATCAACACCAAGAGAGATCTCTTTGGTAATATTTAGTAGGGGTGCGAGAACCTTGAGGAATTCTATGATCACTGGTGATTCTATGGTGCTATCACGGGCGTAGGAGCTGACTGTCTTCTCAGGAAGGCACAGGTACAGTTTGTTTGACGGGGGTTGTGTGGGCGGCGGAGCAGGAAATGGCCACCCACGCTACTCCGCCAGGGGGAAAATTCCTTGGTAATTATTTAGTAGGAGAGCGAGGCCCCTTTGAGGAATCCTATGATCACTAGTGATATCCTATGGTGTATCACAGGCGTAGGAGCTGACTGTTTTCTTCGGGAAAGGGGCGGGTTTAGGCGTATGACGGCGGGTTTAGAGAGAGGCGGCGGGCGGGGCAAGCCCGCTCCTCCGCCACGGTAGGTTGGGGCTGGTTTAAACGTCTTATTACTCGTTATTATACAATTTAGTGATTATGGTGAGAGGTTATATACACACGTCATTATCTAAATCAATGTAGCACAGTGTGTCACCAAAAATAAGGGTGATTTAAAGATGTAATGATGAGGTGACTGCTGGCGTGGCAGTGAGTGACGGAGAAATTCTTGCCGCGGGGCCACCCCATAACACAAATATTCACTATTTTAACCCATATACACACCTTCTACCACTAAACCACTAGCAACACAGGCTCCTTACTTATATATCTTACTATCTGATACATTAAAACTCCTTAAAACGCAAGCATTCCAAATAAAACTAGAATTAGTTTGAGAGGGACGAGGCAAGGTCGGCAGACAGAAGGCGGGGAGAAGGCAGTTGGCATCCCAATTCTTGCCAGGATATATGTCTCGCTGGCTTGTGATTGGTCGAGAAGTTTTAAAAACAGTTTGTCATTGGCTGGTGACGGAAGACGCCTTAGCCAGTCAGGGCCTTCCTACCCGCTTACTACCTACCTAGGGAGGCTTGCTGGTTTCGGTAGTAAGGACAGGTAGTATCTAGGTAGTGGGAGAGCAGGTCGTTGCTGACGATAATACCTCCGTTGCTGGGTTCCCGCCCAGTACACCTCACTGTCCGACGTCCTATGTCACTGCCAGGCAGAGTTGCCAGATCCTGCCAATTGTTATATTTCTTGCCAGAAATTACTCAACAAATTTTGGAATTTGCCAGAAATATTCGTCAATCGAATTTAATTTTCTTATGATGAAAAATAGAAAATGCCAAAAAAGTAAAGTGTGAATGCCAAAAGTATATTTTGTGGTTTGTACACCTGGCAACCCTGCTGCCAGATGTGCTCGATGTAACGACTAACGAGCTCTGGCACAAGGGGGCCTAAGGGTAACGTATAAGGGAGGAAATATATTTACAAAATTTAATATAGGGAAAAACTAAAAACATCTAGGCAAATATTTCTGCTTTCATTGCTTCGTTGGCAGGAAGAAACAAAACATAGGACAATAGGAATTTTTGTGGTTGCGTTTTCAAAGCGAGCTAGCAAACCTGTGGTGAAAGTGTGGGGAAGGGTGCGGGGATTGCATAGACCTACACATATATGAAGTACACGGAGGTGAACAGAGTTGCAAACATGCGTGCGTGCAAACGGAGATTATCACTGCGAGAATGGCCATGTCATGCATGTTCTCTCGACTCGCACGCACTTTATCAACGCTCACAAGGCTCAGCTCATGCATCATCACCGTAGAGCTAGTCAGGCGTATTGTAGAAGTTACAACGCTGTATGGCGCGCCGTGAATCGAAAACCGCCTTTGATTTTTCTCCGTGTATGATAATAAATTCCGGGACCTTCCCCCCGCCGCGATGCACTTTAACCCTGGTCTCGCCCCAAAAACTCCGAGACCAAGATCAAGACCAAGACCACATCACACGAGACCAAGACCAAGACCACATCAAAAGGGTCTCGAGACCAAGACCAGTCTCGAGACCTACAACACTGGTAGAGGGCAGCCAGCTGCCGAAATGGGCGAACACATGGGGAATATGCTGCCGGGCCGAGATTTGTCTGCTGCTATTTTTTTGGGCAGTGGCCAGCTGAGCTGAGGCAACAGACACATGAACACGAGTATGGAACTCTGTACGAAACAGTAAAATAAGAAAACGGCATATGATGGTAACTAATAGATTTGACAATGTATTGTAGTATGACTTAATGATGAACCGTTGGACTCCAGGTGGTTAAGACAATTATTGTTGACAGACAAAATAATTATAAATATATAATTCCAGCTTCCTTATAAATATGACATTGCATTTTTGGTCAGCATGTCTCGTAGCCCAGGTGTAAGGTTTTGTACCCCTGGTGGTACAGGTACCCCAGGTAAGAACCCCGTGCTCTAGATAGTGTCACATCGGCAAGTATCCTAGACCAACATAATCAGGCAAGTGTGTAGATTCAGGAACCGTGTTAATATAATTTGTACAAGGATAAATAGCTGACCACTAAGGAGTTGAAAGAACAAAGTTTATGCGCTACTTTATTTAGCCGTCATTTTCGTATAATTGATTTATGTTGGGAGAGTTATGCTAATACGATCCAAAATTTTCTCAGGAAGACGATGGTGGCACTAGTTTTTTTCTTCAATATCAAATGTTGGTGTCGGAAAACTAGTTGGGAATAAGGTTTGATAAGCCAGATGGTCGCCGCACTAGGCTACGGGCGTCACTCATCACAATACAGCGGGATGCGGGACTCGCTTTCTAGGTATATAACTCTGTGGTGAGCTTATATTCACATCATTATGTAAGAAGACGCAGAATGTATACTAAATAAAAACAGTGAAGGTGAGAAAAAATGTACAAATAATGAAACAGTTAAATCCCCCGCGAGTATCTACGGCCGAATAAATCAGA
This sequence comes from Chionoecetes opilio, assembly GCA_016584305.1. Classification (NCBI taxonomy): domain Eukaryota; kingdom Metazoa; phylum Arthropoda; class Malacostraca; order Decapoda; family Majidae; genus Chionoecetes; species Chionoecetes opilio. Next base: position 189,564 of record JACEEZ010010591.1, read on the forward strand.
TTAAGAAAACACTACAGACTTATTATTTGTTGTTTACATCAACGACTTAGATAGTGAGTGGGCTTAGCAGGGTCATCAGCATGTTTGCTGATGACACTAAGATAGGTAGCGTTATTAGATCACTCTGATATAAACGGTTTGCAGGGAGACTTAAAAGTGCCTCGAGTTAACAGAAAACGCAAGAAAATTGCACACATGCGTAAAACTCTTGCGAATAAGAAATGTACATTTTTTTCCCGGGTTTGCGGCTTCCCCACCAAAATTTGCCCCTAGAGGAGAGCTCGACCGCGTACGTAGTCTCTGAGACGGAAACTGAAAGATGAAGCGCCATTGGTTGGTTAAAAAAAAAAAAAAAATTAGCCGTGAATGTAGTACGAGGCTGCGGAAAATGGGGGGAAGCAATGTTTCCATAATATCTCAAGAAACCATATTAGCTACGATAAAACGTTGTGCAGTGCAAACAAATCCAGATTTCAAAAAGGGCTGCCCTGTGGTATAAGCGATTTAAATTCCCTTGAAAATGACCGAATTAAGTTTGTCTTTAGGTCATATTACCCGAAAAAAAATCCAGAAATCAAGGGAAAATTGCATACATGCGTAAAACTCTTGCGAATAAGAAATGTACATTTTTCAAAGTTTAATACGATTCCTGCAGACAAGGTCTCCATCAAGACAAACAATATGTTAGACGGATGAAAGATAAGATAGATCATAGACCACTGTATACCTGGACTGCACACTCGACAATGTTTTGAATTGCGGGGCTGCATAGGGGCCTGCGGGGCGCCCGAAAAAGGATATGTGGGGTTTTGGACTATCATATTAGACTGGTTTATCAGTATATATGATATACTGTAATCTTCGTAAATGTTTGTACTATAATATTATCAAATAAAAAACAGTAAAACACGCTAAAGAAATGCCATTACGACACTTTGAAGAAATATGCATGAAAAATTCATGCATATTTTTTCATTCTCGTAATGGCATTTCTTTACCGTGTTTTACTGTTTTTTATTTGATATTATTTTAGAACAAACATTTACGAAGATGACAGTATATCATATATACTGATAAACCAGTCTGTATGATGCGATATATATATATATATATATATATATATTATAATATATATATATATATATATATATATATATATATAATAAATTTTATATATATATAATAATATAAGCGAAAGTGTGTCTGTTGTCGTCTGTGTGTGGTGTGTGTAGTATAGGTTTCCCCCCCCGTGGGGGCAACACCTCATATGGCACATTTTGGAAAACCCGGGTTGACCAGGGGAAGGTTTTAAGCCACTATGAGGGTGATTCGATCACTTTTTTTTTTCTTTTTTTAGCAGCCTAATAGCGACAATTGGAAAAAAAAAGTGGGTTGCGAGAATTTAGGAAACCTTTATGTAGGGTGATGGGTAATGGGTGAGTGAATGGGTGGGGTGATGGGTAATGGGTGTTGGGTGAGGGGAGTGAATGGGTGGGGGGTGATGGGGGATGGGTGAGGGAATAGGTGGGGGTAATGGGTAATGGTAAATATAAGCGAAAGTGTCTGTCTGTCTGTCTTGTCTGTGGTGTGGGTGTGTGTGGTGTGTGTGTCTGGTATAGATTCCGCCCCCGTGGCGCAAATCACCTCATATGGCAAAATTTTGGAACGGGTTGACCAGGGGGAAGGGGTTTAAACCCCAAATTTTGAGATGATCCGATCCTTTTTGTTTTCTTCTTTTTTTTAGCAGCCTATTAGCGATAATTTTGAAAAAAAGTGGGTTGCGAGAATTGAGGAAACCTTGATGTAGGGTGATGGTAATGGTGAGTGAATGGGTGGGGTGATGGGTAATGGGTGTGGGGTGATGGGTGAGTGAATTTGGGGGGGGGGTGATGGGTGATGGGTGAGGGAATAGGTGGGGGGTGATGGGTTATCTATACTAATGTTTAAACGAAAGGGGTGTCTGTCTGTCTGTCTGTGTGTGTGTGTGTATGTATGTGTGTGTGTGGTATAGGTTCCGCCCCCCGTGGTGGAATCCCATCATATGGCACAATTTTGGAATCAGGTTGACCAGGGGAAGGTTTTAAGCCTACTTATGAGATAATCCGATCACTTTTTGTTTCTTTTTTTTAGCAGCTTATTAGCGAGAATTGTGAAAAAAAGTGGGTTGCGAGAATCGAGGAAACCTTGATGTAGGGTGATGGGTAATGGGTGAGTGAATGGGTGGGGTGATGGGTAATGGGTTTGGGGTGATGGGTAATGGGTTTGGGGTGATGGGTGAGTGAATGGGTGGGGTGATGTGTGATGTGTGATGTGTGATGGGTAATGGGTTTGGGGTGATGGGTGAGTGAATGGGTGGGGGGTGATGGGTGATGGGTGAGGGAATAGATGGGGGGTGATGGGTAATGGGTGAGTGAATGGGTGTGTGGTGATGGGTAATGGGTGAGTGAATGGGTGGGGGGTGATGGGTAATGGGTGAGTGAATGGGTGGGAGGTGATGGGTAATGGGTGAGTGAATGGGTTGGGGGTGATGTGAATGGGTTGGCGTTAATACATACATTTCTACATCCATGATTTCAAGAAAGCTAGAAGGGGCTATCTGGCGAGTGTGTTTGGTGGGCCGAAGGCCCACCAAACACAGGTGGTGGGCTGAAGGCCCACCAATAGCCCTCTGCAGGAGCTAGCCAAAAAGTCCGCCCGGAGGGCGGCTTTGCGGCTAGTATATATATATATATATATATATATATATATATCCGAGCGGCCCTCCGACTTCAGGACAAGTTCAGGCCCATGTGCAGCAGGCCGATATTCCGTGCGCAGTCCAGGTATACAGTGGTCTATGGATAGATAGATGTATGGTGCATCAATAAGCTGCTGGTCCATTGAACGGCACAAGGAGGCGCTAAATATAAAAACAGTTATATCTAAATATCTGTATTAGCAAAAAAGAAACGGATAGATGCTTAGGGTAGATCTCGTTGAGCTTAACAAAAAGTATTCATATAATTTTTGGTCTAGGGTCAATAGTTTCATAGTATAAAATTGGGTAACGCAATAAAATGTCGCCTCCGTGGTGCAGTGGCTAGCGTGCCTGGCTACGAACCTGCGGGCCCTGGTTCGATCCCGGGCCAGGGCAATTCGGTGACCAGCCTACCCAGCTGTTCTTCCCTCCTTTCGGGGTTGATAAATGGGTACCTGGGGTTACCTGGGGAAGGTAACTGTGGTAACCCGGGAGTCACACTAGCCCTGTGTCCCGGAGTAAGGCTCACAACACCACAGGCTCTANAGTATGGTCTAGGATGATGATGATCTCAATAACGGTCCAGAAACAGGTATTCTATATAAATATCTGTTAGCAAAAGAAACGGATAGATGCTTAGGGTAGATCTCGTTGAGCTTAACAAAAAGTATTCATATCATTTTTGGTCTAGGGTCAATAGTTTCATAGTATAAAATTGGGTAACGCAATAAAATGTCGCCTCCGTGGTGCAGTGGCTAGCGTGCCTGGCTACGAATCTGCGGGCCCTGGTTCGATCCCGGGCCAGGGCAAGTCGGTGACCAGCCTACCCAGCTGTTCTTCCCTCCTTTCGGGGTTGATAAATGGGTACCTGGGGTTACCTGGGGAAGGTAACTGTGGTAACCCGGGAGTCACACTAGCCCTGTGTCCCGGGGTAACGGGTCCTCACCCACCACAGGCTCTAAGGGCTAATGCCACGGAGATGAGCACCGCATGCCACGCGCAGCTTAGTGTATGCTCCCATCTTTACCTTTTTTTAATAAAGGTAGTGTTCTGACATTTTTAAGCTGCCAAAAAGTTGGTAGAGTTTTATTGTCCTACAGACGTAAAAATGATCTCAATACCAATTGTACATCTTGCGAAGAACAATAATAATTGTTCTATATATTTTTTTCACAGAACCCTGCCAGTCAAAGAACAGTTTTGAAGTTTTTTCAGACGTTTTTTCAGTGTTTGACGACGACTCCACAGCATACCATGTTGAACTAGTCGGCAGTCTGAAAATGATCTTCAGGGGCTTTGGAATGACAGCTGTGGATAATATGTCATATTTTTGCACAATTGTGACAAAAGCATTAACCCTCGAAGTTGTGCTTAATGAGGCCAAGGAGTTCAAAAGAGCCTTTGCTTTATTCAAAGCAGCACACCGGGACGACTGGCAATATGGTAGAATCATGAAGCTGGCCGGAGTGGACACTCAATCACAGGAACTTCCCTCACCTGTACTTCTGTGCCATCACTAGGGCAAAGGGAGGATCAAGTGGACGTGGACTAAATGCATATCAAATGTCCACATACTCCCTCAAAGAGTCAGCATCTACACTGGAGAGATATGCAATGGCAAACCTAGCAGGTGTGCACAAACTGACACAGGATTTGGCAACCGAAATACACACCCTGACAGGAAAGGATGTTGGGAGATATGTAGGTGAAAACATTGACCAAGTACCTTAGCTTCCACAATGCGGAGTCTTTAAATTAACTAACAAAAACTGACACAACACCTGCAGAATGTCAAGCTCAGAAAGCGAAGCAAGAGGGGCCAAGAGAGGGAAAGGCGGAGTTGTGAAAACCTCTGTTGACCCCGACAGGAAAACAAGAGCATCAAAGCGAACCAAGCGGCCCACTGGAGCCCCTGAAATGTCCTTGGAGGAGCACGATGGTGGGATTAAGAAGTCCCTGGCAATGATAATGACAGAGATTGGGAAGGTCAACAGCAAAATCTCAAATATTGATATTAAAGTCTCAAATATTGATGTTAAGGTCTCAAATTATGGGGAAAGACTTGAGGCGCTAGAAAACCAGCTCAAAAGTGCAAGCCTGCTGGACAATCTAGGTGCAGGAGTCCCTGGCCCTGGGGGAAGAGGTAAAAGAGGCAACATTGGTCAACCAGCCGGGGGTCCCAATCCAGCTCCCATGCCTGCTCCAAGAGTTGCCTTGGCAATTGGACGGGGAAGAAGTCACGGGTTCAGCTTGCGTGCTCCGGTACTTTCTTCACAGCCTGGCCCATCCAATGCAAGCGACATGGAGGATCCTACTATGGTGGCCGACGGCGCAGGTGATGTGGCCTGGGCTGATGATTTTTAGCCCTTTTGTAAGCAATCTGCAGTGTGCAGACTGCAGGGTGTGATAGAGGAGATAATTAACAAAAACTGACAAACGCACCATGAAGGACGATAGGAAAGTTTATCTTAATGTTGTCATTGAGTACAACAGGACTGGAGAGAGGACCCGAGAAACCTCAGGAATGATGGTCCTGTGCGCAACCAGTGCCAAACCCCGTAAATACACAAAAGAGGAGCTTGCAGGAATCGAGATGAGCATGTGCTTCAAGTCCGGGGGAGGAATCCTTCTGGTGATTTACACTGGAAAGAATGTTCCTGTTGGGCTGCCGGCAAAGGGAGTGGAGTACGACATAGCAGGATTCATTGAAGTGAACCCTGTTGCAATATTCTCCTATGATCTCGATATCTGTATTGTGGCAGGAGGAATTGAGTGATCACTTGCAAACAAACAGAATCCAAAATTCTATCACTTATGTAACTGGAATTTCACTCTTCTTTTAATTTAAATTGGCAATTAATAAAAACTGACACCAACACAAATCCAACATAATCAATACAACCACCAGGTTTGAATGCACAGAGCCACCAGACGCTCCAGAACCACAGTATGTTTACAGGAGGCAGACCCGAGTCACAGCAGCCATCACAATATCCCATCTGACAGCCTGGGAGGAAGGCTTCGCCCCTTTTGATCTTGCTGGGTTCTTCAAGAAGAATGGAGTCCTACAGGATGGGACAGCATCAGCCCTCTCAAGACAGTATGCAAAATGGCTTTACAAAGCATTTTGGAAGGACAAGAACACCAAGAGAGAGCTAGACATGGACATCCTGAGGGCTGCAAGTGATGCTACAAGGATAGGATCACTCAACTGGTCAGGCTGTGATTTTGGCCTGCCTGTGACTAGCTTGGGAAAGCTCCCCATTATACAGAAGCTCTTTTCTATTAGAGCCCCATGGGATAAAATGATTAATGAACTTTCTAACTCCACAGACAAGAGTATAGAATACACTTTTCAGTTGTTTTCTGTCACATTTGAATTCCATGGAGAGTACTGTGTATTCAAACATGGGAGGGAGAGAGTTGTGATGACGTGGCTGATGTTGTTAGCCTTCCAAGACTCAATAATAGGACTAATGGATTGCTGCATGTTCTCCTACCTCCATGATGCAGAGTGTCATCTTGACGCTTTTCCAGTATGTTTCGCAGATGGTGGTGGATGGAATTGAGACAGTGATTCTTCTTGGAGATGAGGCCTATGACACCCTGAAATCTCTTCACGCAGCTGCAGTGGGGAAAATCCTGAAACTTGATGGTGTGTATCAAAATCGCCTTTTTGAGGAGGAAACACAGGAGCTTTCTGGAAGTGCCCTTAAGGGATTTCTTACAGAGGATGTTGCTTCAGATGAAGAACCTATGAGAGTCCTGACTCTGTGTGGGATGGCTAAGTGCTTTACATATCCTGTCATAGACATCTTGCATCAAGAACCATCTTGCATCAAGAGGAAAAAACTACATCATGAATTGGTTAGGGTACTCTAAGTGCCCCACTGAAATCATGGATAGGGTGAGAGTTGAAGTGACTGGCAAGGTGCTCTCATGTTCCTCTGCACCAGCACCTCAGCATCAGTTTTTGTTAAGGAAGTGGAGCGATGTACCAACAGACATGATTCGGTACACCATCAAAGTGTCATTAGATAGGCAGAACTCCTTCAATGTCCTGCGAGGCCAGAGAGCCTGCTAAATTAGGTAGTGACACACTACATAAGAAGCAAAAATCACCCCTTGCTCTTAGTCTGTCCTGACCACCTGGACAAGTCTGCACTTCCGGCTGCGAGAAATGTGCATGTGTGGTGGAAATCCAAACCTGGATCAGTTGATCGAAATTTCTCATCAAGAAGAAAACATTCAGCTCACCAGAAATGTTTGTGCTGAAGAGACACAATCTCAGAGGTGAATTCGAGCAAGGGGGAGGTAATACCTTGCACAGGGGCCACATCAATTTGGACACTGTGGTGATGTCATATATAAGATCAACACCGATACAGCAATTGAATAGCAAAGCCAAGGGTGGGACTTCACTATCATGTTCAAGGCAATCAAGATAACTGCAAGCAGTAGACTCACCATATGCTCATGGACGAGAGGACATAACAGGTGATTGGGGTGCGGCTTTTTTTGATGGTATGTCCATCGCACCAAGGCCATACAATCATCAGTTTTGAAATGTTACCATGCTCAGTATGTTGGATCAGTCTAGGAACTGAGAAGTATTTGCGAATTCAGCGGTTAGGATTGGACTACTCAGATGAAAAACAAACCCGTATAATTGAAGAGAGTGCACACTCTACATGGCTGAAAAAGTTGGTAACATCAGCCAGTGAACATGACCAAATTCCACATGAGTCTTGTTTTTTTTTTTTTTTTTTTTTTCAACTGGACCATGTCAATGTGCTGATGATTTGGCATGAAGAACAGGTCTAGTTTTAACAGATATATCTAGAGGGACATGGATTGCTAATGGAATGCATATTCCAAAGGATGCTATCCGTCTCCATTTAGAGACATAATTATGACATCTGTGCTCTAGCCCTCCATGACAACAGAGCCTGTGAGTCCATCAAGTACCATCGATGGATCAATCATTGCAGTGGCAGACTGAAGACTTACATGCATGGTTGGTCCTATGCTCGACAGAGACAGAGTACTGCGAGGGAGGAAGGTTATGCTCTTCTCTTTCCTCCAAAGAAGGAATGATGAATGACTCAATCAGATATGGAGGTTTTTCTTCATGGAGTGACAGCTCGGTGCTAGGAAACGGCATTGCAAATGAAAAAAAGGGTAAGGGACAATGATGAAGCCATTGATTAAGATATTCTGTTGTCAGAAGATGAGCAGTCAGTGGACCCTGCACATGCTACTAGATGTCATCCTGTGGAGATCCATAATCTGCACAGCGAGCCTCCGACTTAGCGGGCCCGACATGAGAAATCCCATTCCTTGTGAGTTGGAGGAAGTAGAGAATGGAGAGCTGCCATTGCTGGTGCTGTGTATAGGAACAATGACCACAACATATGGTGAATCAATCTATTCAGCCAGTCTACAGTATATAAGGACTCTACCTCAAGTTCTATATGGACCTATGTGATGCCCGAGGAGAAATAGGCATTGTATCTGCCATATCAGAAAGTCTTATATTCATGATCCAACTCCACAAAGCATTCACATGTTGAGAATCTCTAATGGTCCTGGAGCTCTACTTCTGATGAGTGTTGTGCTTCCTATATCGTGAGTTTCATACAAGAATCTTAGGAACTATTGTCTGAAAAAGACCAACTCAAGGAGCCTGATATTGTGGCTGTGGAGGACCAAGAATATTGGAGTTGAAGTGAAAGAGGAGGAATCCTTTGTCAGGAAGATTTGGAGGCCCAATCTTGGTGGCCACGGAGATCAATGCAAACATGTGTAGGTCATATCACCAGGATGAGGGTTATGATGGGTGCCGGAAACAGAACTTCTAGAAACATAAGATTAGACCCTATCTCCTTTTATACGAGTTGAAAAATTCTCCTTAAAATGGACATGGGAGTATACATTCCAAGACACTCCAGACCACAGCAAAATAATCCAGAGTATCAGGAAGGCAAAAGAGCTCAGTTGGGAGGGACACTCCATTTTTGCCATAAGCGACACCATTCCGAGATGCCCCCCACATTGTACAGGTGAGAGGGAGAGGATATATTGCTCCTTTGGATCAGGGGAAGCTGTACGACCAGAAATGAGGAAGCTTCGGTGGCACAGGAGTGCGGGGTATCTATCATACGTGCTGATGTGCATGGTCAGACCCCAAACATGCAGGCAGTAGGGCCCAGGGAGCACTAATGGCAGCCTCGTCGAATCAATAGCTGAACTCAGGTGGATGTTCCCTTCCCATTGACAGGCAATTATGACTTTTGCACGGATGATACATTCCTGCTATGGGAATACACCCTGTAGCAACTCTCAGCTGATGGTGTATATATGTTAGGAACTTATAAAAATTGCGAGATATAGACAGATAGTCGTCGGAGTCTTTATGTTTTTGAACACACATCCCTATTCAATATTGTGTGACTACAAACCATTTACGACACTTTTGATGCTGGAGGGATAGATTCAATGACAAAACAGCCAGATGATGATAACCATATCCCAGTACTATAAATAAACTCGCCTTCTTCTCCATGTATTTAGTTCCAACAGAGTGTACTGAAATGAAAGTTATTGATATACTTTAAATCTGCTGCTCGCTGGATATGATGATTTTCTGGTTATTACTTTCGCGAGAAATTCTATCACAATAGGTAGTCCACAACAATCAGAGATGAGTAAGTCCTGTAACACCGTTTTCAATCACTGTTATCGCTGAAAGTTAATTTGTGGTTCGTCAGGATGTAGCGAGAGACGCCAGAGTACATGGAGGTAGTATATTGTGTAAATATACAGTATATACAAATAAACGAACATGGGAGGAGTCCCTATGAACCAATAATCCGTTACCTCCCTGGCAAAGGCTATCGCCGCTCTCAGTCTGTAGTCACGCGGTGAGTCGCGGCTGCTGATCTCAGCAGGTGTCAACTACTTGTTATCGATCACAATATACATCTGCTCCAATAATAAACATATGGAGAAGCAGCGTCATGTCTTATTACATGTACCATATAATAAACTATAATATAACTACTCTATATGTATATCTATTTATGTCACCATATATTTATAGAGATAGAAATAAGCTAATGACCTTACATCCATCCTGCCGGTTTTGTCTATACTGTGACCAGCAGTAATGCAACTGGGCCGCAATACAAATGTGCACACCCAGACCTATCACACCCATACATATGCCTTAACATCGCTCGGTACGGCCTGGCGCGCCCAACACGGCATAATATAATGTACCTAACCATAGTTACAAAATTTGTAATCTGTCAGACCTGTGAAGATTGATCTTTTCCACGTTAAAAGATGTTTAGCACAAACGTCATAGAAACTTGACACAAACAACAAAGTAGGCTATAGTACAACAGGGATATAAAAACAAATGGAATTAGAGGTATTCAGTAAGGTGTTCTCAGATCGCCGGCAAAACTGCGGACTCGTCAGAAAACTGAATCTCAGAGAAGTATTACTAACAAAAGATATTTAGAGGAATGTTAATCTTCTGAAGAGATTTGAGCGGCAGACAAATCGAGTGAGAGAGTTTCCTCGTAAAAGATTCCTGGAAGCATACAAAAGCCAACATAACATAATGACCAGAAACCCGTTCATAGGAGTTCCGTAGGGCAAACGACGGTCACATGATGTTCGACTATAAAAAGAAAATATTGAATACCCTGAAACGGATTCAACGTGCTGAACTGGATACCTTTAAAAAATGTTCAATTCAAATAAGGACAGCAGCAAAAGCACAGATAGATAAGGTTTCTACACTGCGCGATTCCACGGTACGGTAATCACAGTACCGACCGATGTAAAAGAAGAGACATTCGCGAAAAACAATGAAGCGAAGGTGGGTGCTGTGAGAGGTAGTCGGTCGGTAGAAGACTATACGACTCGAGACCATCCAGGTTAACTCAAAACAACCGCGAGGGAGATTTTCCTCGGCACGGCGAATTGTCTATTTACCACAATATGTAGTAAATCGACAAATCGCCCCGCCTTGCACGAGGAAAATCTCCCTCGCGGTTGTTTAGTAGGGCAGCAGACCGTATAGTGTACGTAGATAAGCGGTAGTTGACACCTGCATGAGAGAAGCAGTGGCATCCCACCGCTGCCACCAATAATGTTCTGTTATTCACTTTTCGCGATAATTCTTCACATAAGGTACTCACATAAAAGCCGAAAAGGAGTTAATGTCTAGTCCACACTTTTCAATCACTGTATACGCTTTTAAAGGTAATCTGGGTTTCGTGAGGATGTAGAGAGACGGCCAGGTATGAGGTAGTATAATGCGCTATAATCTACAGTATATCACAAACAACGAAAATGGGCAGGAGTCCTCCGAACAATCTCCGTTACCTCCTGGCACGGCTATCGCCCTCTCGCTGAGTCACGGCGCTGAGCCGCCGATGCTTCTCTATGCAGGTGTCAACTACTCGTTTATCGATCACACATATACCTACTGCTCCACTAATAAACATATAGTGAGAACAGGTCAGTGTTTCTACCATAGAATAAACTGATAAATATAAATATCAATACATACTAATTATGTTAACCATATATTTATAAGAGATGGAAAATAAGCTAAGACCTCCTCCAATCCTCCGGTTCCTCTTTACGCTGACCCAGCAGTAAGCAATGGGGCCGCAATACAATGTGGACACCCAACCTAGGCCTGAAACAATGCTGCCACACCCATACTGGCCTTAAACAATGGCCACACCCATACTCTAGGCTTAACAATGTGCCACACCCCTACCTAGGCCTAACAATTATATTTCACTAAAAGTACTAAAGAACCCGCTCATCTTTAATAGCCACTTCATAAAAAAATATAATTAACCTCTCCCTTAAAAAAATGGGAATACATCCTAGACTGACCAAGAAGGTCAAAGTTATTCGGGTGCATAAATCAGGGAGTACAAGTGATATTTACACGTCATCTATTTCAATAACTTCTGCTTTTAGTAAAGGTATTCATAAAAATAATTGCACCCCGTTAATAAATTACTCGAGCAGACTAGCTTCGAATCTCAACATGGCAAATCACTCTACAGAAACTGCAATACTGGAGTTGTATTAATAATGTTTAAAATACTAGAAGATAAGTGTTATGTAGTTGGGAATTTTTTATGGATTAGGAAAACTTTGATTCCGTAAATCACCAAATATTACTTTTATAAACTGCAACACATTCGGATTAAGGTTGTAAGCCTTAGTTATTCAAGAGTTATATGAATAACAATTAACAGAGTTATATGAGATATCAGGTGTGTATTGTAACACACATTTAAGCAATATTCAGTGGAGTAACGGAAGGATCAATATCTTAGGACCATGTATTTACTGAGATATATTGATAGGATGACGTAGAGATATAGATATTAATATATATATAATATATACGATAATCTATAGATATAAGCTATATATCATATAGAGAGATATATTATATATATGGATATATAATATACATATATATATATATATATATACATATATATATATACATATAAAATTATATATACTATAGAATATATACGTATATATATATACATATATATTATATATACGTATATATACTATATATAATATATATGTTCATATATGTATATATATAGATATATATACACGTATATATATATATTACGTATAGATAAATATATATAATATATATATATATATATATATTATATATTGTATAATATTATATATAATATATATATCTATATTATACGTATAATATATATATATATATGTATATATATATATATAGTATATATATGTATATATAAGCTTATATATATCTATATATATTATTTAGTATATTCTATAATACGTACACGCGCGCCAAACAGCATTGTTCGCGGAAAATCATATCACAGCGCTCCATACGGGAATTCAGAAAATGAAATCTAATGGCAGCCTACTGATTCCGAGAGAGATATACTGACATATGGCAGCTTGTTAAGGCACGGTCAGTACATCAAGACCGTGAAGGAATGCTTCATGATGCCCTTGTCAATTATAGGACGAGCATTTAAAAAAGTATCGCCTTTCCTTCCCGCGAGTAATTTGAAACAACGCCATTGGTATAAATATCATATTTGCAAATGAGTGGCAGAAAAGACTACAAAGGAGCAAATTAAAGTTTTTTTATTTTTTGTATCCTAAACAAGGCAGAGAGGCCAGTGGAAGAAATATCAAGGATTGTGGGTTTTACGAAGGAGATGTGTGCATAAGTGGGTGGAAAGCTTCGGGGTGGGTTGCGGTGTCGCGGCAGCCGCGACACCAGAACATTATAAGTGGCCAGGGCGAGGATGTAAAACCTCAGCAAGCACCTAAATGTCATGAGGACGTCAAGTGGATGACCATCATCAATAAGAGCAAGTAAAAATATTGCAGATATGACTTTATTGTTCGACAGGTTATGGTAAAACGTGTCGAGTTAATAAGTTTTTCGTCTCATAAACTCCTCTCCTCGGACTGACTGTCTTCAATCTTAAATCACCGCCGCAATGTTGCTTCTCTTCGTCTCTTTCTACCGTAATTTCATGCTAACTGCCTTTCGAACTGCTAACGCATGCGTCCCCCTCCGCGGCCTCGTGCACAAGACAATTCTACTCATCTCATCACGTATTCTGATCCATCTTCCTAAGGCAAGAGTTATCAGTATCTTTTACCTTTCATACTTTCAATGGTAAAACTTGGACCTTTCTTCCGTTATTCTTCCACTTACCTAATGATTTAAATTTTTTAAAAGAGAGTAACAAGACACCTCCTGAACTAAATTGGCTCACCCCTCTTTTTATTATTCTCTTACTGTCTTCTTATGAAGGACTGGCAACTAAGCGGGCTTTGTGTTACCCATTTTTGTGCCCTTGGCAATCCTTGTGATGGAAGAAAAAAAAAAAAAAAAAGATATATATATATATATAATATCTCGTTAAAAGTGAAGTAGTCACCGTTTATTATCTTTTAAAGCTATTTTCTCTTTGTCTTAAGAGTGTCAGTATTCTCTTTTGTAATCAACTTCTATGACTCGCCGTAGCTTTGGCATTTTTTTTTTTACTGTATCGCGATTGGGCTAGAACACTTTTCAGCAGCAGTGGAAGGATGTTTTCTCATCAGTTTGTAAGGTGAGCATGCTTAGATGCGGAGTGAAGCGCTATTATAGATTAAGTCTGCCTCCAAGCAGCCTAGTGGCGGCGCTCGATTGGTAGATAGCTCTCTGCTTCTCGTCTCCGTGAGTGGGGAGACGCTTATTGGTTGTTGGCTCTCGCTTCTGTTCGTGAGTAGGCTGTTATTTGCTTGTTCTGATTATGCTGGGTATAGCTTGTAAGGTGTTTGCCGTACGTTAAGCTTGGGATTACTCTTTTACGTTATAAGTGCTTTAGAATTGGAAGACGCCGCACATCTGCCCACATGTCGACCAATTCTGTATTTTCTTCTAGAAATGTTCTTGTGATGATGATGCCCATGTTTTTCTAATAGGGGGACTTTTTGGGGCTCCGGAAGTTAGGTGGCAAGTAAGACGTCTGGACAGCTTCGTTGTCGTCATGCCGATGTAGGATGAGGGGAGAACTTCACAGTTTCCTCTTTTGCATGTGATCCTATATACGACATGGGACTTTTGTTTTGTCTCCTTCGTCTGGCTTGGGCTGTTACGGAGAAGGAGGTTGCTGGTGTTCTTGTTTTTGTAATAAATTTGTAGTTTTATTCTCCTCTCTGGGTCTGCAGGTTTCACATTACGGTTGACGATTTGTGATATTATTCTTTCTTCTTCCTGGTGAGCGGTGGAGAAGAAAGCCCGGTAGAAGATAGTTATGTCCTGACTCTTTTTTGTGGCGTTAGGGTTGTACCAGTTCTCCATGATTTTCTTAGTCTGACGGTTGATGTCTCTCTCGCTGAAGCCGTTGTTGATGAGGACTTGAGTTGATCGCTCGATTTCTTTGTGCATAAGTTGCCATGTACTGCAGTGTGTGAGAGCTCTTCTGATGTAAGCACCGATTGTGGAGTCTTTATATCTCTGCGGGCATTCGCTTTCTCCGTTGAGGCTGTGTCCGGAGTTCGTTGGCTTCACGTAGACGTTTGTGATGAATGATTTTTCTTTCTGCGTAACAAGGACGTCTAAGAACGGCATTGATTTGTCTGAGCTGCTTTCTATGGTGAAGGTGAGGCCTGAAGTATCTTGTAGGCAGGCAGAGCTTCAGCTGTTCTGCTTCGTAGTGACTTTTCGTTTTGATAAAGATGTCATCGATGTAGCGGCAGTATATGTCGGGCTTGCTTATTTTCTTGAATACTTCTTCTACGCAGCCCATGAAGAAGTTTGCCAGCAATACTCCTAAGGAAGAGCCCATAGCGACGCCGTCTATTTGTTGATACTTGTTCCCTCGGGGAGAGGTAAAAGGTGCTTCTTTAGTGCAGCATTCGAGGAGTCCACGTAGTACAGGTTATGGGACGTCAAGCGGGGGGATGGAGTCGTTGTTATACACCTGGTCGATGATGTAGTTGATTGTACGGTCAACAGGTACGTTGGTGAAGAGGGACTCGACAACAAGCGAAGCGATTGCACCTCTGGCGTTGTGGGTCTTGAGTATGTCTAGAAACTCTGATGCTGATTGAAGGCTGTAGGCATTGGGTGTGTATGGAGTCAAAATAGCACACAGCTTCTTTGCGAGGTGGTACGTCGGCGTCGGTATTTGGGATATTAGCGGACGATAATATCCCAAATACCATGCTTTCGCAACCCACTTTTTTTTCCACAATTCTCGCTAATACTACAAATTAAAAAAATAAGTGATCGGATCATCCCCCAAAGTGGCCTTAAAACCTTCCCCTGGTCGACCTGGTTCCAAAACTGTGCCATATGATGGGATTGCGCCACGGGGGGCGGAACCTATAGCGGACATATTGGTGGGCCTTCGACCCACCAAACACAGACTCTCCAGATAGCCCCTTCTAACTTTCCTGAAATCATGGATGTAGAAATACCCTACATCAAGGTTTCCTCAATTCTCGCAACCCACTTTTTTTTCTCACAATTCTCGCAAAAAAAAAAAAAACAAAAGGGTCGGATATCCCAAAGTGGCCTTAAAACCTCCACGGTCACGCTTTCCAAATGGCCTTATGATTCGCTAGGGGGAACATAGGAACAAAACGAACACTACTTTAATTATATATATATATACATTATATTTTAATATATATATATATATAAGGAAAAAATTATAATATAAATATATATAAGTAATCG
The DNA here is from genome assembly GCA_016584305.1 of Chionoecetes opilio. Classification (NCBI taxonomy): domain Eukaryota; kingdom Metazoa; phylum Arthropoda; class Malacostraca; order Decapoda; family Majidae; genus Chionoecetes; species Chionoecetes opilio. Next base: position 205,601 of record JACEEZ010010591.1, read on the forward strand.
ATCATCCCAGTGGCTTAAAACTTCCTTGGTCGGAATGTATTAAACTGGCCATATATGGTATTGTCTGCCACCAGGGGGCGATACTAGGAACCAATATCGATATATTAGAATTATGTATTTCGCCACTATACTTATTATACCTAAGCCCCTCCAATTTTCTATCATACTGTATGCTATATCATTATCATTAAGGTATCTCCCACCACACTACATACCTATCCTACACTTTCAATAATATATAAACTATCTATATCACAATACACTCCATTTACTATCATCCACCCCCACTTTCACTACCATATCAATCCATACCATTACTACATACCTATCACTACATACTCTATATCTATTACTATATATATTATATTATAGCAATCATATATTATATATCATTATATTCCTATATATAGGTTATATAAAAATATATAATATGACATCTTATAAGTTTATATTCTGTACTATATAAATTCATAATATTGGTCTAATGGACTAATATATATCAATTAGTAATAAATTTATATATATATATATATTATATATATATATAATATAGTATATTATATTATAATATATATATAGGTTATATATTATAGTAGTATATATATATAAATTAATATTATATGGTATTATATATATATTATATCTATATAGATATATATTATATATTATATATATATATATATATATATTATATATATTATATATATATATGGTATTTATATTAATATATATATATATATATATGTATATATATTATATATATATATATATATTTATATATATATATAACTAATGCTATGAAAGTTTAAATTGGTTTTTATGATGATGACACAACATGAGTGTATTGGCTGTATGGAATACATCATAGTTTGCATCCATTTAAGCCTGATAAATTTAGTAATAAGTAGTTAAATCAAATAAGATTAAATTTATGTTTCCAAAATCAAACTCATAAAATCTTTCAAATAGTCCAAAATAACTATATCCAACCTTGTAAAAGAAGGAAAATGTGAAACATGTTCACCAGTAAGAACATTTTTGGATGATGTAACGTGGACAAACTTAAATGGGAATTATGAAATCACGAAGTATGTAATGGAAAATATCAGAACTATGTGGAGTGCTATGCAGGATTCTATAATTACACAGATCTAATAAAATAAAAAAAAATTAATAATAAATAATATATTATATATTATATATATATATATATATATATATATTATATATATATATATATATATATAATATATAATATATATATATATATATTATATATATATATATATAAATATTATAAATATAAAATAATATAATAGAATATATAAATAAAAAAAATAATAAATTAAAATAATAAAAATAAAAAAAATAAAAAAATCTTAGTTATGAAGATCAGTACCTGATCAGTATTTATTACCTGATCAGTATATATTATACACTGTGCTATCCTCATTGTAAATATTGTGTGTGTATATGGTCGTGTAATAACAGTCTCCCCAATAAAACTCCCAAGGTGTATGTTTTTTAAAGGTAATTTAGAGTCAACAGAATCCTTATTCACAAACAAAAAACTTATGAAATTTCCATCTATTCATAAGAAGAAGTATTCTCTATTAGTATTATTTTTTTAAACCCTTAGAAGTGCTGTTAGAAACTATATGGGAACTCAAATCTTTAGACTCGTTCAAATTACTCATAACACCAGAAGTAACAATGTAAATTTAGTATCTCCTCAATTTCAAACAACTCTCTTCAAACACAGCATCTTATGTTTCGGTTCTGATCTATGGACTTTTTCACCAAATAGAATTACAAATCTTATCAATACCAGCAGTCTATATAAATTCATGCAAAAGTAAAGAACAATATGTTAGCTCTTCCGATTTCATAACCATTCTCCATAGGACTCCATTGTTACATCATTGTATGACATGTATTTGCCTCAAGCTATTTGGTAATCAGTGAAGCTGCTTTTCTGTCCATATGATTGCCTACCAAACTCAATGCAACCACTATAGTAAACAAAAACCGTCGGCCAGGCAGCTTCGGCTCGGCACACCGTGCCATTCGCCATGTATGTACATAAGTATGTAGTCCTGTATTGATGTATACTTTATAAATGACAATAAACTTACTTACTCACTTACTTACAAAGCAGCAAGTCACGCCTTCATCAAGCCGCCTGAAAACTGTTATCATGATTATCATAAGCTGCGACCCAGCGAGCGTTGGGTAAGGCGCCGACGTGGCACTCTGATAATCCCGTGGTGTGAGCCTCAAGATTAGCGGTAATCTGTGCAGCAGCAGTAGTAGTAGAAGTAGTGGACACAAATAGGTGATGTAGTATGAGTAGTAAAAGTTGTACACGTATATGTTTGCTGTTGTTGTTCTTGTTGTCAAGTTGATAATACTTGTGCATACAATAATAATAATAATAATAATAATAATGATAATAAAATTAATAATAATACCACTACAACAACTAATACTAATACTATAGTGTATTTCAGCCGTGAACAATATTTTGCTTCTTGCGCTCTGCGCGGACCTGGTAACACTGGGCAGGCGATGGTCTGTATGGATAACAGCCCATCGCCTGCCCAGTGATGCCAGGTCCGCGGTGAGCGCAGGAAGCAAAATATTTGTCATGGTAGCTGAAATAGACTATAGGTTATAATAAATATAATATATAATAATATATAATAAGGATAATATATAATATATATATATAATAAGGATAATAGTTTTGATAATTTTCAGACGTATTACATATATATTTTTTGTGGTATTAATACTATTATCATTATTATGTCATAATCTTATTATTGATTTACTTATTTTCATTATCATTATAATTATTATTATTGATATTACTGGGAAGATATGACAAAGGAGACACGGCTAGAAATTCAGTGCTTTATTTCTAACTAGTTTCGCCCAACTGGCTTCTTCAGAGGAAGAATGTGTTCCTCCACAGAAGCCAGTTGGGCGAAAGTAGTTGCGAATATAGTTCTTAGGTTCCAGTCCGTGTCTCCTTCATCACCTCTTCTCTTCTCTTCTCATCACCTAACATCACCTGTGATGTTATGGGGGAAAAGGTCTTTTTTTTTTGTGATGGTCTCCCTTAGTAGGGGGGGCGGTAGCGGAGGGGTTAGGCCCCCGACTGGGTTCTCGGTGCCCCCGGGTCGATCCCCGAGAAAATAAAAAACCTTTCTGCACCGCGAGTGGCCTAAAAACCCCCACTGCCCTCCCCCATTAACCTACCTTTCATTGCGGTGCATCGGGGGAAACAGGGGGGGCGGCATAGCCTCTCAGCGTCACTTAAAAATCCCCCTGCGCCCCAGGGGCGGGGGCCCACCATCACAGCCCCAAATAAACCTCCAGAGCCTACATCCGGCCCTGGTCCCAAACTGCCTACGGTTTAGGCACACATGTAAAAAAAAAAAAAAAAAAAAAAAAAAAAATTTTTAAGGCTAACGCTTCCCAACCCTTTTTTGTCCCATCGCCGCACTTAAAATGATGGAAACAAGATTGCATGGGGGGTTTTGGCCCCACTTACATGGTTTTTTACTTTTGCTCCTTGATGGGGATTTTTTGAACCGGCCCCCCCAGCTCTTGTCGACCACTTTTTAAAGGGGCCCCAAACCTTTTGTTCCCCGGCAGGGATTCGAAATCGGCCATCGGGCTCACCACCCCAAACCTAACCACTCGGCCACCCCCACCCCAATTTTAGAAGTAGTAGAGTAGTATAACAGAAAGACAAAAAGTAACACTTTTTTATAGTAAGGTATCAAAATACCCCACAGTAGCGAGAATATAGTAGACTACAACTACTAGTAGTGGTAGTTTTAGTATTAGTATATATTAGTATGTAGTAGTAATATCACGTAAAACTTGTTATCATTAAAACAGTGTATTAGTAAAAAATTAATGTAGAAATATATCAGTATATTTTTTAGGAAAGGGGCCAGCTCACACAGCCATGGGGGGTTTTTATCACACCCCTCCGTTCTAAAGTCCCGCCTTCTTATCTGGTAACATGATTTATTTTTTTCCTGCACCTAATCTTAGTCCGCTCTCCTGTTCGACTCACTAACTCTCTCCCCTCTAAGTTTTTTCACCAAACCTCTTACTACACACTCACAAACCTCTCATAAATACCACAACTCTCACAACCCCCAGGCCAGCACATGATAAAGGGGCCAGGGTGATTAAAATCACACCAACATCGGTTGAGTACACTCCACACACACCCACACACCAAAAATATATATATATATATATATTATATTAATATATATTTTTTTATATATATATATATATTATTATATATATAACCTCTCTCTCTCTCGAAATGGGGGGTACGGATGTGATCCGAACGGGTGTAGTGATGTATGGTTCTTTTTTAAGGAAATAGATCATACTAACAGTTCTAGTTTTCCCCCATTATAAGCATATTTTGGATTTCATCAAAAATTTACATAGGGAAAATTTAAAAAAGCCAATTTTTTTATCAAAAAAAACTACTTTTTTTGTGGATTGAAATTTTTAGGTTTGGTTAATAGGAACTGTAACTCCTTTGTAATTTTTGATATGTTTAAGTATTGAGGTGAGAAAGCTTTTTTGATTCCTTTCCTCTTTTCACTATCTTGTAATTTATAAAAAATTGACACATTATCATAGTTTAATTCCATCTCGAAAAAAACCTCCTTGGGGGGTTCGGTGAAACTTTTGCTGTTGCCCTTGACTGGGAAAAGTTTTTGATCGAGTCTGGCACAAATTTTAATTCATATTTTTACCCTCCTTTTTTTTTCTATCCTTCTCTCTTTCCCTTCATCAAAATTCCTTTTCAAACCGTTTTGTTGCAGCTCGAGATGAGGGTCATTTTTTTTTTTTCCTAATCTATAAATGGGGGGGTTTTTTTCCCAAAAGTTTGTCCTAAACCTTTAGCCCTTGAAACTTTCATCGTTGCCCCTCGGGGGGGGATACAATACGTGTTACCGTCCCCTCTCCTGTGAAAGGAGTGAGGTCAAAAGGGGAATTACTGGCAGCTGGAGGTGAGCTTAGCATGGTTTTTTGTTTGTGGAGACGAGGGGGCTGGAGTGGAATTTTTTGTGAGTAAAGGTGTGGTGAGTGGGGGAGAGAGTGTAGGGGGTGGATTGAAGATCTGGGGTTTTGCAATTTTTTGAAAGAGAGAGAAGTCGAGGAGAGTGCAATGGAGGCTGTGGTAGGCATTTTTGGAACTATTTGGGCGATTGGACCTGAAAATGGTTCGTAAGTAAATAAACAAATTAAAGGAAAAAGCGGATTAAAAATACGATTTCTTAGTTGGGGGTGGGGTCCAAGTAAAGTGAGTGGAGGTTACATGCGAAGATGTACGAAAACCTGGAGGGGTAACAGTGGGTGCGTGCTGTGGGAATAGAAAGGTAGCGTTCCGGGAAAATCACCGGGGAAGGGGGATGAAAGGGGTTGAGCATGGGGAGCGCCCCCAAAAGCAAGAAAGGAAAACAATGACCTGTTTTTGGTTAAAAATGCAACAGAGGTAATGGGCATGTGAACGCATCCACCGGGGTAAGGCCCTTTGGGCTCGGATTAAACTCCCTCCCATATTTTTTTCAGATGGCCTAGGGGATTTTTTTCCCAATTTCTTTTCCAAAAAATTGAGCACGGGGGAAAAATTGCCCCCATTTTTTCCCATTGTAACCCTGCCACGTCCCCAAAAGGGGTGGGTTTTGGGGGGCCCGGGATTGTAGATGGTGTAGAAATCTTGGGAAGGTTTTTTGGGGTATTAGCCCCATGGGGGCCCTTGCAACTTTTACCCGGCGAAAATTGGGTTTCTGAAATGTTTTCCCCATTTAAATGTTGTGGCCCCTTTTCATAGGCAGTTTTTTGCCCCGTTGCTGTGAAAAAAGTGATATAGCCCTTTTTTTGTTTGGTCATTGTCATCAAAAAAATAGGGATGGGCGAACCCCCCTTTCCCTTGAAATTCATGTGTTCTCTGTGGGAAAAGGCCTGGGACCTTGGAATAAAAAAAGGTTCCAACGCAGAATTGCCCCTAGGGCCAGAAACGTCCCTCTCAATCCCTGTCTGCGCCCTTAACCCGGGGCCCCCAAAACCGGGATCTGAGGAGGAAGGGGCGGCCCCTCCCCCCTTTTCGTGCCACGTGGGGCCCGGGAAAAGGCGACGGGGTGGCAAGAGAGGATCCATGGAGATGTCGAGACAAGGGACTCAGGGAGAGAGGCGGAGGGGAAAATTTGGCAGAACTATTCGGGAAAAATTTACTTCACTTCCCCGCCCCCACCCCCACGGAGCCCAACAGGGGAACCCTGTCTGTTGGGAAGCCTCAACCCAACACTCCAGGGTAGGGGGGATGTATACCTTCTTTTGCCTGGTTTTGGTGGCAAAGGCGGGCCCCGATGCAGTGTCCACCAGCCCCTCCGCTTCCCCCTAGCCAACGCTCCCAGCCAATCGCCCGGGGGGGCCACACTGGCCTCCCGTCTTACCCCAACCCCCCTCCCAAAGGGAGGGGTGTTTCCCACCAAAAGGGAACCCAACCCCCCTCGGGGTGGACTCACCCCCAGATAAGGGGCGGGCGGGAATTAGGGACGCCCGCACGAAAACACGTGGGAGCTGAGTGTAAAAGTTTAAAAAGAAGAAAAAGGGGCGTGAGAGGAAGGGCCCTAAACCCGGGGCTAGAATCCCCTTAAAAAAAGGAGAAAGGGGGGAGGAAGTAAAAAGGGCGCATCACCGGGAAAGGCTCCACCTCCCAGTGACGAAGGGGGAGCGTTTGGTCCCGGGCCGACGGCACCGAACCCAAAAATGGCAGCCTGGCCGCCAGGGGGGTTTGGGCCGCCCACCACGCTTCAGCCCCCCCACACGACGGGGTGACCCCCACAGCGGGGACCGGGCAACAAACATGTTGGAAACCAAAAAGTAAAACTTTAAAAGCAACGTTGGGGTCGGGAATGATTCATTTTTAAAAAAACATGTTGCACTGATATTTACGTGTATTTTGGAAACCCCCGATTGTGGACGAGTTAATGTTGGGGGAGAATCGGGACGACAACAGACAGACCACCCCAACAGGACGGCGGGTTCACTTCTGTGGGCCTCTTAGGAAAAAACCTAGTGGACGGGGAACAGACGGTAAAATTTTGTAGATTTTTTCCCCGGGGGAAAAACTTTGCTCTGAAATCCTACCCCTATTCTATATAACCTAGATTTAAAAGGGGCCATGTGGGCGTGAATCACGAAATTCTAAAAAGCGGAGAAAGATGGGGGCAGAAAGAAAAATGAAAAAACCTTATTGCACATTCAGGAGAACTTAAAAACATATGAGAGAAATCTGGCATGGAGCAAATGATGCTACATTGCAGTGGTTTGCATCAACGCAGCTATTTCCCTGGTTGAAAAACACACGCCAACAGGACATACGACGCTGATTTCAGGAAAGGTAATATATCCGCCCAGACTTTAATCGGCGTCTCCTCCATCCCACCAAAAAAATTACTACGCAGCACTGTCGCCAAGGCGTCCTCACCCCCGACATAACCTTCCCCGGCTCCAGAGCTAGGGGGGGAAAGGCATCAAAAGGCTACTCTTGTTGCCAACTTTTTTGCCAACATTTTTAAACACACAAATAACTCTTCTTGTTTTAGCTTCCCCCCCCCAAGCGGTTTTTTGTGTTTTTTGGCGTGTTTTTTTTAAATGTTGTAGACAAATGTTGCCCGTGTGGACGCCCCCTAAGCTTTGGGTATGAAGGTCACCATTCTGTCTGTGATGGCGCTAAAAAATTTGGATTTTTTCCCATTCATACTATTCGGCCTATTTTTTTTATAGTCACCTTGCTACGGACTTCATGGGAATCCTCGGCCCCTGGAATTTTTTTTGTGGGAAAAATTTACTTCGGCGGTTAAAAAGATAATTTATTTTTTTTTGTTTGAAAATTATCATAATCAACCCCCTGAGTCCGTAAATATAAACAAAAGTACACCCCGCCCACTGTTTTTTTGGGATTTTTTTTAAAAAAAAAATTAAAAAGGGGAAAATTTAAAAAAATGAAAAATTATCCTTTTTTTCGAAAAAAAAATGGGTTTAGGGGGGGGGGGGCCCTCAACATCAGTAAAATTTAAAATTCCCCGGGGGCCTGCCCTCCTGGGGGGCGCAGCATGGGGATGTCGTCTATTTTTCGTGTAAAGTTTTTTTTTCACACCACCCGAGCACATGTGTCCTTTCATTTTTATATATACTACGTATGTATCACATAATTTTCATAAAAAGTCTTTAAAGTTTTTGGTAATTGAATAGTAAAATTTTTTTAAATGGGACGTGGGGACAGCGCCTCGCGTCCCCCGGGCCTGGGACGGGCGGGGATATAATTTGTACCCATTCTATCTGTATCCTTATGTAGGAAGTTCCTTTTTTTCCCCCCATAATGACTCAGGATCCCCCCTCCCAACCTATACTTGGGGTTTTCCACGTAAAATAAGGCCCTTTCCCCAAACCAAACTCAAGCAATAGCTACCATAGAACAGGGGTAAAAAAGTCCCCAAATCGCGGGGGAAAAAATGGATAAGCTCGCCCTCTAAAACCGCCCCCCCCCCCCCACCCGCACGGTGTGCCCGCATTTGCGGGGAAAACCGCCACTGTTGCCCCCATATCACTGCCCCTACCCTTTTTCCCCGGCCATTCCTTACCCCTAGAAGCCCCGCGTACCAGATTTTTTTTTTTTTTTACATTTGTGCCTTGCGCCTATAGGCAGTGGTGACCCCCGGGCTGGTGGGAGGCTTGGAGGTTCCTTGATCCTTGAGGGCTCTGATTTGGTCCCCCCCACCCCGTGGGGGCGCAGGGACGATTCTTATTTGACGCCTTGATTAAGGCTCATGCCGCCCCCCCGTGTCCCCCCCCGATGCACTCGCAATCAAGGGAATTTTATGGGCAGGGCCATTGGGGGCCACTCGAAAGGGGGCCAAAAGGGGGACCACAGTGGGGTCGCGGGCTGGCGTTTTTCATACATACTGAACGCATCACTGCGTCAAATTCCAAACGGGATCCAAAGTTTTTTGGGGGATCGTGGGAAAAATAAAAGGGTGTCTCATTTTTATTAAACCTTCAAACACCTATATTAAAAGGGGCCCATAGCGCAACTTTTCGGGTCCCCTGGACCCTCGGGTTTTCTTACTGGGGGTCCCCCAAATCTTTTGGGGGGGGCCCCCTGAAGTTTTATAGAATGTGAAAAAAAGTTTCGAAACAATTTAGTTTTTAATATAATTTAATTATTTTTTTAAAAAATTATCATCTAAAACATATACAGTTACGCTCTCTATCTCCCCCTCTCTCACTCCCCTGATATCCCAAATTATTGATTCCAGAGATAATCTCTGTTTTGCAGGGGCAGCGAGCTGATGGTGGGTATGGTGGGCGATCGGGGGCTGAAATGGGCCTGTCCCCCACACAGGCAAAAACCCGGGGAGGCTTGCAACCCTCGGTGGGCAACCTTCGAGGGGCCGACCCCCCTCACCGCACCTCCACCTTCCACCCCCAAAGGTTTCGGCCAGCCCCCCCCGTCCCCCTCCGCCCCTCACCCCCCCATGCCCCCGACAGGTGAGTTTTTGTTGTGTGTAATATAATTTTTTATATATAATTTTAAATTTATATATATATTTATATAAAATTTTATATTATATATATTATATATTATTATATATATATAATTATATATATATTACAGCCGCAAGCCGCCCTCCGGGCGGCCTTTTTTGGCTAGCTCCGCGGAGGGGTATTGGGGGGGCCCACCCCCTGTGTTTGGTGGGGCCGAAGGCCCACCAAAAAAACGCTCTCCAGAAGCCCCTTCTAGCTTTTCCCGAAATCATGGAGTAGAAAATTTTGGTGTTACGCCAACCCATTCACACACCCCCAAAACCCCTTCCTCACCCATTACCCATCACCCCCCCCCTTTTTATCACCCATTTTGGGGTATTGGGGGGGCCGTCGGGCCCACCACCTTTTGGGGTGGGCCTTCGGGCCCCCAAACACACCCCTCCAGATAGCCCCTTCTAACTTTTTCCCGAAATCATAATGTAGAAAAGTATTTTTTCCCCCAAAAATTTCAATAATAATACCCCCCCCCCCCATTCCTCACCCATTACCCATCCCCCCAACCCCTTCACTCACCATTACCCATCACCCCCCACCTATTCCCCCCCCCCATTTCCCCCCCCATCACCCCCCCAACCCCTTACCCTCACCCCACCCATTCCTCACCCTTACCCACACCCTAAATCAAGGTTTCCTCAATTCTCGCAACCCACATTTTTTTTTACAATTCTCGCTATAGGCTGCTAAAAAAAAAAAAAAAAAAAAAAAAAAAAAAATATCGGGGTCATCTCTAATGGGGCTTAAACCTTCCCCCGGTCGAGCTGGTTCCAAAACTGTGAGTTGTGGGATTCCGCCCCGGGGGGGGGGGACACCCATTCCGGGCAACAGACAGACACACCACACTTTTCGTTTAATATATATATATTATATATATATATATATAATATATTAAAATATATAAAGGGGAGAGAGAGAGAGAGAGAGAAAAGGAGGAAAAGAGAGAGAGAGGGAGAAAAAAGAACAAACAAAAAAATAAAAGTTTTTTTTCATTCAGGTGTCCCCCTCTGTGTTTGCGGTTCCCCTTGGGCTCCTTGGGGACTCAAAATGAGATACAGTCGCGGCCCCCAGGACCCCCCGGACGGTGCAAGACAGCCCGGGCGGGGCAAAAAGGCCGCCGCCGAGATCCGGCAGAAACCGGTGGGGGTGTGGTATAAGGGCGTCCCCGTAGGGTAATGCTCTCCTTCCACGCGCATGCGCCAGAGGACTGTCTCTCGTGCGAGCGTGCCAAGCAGCGCGCCCCAATTCGATGTTTTTCCTTTTCATTTATCCCTCCTGCCCCGTGGAGAGGTAAACCAAGACCCCCACAAGCAAATAGAAAGCTGAGGCCCCCAGCCTAAGCAAATAATTTGGTGTCAACACACGCCCTCTGTGGCGTCCAATGTAACTGTTGATTGAGACTTTTTTTTAAATCAATTATTATCCCTCTGACATCAAGATCAATACTCCTATGCTTTTTAGCACAATCCCTCACACACATACACAAAACAGACTGATAAAAATTAGGGCCCGGATATTTATGCATTTGCATATTTCATATGCCCAAAAGTATTTTGGGGTGATTTTTATGATAAATGCATATTTCCTAGATAAAATCATATAAATGCATTTTTGGTAAAAATTCATTGAGCACAGTGGTACTGGGAGGTGAGGTGAGGTGAGGTGGGGTTTGGTGAAGTGAGGTGAGGGCACGTCTCTTTAATCTTCGTTTTCCGGTCCCCGGTATTTCTGGGTTACCCCCCTTTAAAACCCCCCCCGATGTTGTTTCTGCAGCGTCCCCCGGCGGAGCAGTGGGGTGCTTGGTGGGCTACTTCTAGCTGCTCGTGAAAATCCGAAAGTACAAAGAAAAAAAATGAAAATCTGAGATCATATGTAATGGAATTTGATGCATTTACTACTGATGGGTGTACTGTTTTTTTAAATAAAAAAGTGAAAGCACCAGTGCGCGGCAGACTTTCAAGGGGGCCCCCAAAAATACTTAAAAAATCCAAGCCATCCGACTCGAAACTTTTTTAATCCCAAAGTGCACAGAAAAGGGGGCAACAAATCTTCTTGCATGTTTTTTCCCGTAATAGGGCCTGACGTTTCCATTAACGCAGATTTGTGCAAGGCGTTTGTTTCAGCAGATATTCCATTGCATAAACTGAATAACAAGTGCCTAAAGTCATTCCTGGAACAGTATACTGGAAAAAAGGTGCCTGACGAATCAACACTACGTAAGAACTATGTTTCACAATTGTTCAAGGACAAGGCTTTATAAGTGACATTTTTTAGTGCATATAAATGCATATTTGTCCTGTTTTTAGTGCATATCTGTCCAATTTTTAGTGCATATTTGCATGCATATTTCATGGTTTTTTAGTGCATAACTATCCGGGCCCTAATAATAATATATACTGAAATATAGTATCACCAGGTGGGAATTGAACCCGGGCCCGCGGAGCCGCAGCTGGGCGCGCTACCAACTACACCACAAAGCCGCACTCTTGTGAGAAGTAACAACTAATATATATATAATAAAATAACGAGCGCCGGTGCTGCTACCTAGCGGCTGTCCAAACACGACAGCACACTCCGAAACACCTGCTTTCCTATCTTGCGTGTAGGGTCTTTAGGTAGAGCTTCCCAGGTCGCGCCTCACCCCATGGCCGGAGTCGCATAGACTCGAGCACCTTATCTCCCCCCCCCCCCCGCCTTTCCTTACTTATTTATCACAAAGTATACTGCTTTATAAAGTATTAACCAGGACGTGTGCGGTACTGTGGTTGCTGGAGGAGACAGGAGAGAAGAGATTGCCGTATAAAGGTCCTGTCACGCACAGATGGAAGATAGACATACTTGGACACCTCGTCCTGCCACATGGTATAACGAGGCGTCCAAGTATAATGATGTGTGTATTTTCCATCTGCGCATGCGCCAGAGGACACAGTTTCTTTTTCATTTCATCCATCCTGCCGCGTGGAGAGGTAAGAGGATCCCAGGTCGTGCCTCACCCCAACCTTGCCTCACCCCAGCACCTTACCTCCTCCCCCATTGGAAGGACCCAAAAAAATTAATTACTAACCTTACCTCAATATAACCTAACCTAAGCTGGTAAAATTTTAGTTTCCTGCAATTAAGTCTCGCTAGGAGGTTATTGGTAAGGTTTGGTAGTTATAGTGAGGTTAGATTAGTAATATTATTTTGGGAGATCCAGAGGATGGGGTCATTTAGGGGGGGCAGGGGGGTTGAAGGTGGCATCTCACCCTACTTTATATTTAGGTGTTAGAGGTATCTGAAATGATCTGTTAAGGTCTGGAGGAAAAATAAAACACTAATAAGGGCGGGAAAGGACTCTATAATTTTACCATGTGCTAATTAAACTGTGAAAACAAAACAAAGTAGCAGCTCCGTTCCGTTCGCTTTAGCCTGAGGCTTGTTGTTTATAACTCTTGTCTGTATATTTGAACAATTATTATCTCTAAGATGTCATCACCCTTTCCTACGTACCTTTATAAGTTTTTGTGGAGTAGATGAAGTCGATCCTCAGCCTGAGAGGCCTGTGATAGCAGTAAATGTAGCGCCGCGGCCGTTCACTTTCACTTGTATATATTTTTGAATATCGGCTTCCAGACAACGGGCCGAGTGGTCAACAGCTGACTGCCTGGCTACGATTCAGCCACCTAATAATCAACAATTATCCTTAATCCGAGCTTTGCACCCTACTTAAGTCCTTCGGCCCGGCAATTCATGTCATATCCACTTAATATATTATCCTTGGGCCGAGTCAAGGAAGACTGTGTTGGGGCTGTACGAATTTATCAATAATTGGCCCGATATACAGTTCCCGCTGCAGGGCCGACATCGGCTTCATCCGATTTGCCGAAACCAGTCGCCCTGCCGCCGGTGCCGATACGTACCCGGCACAAGCAGACACAGGCCCGCATAGCCCATGTTTGCTGGGTAAGGCCGCGTCATGCGAGGCGCTGCTCTGTGATTGGTCAGCAGAATTTCCCCACACATATCCCTAGAATATCCCTAATATTCCCCACCCAGAGGCCACCGATAACCGTACGGGAGTGACGGCTCGGACGAGCATCAACCTCAGCCCACCCTCGTAAGGTTATTGTAGCCATGCACTCATAAGTTGTCCCTTACGAGGGATTTTCGAGCATCCCTGCCCTAGTCTTGGGGACCTACGTGAGCAATTTTTGTCCCGGTGTCGGGGGGCGGACGGTACCTACCGTCTCTCCCTGGCATTGGGAGAGAGGTGTTTCTCCTCGGGACATGAGGTCCATACCTTTATGGGAAGTTTTCAAAGCTAAGCCGCCAGATGTCTCTCGCGCATCTCACATCCTCTGCTCTGTGAGGCCGAATGATCTATCATTTACCGTAAATTCTCTGTACTTCTTTGGGACATATCAGCATTATCCTTCAATACAACAACTGAAACAGTTCTTAATAAAAAATATAGTTTATCATTTTATTTGTCTGCACTTGATGAAAATATTGGCAAAACAATTGAATACTTGAGAATTCAATCTTTAAAACTCGTCTTTTCATGAAAAAACGCAAGTTCAAGCAGAATGAGGCTTCAGGAAATATCTACTTGTATGTAAGCCTTCACTGAGTACCTGTTTTGGGTGTATATGTCTCTCTTACGACGAACATTTAACCAAAACAGAGTGTGGCCTTCAGCATCTCCACAGAAACCATCCCGCGGGCAGGATATGCTATCACCCACTTTCCTGTAGACACCACAAGGGTAGGGACTCAGCTCAGCGCCCCCGCTCCTTACCTCACGGCTCATATCTCTGATACTCCTAACTTCATAATACCAGAGACTGTCATCCTAACTATTATCACCCGCTTATCTCATCACACTCTCTATCCTCTATTGGAATATTCGTGGCATCCGCTCCCACATACCGTTTCCCACATAAAGGAGACTTTCGTCTCCTTATTTCGTGCTTATTTTCGTCTCCTTATTTCGTGCTTATTTTCGTCTCCTTATTGCGTTAGTGTGTGAAGAAGTTTGAGAGAGGTGGGTTGTCCCCCCCCCCCCCTCCTTCGTTACAATAGGATAAACCAGAGGACATAGGGTATTCAGAGGGAAGGGTTGATTGATTGATTCAGAGGGAAAGATTGAGGTGGAGGGGCTTAGAATTCGCGGCGGGGGAAATAGTAAACAAACGCTTTCAACTGTCTTCCATCCCGGACTGTTCGTTGAGGTGCCAAGCACTTAAAATTACTTCAGTTAAATTTTCGTCGCAAGACAGACAGACACACCCAAAACAGGTACTCAGTGAATGCTTACATACAAGTAGATATTTCCTGAAGCCTCATTCTGCTTGAACTTGCGTTTTTTCATGAAAAGACGAGTTTTAAAGATTGAGTTTTCAAGTATTCAATTGTTTTGCCAATATTTTCACCAAGTGCAGACAAATAAAATGATAAACTACATTTTTTATTAAGAACTGTTTCAGTTGTTGCATTGAAGGGTAATTCTGATATGTCCCGAAAAAGCACAGGGAATTTACGGTAAATGATAGATCATTCAGGCTGAAAGTGCTGAGGATGTGACAGCCCGAGAGACAGGCTTGAGCGTGAGCTTATTAGAAAACTCCCCCATTGAGAGGGTTGGCCTTCTCAACAAGTTATGATGTTTTTATTATTCTTTTATTGATGTTTTGATGCACTATTGTTCTTTTATATATTTTGTTCGTTTATTTAATTTGATTATATCTTAAAATTTGTATTTTAATATTACTTTTACTGTCTCTTATGTAAGCAGGCGTCAATAACCCCGCAGTCGCGGCGCCTTAAAACTATAATATATATCTACTGTTTTTTGATAAAGTGTTTTATTTGTAGTATTTGTTTCTACAGTTTATTATATTACTTTGTTTTTTCTCTATTAATGAAATATGTATTTTATGTTTAGTGTTATCTAGTCTCGACATTTTATGAAAAGTTTATTTATGTATTATTAATTGTTGGGCAAGTGTTTGTATTTTATGTGAGGGTTGTTTTATAGTTTTGTTTTTTATGGCTTATGCTCGTATGCAATATGTTTTTGTTTGTGGGTATTTTTATTGTTGCTTCATTTATTTCTTGTAAATGTTTATGCTNCAATAGGGGGGGGGGAAAAAAAGCGGGATGGGGGACTCGCTTTATAGGTATAATCTGTGGTGAGCTTATATTCATATCTTATGTAATAAACGCATAATGTATACTTAAAAAACAGTGCAGGTGAGAAAAAATGTACAAATAATGAAACAAGAGTTAAATCGACCGAGCGTATCTACGGCCGAATATATGAGATTATGAAGACAACATACTTTACTATTTTTGCTTACATCAACGAGTTGGATATTGGGTTTAACAGAGATATCAGCATTTTTTGCTGAGGGATCTAAAGGCGCTATTACACGGGCACTTTTCTGCTCAGTGAGCAGCTGCTCACTGAGCAGATTTCACTGAGCTGCTAAAACGAAACTATCACACGATGATCTGTGTTTTGATGAGCAAAATCTTGAATCCTGACTTTGATCGGAAACCATATACCAAACAACAACAACAACAACAACAAACAAAAACACAGCTGCTTGGAAGGATAGTCACGTTTGCCTCGCTACACCTACAAGCAACAAGTAAACATATTTGGAGCTCTGACGGTACTAATCATGGCTGAAGAAGGGGAAATGCTGAACGCGCAAGAAATATGAAGGCAAGGAAGATTTGGCCCTCGCAATTGGTTGAAAGACGGACGGAGGGCAGCCAGTACAAGAATCTTGTCCAGGAACTAGCACTGGAGGACGAAACGGGTATAGGAACTGGATGCGATTGGACAGACGTCAGTTTCATGAGGTGCTAGAGCTTATAAGACCAGCTATATCAAGACAAGACACCAATATGAGGGCTGCGGTATCTGCTGGGGAAACGGCTTGCCATTACCTTACGGCACCTAGCCACAGGTCAGTACATTATAGTTGAAATGCTTTTGTTGTTTATAATTATAGTATTATTCTAGTGTTTGCCCATACTCCCCCTCTCCCAAAAAACAAGCCTGGGGACCTGGGGGGAATGGGGATATTTGGCTGGGGTACAAAATAAATTCGTCGCTACCACATAGTTTTTGAGTTAGTTGTGTTGAAAAATTTTCCCTAGATGTAGGGAATATCATTGGATTTCTTCTTGAGTCCAGAGAAGTGTGAACCTGACGATCCTCACAGAATGATGATCAAAGTGTCGAGAACCCAACCAAGCTAGGAGTTAGGTTATATTTTTTTTAGGTTAGGTTAGGTTATATTTGGTTAGGTTAGGTTAGATTTGGTTAGATTAGGTTTTCGGTGGGTCAAGCCCCCCGCTAGGTTAGGTTAGGTTAATTTTGGTTCAGAAAATTTTCCCTCTAGATATAAGGAAATTAGCCTAGATCTAGGGAATTTTACCCCCCTACACAACTCTCAAATTACTGTTTCCGACGCATAATTTGTTCCCCACCCGGAAACCCCGCATTCCCACAGGTCCCCAAACATGTTTGGGGAAGTGGGAGAGTATGGGCAAACACTAGAAATGTACCTAAATTATATATGGTATATTTTTACATTTAGGGGGTGCTGTTCTTAACTTTTTTTCTTCTATTACTCACATTATCATTACTAGTGGCATCATTGATCAATAGTAACCACTCCGGAGAGGGGTGCAGCTCTCATCCATCTCATCAGGCTATTTTCCAATTAGGTTAGAGTATTTTAGGGGTAAAATTTCGTTACCGATTTCGAGGGCGGAATTTTTTTTCTTCTGATAAGTTGTGATGGTATTTTTTTTGGTACAGAGCAGTTCTAAATTTAAGACAAAACTATTTTATGATATAATTTATTTTGTTTTGAACGAATATAAAACCGTTTTGTGAGGAAATATTTTTTGTTTTTAGGGAAAACACCTCCCAAAAAATACCGGCCAGACACCAAGGCTTTTCATGGGTATTTAAACAATAAAAACTAGATTTAACTTTATTTCTTCCTCCATTTGGGAGAATCACAGCAGTCCCTGAGTTACCAGTTCCGGGTCGCCACTCTCTCCCCATGATCATCCCAAGGGGTGTGTACTGCCATCTATGAAGCCCTGCAACCTGACTACATGAGGTCCCTACCACTCAAGATGAATGGAGGCATGTGGCAGCAGTTTTCCCCAGACAGTGGAATTACCCAACTGTCTTTTGGGGCCTGCGATGGGAAAAGAATTTTAGTGGCTAAGCCTGCTAATAGTGGGTCTAGTTTTTATGATTATAAGGGACATTGCAGTGTTATCCTTATGGCACTAGTAGATGCCCAATATAAATTTTTGTATGTTGATGTGGGCACTAATGGGAGGTCAGTGATGGCGGAGTTTGGGATAAATGCACCCTAAAAGCAGCCCTAGAAAATAATGATCTGAAGGTTCCTCCCCCAAAAAGCTTCCTTTTTCCCCCTAGAAATAACTCCATTTGTAATAGTAACAGATGATTTCCCTTCCACTCAAACAATGGATTATGAAACCATATCCAGGAAAGGATTTGCCTATGAACAATTAATTCATAACTATAGACTTTCCAGAGCAAGAAAGAGTTTCAGAAAATGCATTTGGCATACTTGTAAGTAGGTTTTAAATTTTTAGACAACCAATCAGAAAAAACTCCAGAACGTGTGGAGAACATTGCATTAGCAAATACAGTGTTACACAAATACTTACGTGAGAGTTCACAACAAACATACACACCACCAGAGATGCTTGACAGGGAGGACATTGATAATAGGAAGGGTGGTGGGTGGCCAGTGGCATACCATGAAGGTAATGCCTTTTGGGGAAAAGTACATGCTCAAGGTAGAAGGGCCCCCGCAGGCAGCCATGAATGTACGGGACACCTTCCCCTGAGTATTTTTAAAAAATGAAGGGCAAGGTGCCCTGGCAGGAGGACATAGTTTTTTATGCATTAGGCTAGTAACTGTCTCCCTTTCAATGCTCTCTCTTATTTCCCCTTCCATGACCCTTCCTTGCCCCATATATTATAGCTTCAAGGTGTAAGTTTAATTTTATTGTAGAGTAAAAATTAGTATGTAAATACAAACATTTTTTAAGGGTATAACTCATAGTGTATAATTTCAATTTTTTGTAAAAAGTTACATTAGATGTAAATACAAACTATTTTTTTAAGGGTATTGAGTATTATTGCACTTGGGTTTCAGAAATTATTATATGTAACAAGTATATCATGCCAACTCCATAGCATAATAATAAATATATGTAATGGCACTAAGGATTATTATTTACTGTAAAATGTACAATACTATCCTTTTACAGTACAAATTCTGAGTTTTTGATCCATCTGATTTTAAAGCCTCTGATTTAGTTTCTTCAAGAAACACTGTCAGTTTTGCTAGCATTGAAATGTGCATTTTTGGGGGTAATTCCTCCATCCCTTGCGCCCCTATAATACCTGCAGCATATGCCATGTCTTCCCTTTTTGGGTTGTTCCATACTTGTTTTTAAATATGACAATACTTCCTGCACTGGGTTTTAAGTAGTGTTGCTAACTGTATGATCACGTGCCACACGTGATCTCTTGTTTAAAACAGGTGTATTGAATCCTTTCCAGGACTGGCTGGTTCCTGGTCTGGACTGGCTGGTTCCTGGCGTTCTTGTTGGCTCAAATTGAAGTGGAGTTGGTGTGAGCTCTGATGGAGGTGGGGTTGGTGAAGGGTCAGTGCTGTTAGTACCAGTCTGGTATATTACTTCGTCATCACTTGTGTAAGAATCGACTGGCACTACCATAACTTCGTCAGACACCTGTGATTCCTGTTGGCGAGGAAGCGATTGGTAACAACATACTCGTACTTACCAAACTTACCTTATTAAAAACACTTATGTGCAGTTTTGCCTTTTGCTGAGGCCAAATATATTAAAGAAACTAATAGAAGAAAAAAAAAGTATCTGCCCTAACAACTTGTGCTTGTTATATATAACACTATCTGACACGAAACATGTATGTCGTCTACCTTGAGGAAAGTTTGTGATGGTAGAAGAACCACATTGCTCCTCTTTCATCACTAGGGTGACCGCCTATCCCTATGGACCCTACCCATAACTACGTCACGGTTTGTTTACATCGGTGCATTGTGGGGATAAGGCGGGGTCGCCGCGGGTGGACCTACGAAGGGAAAACTACGGCGATGGAAGAATTTAGAGTTATTTTGCGCGAAATTGATATTCCAGGTGCTATATTACTGTGCTCTGTTCTCGCTGACAACACTATAGAGAAGACCTGAGGTAATGGCTGATGTGCAGAGGCTTCTAAACCAAGAAAACAGAGTCATAACAGAGCCTCGTCAAAAGGTAAGCAACTGGTAGGTACGTAATGTGTCCCTACCACTTGCTTACTTCTTAATGAGACTCTGCTGTGACTGTTTTCCTGGTTTAGAAGCCTTTGCACATCAACCATCACCTCAGGTCTTCTCTATGTTGTCAGAGAGCACGGAAATATAGCACCTGGAATATCAATTTCGACCGCAACAACTCGAAATTTTTTCATCGTCGTAGGCTTCTCTTTGTAGGTTGTACATATTCATGGTTATGATTGAATTAAAATACCTTATTAATTGAGTTCCTTTTGTTGTCTTTCCTCATAATAAGTAGTGGTACATCATGGTTTAAGTGTTACTTGACGAGCCAATGCATACTCTTGAGTCTATACCACGGTTACCGGTCATTTCGCCCACACGTCAATTCGCCCACAAGACATTTCGCCCACATGTAAGAGTCCAATTCGCCAACATGTAAGAGTCAAATTCGCCCACTCTAAGTCAATTCGCCCACAACGATCCATGTCACGGAGCCATGGAGTCACATATCTTCCTCTAGCAGAAATGGAATGAAACACCTTGGGCGAAATGACGGTAAATTTCTAGTGTTTGACCATACTCGCCCACTTCCCCCAAACAAGTTTGGGGACCTGTGGGAATGCGGGGTTTTCGGGTGGGGAACAAATTATGCGTCGGAAACACGTAATTAAAGAGTTTGTAGAGGGGTAAAATTCCCTAGATCTAGGGTAATTTCCTTATGTCTAGAGAAAATTGCCTAACCAAATAAACCTAACCTAACCAAAATTAACCTACCCTAGCAGGGGCTTGACCCACCGATAACCTAACCTAAGCAAACCTAACCTAACCAAATCTAACCTAACAAAATTTAACCTAACCTACCCAAATCTAACTTACCCTAACCTAACCTAAACAAATCTAACCTAACCTCCTAGCGAGGGGTGGGGGGTTCTCGACACACTAAACAAATATAACCTAACCTCCTAGCTCCTAGACTCCATAGTGTGGGCGAAATGACTCCATAGTGTGGGCGAATTGACCTGTGGGCGAAATGACTCCATGGTGTGGCGAAATGGCATGTGGCGAAATGACCGGATACCTGTACCAACATCACCAACCTTTGCTTTGATTTATCTTATTACACCATCCATAACAAGTAGCATAACCACGGTGACATTACCCATCCTTACCTCATGGTACCTGAGGTAAGGATGTGTAAGGGATATTTTTATCCCTACACAAATCGGGAAAACTCGCTGACGGTAATGGTTAGGTTAGATTTTGCTTTGATTTATCTTATTACTCCATCCATAAACAAGTTGCATAACCATGACATTACCCATCCTTGCCAAACCCCCCAACCTCCCCGCTAGGAGGTTAGGTTATATTTGTTTAGTGTGTCGAGAACCCTCCCAACCCCCCGCTAGGAGGTTAGGTTAATTTTGTTAGGTTAGGTTAGGTTAGGTTAGATTTTGTTAGGTTAGGATAGGTTAGATTTGGTTAGGTTAGGTTAGGTTCTCGGTGGGTCAAGCCCCCTGCTAGGGTAGCTTAATTTTGATTAGGTTAGGTTTATTTTGATTAGCAATTTTCTCTAGACATAGGAAATTACCCTAGATCTAGGGATTTTACCCCCCTACACAACTCTTTAATTACGTGTTTCCGACGCATAATTTGTTCCCCACCCGAAAACCCCGCATTCCCACAGGTCCCCAAACTTGTTTGGGGGAAGTGGGCGAGTATGGTCAAACACTAGAAATGTACCGTCATTTCGCCCAAGGTGGTTCATTCCATTTCTGCTAGAGGAAGATATGTGACTCCATGACTCCGTGACATGGATCGTGTGGGCGAATTGACTTTAGAGTGGGCGAATTGACTCTTACATGTGGGCGAATTGACTCTTACATGAGGGCGAAATGACGTGTGGGCGAAATGACCGGTAACCGTGGTATAGACTCAAAGAGTATGCATTGGCTCGTCAAGTAACACTTAAACCATGATGTACCACTACTTATTATGAGGAAAGACAACAAAAGGAACTCAATTAATAAGGTATTTTAATTCAATCATAACCATGAACATGTACAACCTACAAAGAGAAGCCTACGACGATGAAAAAATTTCGAGTTGTTGCGGCCGAAATTGATATTCCAGGTGCTATATTTCCGTGTTCGCTGACAACATAGAGAAGACCTGAGGTGATGATTGATGTGCAAAGGCTTCTAAACCAGGAAAACAGTCACAGCAGAGTCTCATTAAGAAGTAAGCAAGTGGTAGGGACACATTACGTACCTACCAGTTGCTTACCTTTTGACGAGGCTCTGTTATGACTCTGTTTTCTTAGTTTAGAAACCTCTGCACATCAGCCATTACCTCAGGTCTTCTCTATAGTGTTGTCAGCGAGAACAGAGCACAGTAATATAGCACCTGGAATATCAATTTCGCGCAAAATAACTCTAAATTCTTCCATCGCCGTAGTTTTCCCTTCGTAGGTCCACCCGCGGCGACCCCGCCTTATCCCCACAATGCACTGATGTAAACAAACCGTGACGTAGTTATGTCTGGGGCCCATTACTCCGGGTTTGGGTCATATGTGTGTTTTTACAATGGCTTTTTAAATGTTACTAAATGTAACTATGTACTCACTACACATTTTCCAGACTCTATTCTGTACCATTTATTTTGTTTAGAATGTATCTTACCTAAGAATATTGGAACAAAAATTGTTCCGGGGAATCACAAATCTTCGGTGTTACTGTTCACCATGTGTTTACCCATCGCGACACAATGTGTTCTACTACTCCGCACCGTGATCGTCTTAATAAATACGAAAACCAGATAAACAAGGTTCAAAGGCATGGACGGTACCGCTAGAGTACTAACGTCACTGGAAGAATATAAACATTATCAAACCTTACCTAACCTAACCTAACCTACCGCTCTAAGCCATTAAGTGTGATCGGGACGGCCTAACCTAACGTTCGTAGCATTTACGTCCGTGGGACGGCCACCCTAACCTAAATAGTGTCCTCCAGTGACGTCATATCCAGACTGTCTGAACTCTGTGAATGCTATCTACACTTTTTGAACGCCGTGAACGCCATCTACACTTTTATGAAGCGTCAGCTGTTTAGTAAACAAAGTTTGTCGACGGGCGAGGCGACGGAAGCAGTGAGATATTATTTATTGAAATTATAATTAGTTTTAGTGAAAAATGTATTGGGAAACCCAGCCATAACTACTATC
>JACEEZ010010592.1:0-7500 GCA_016584305.1 Chionoecetes opilio
CCCCGACCCAGAAGCTACGCGAGCTAAGTTACGAATGTGTGCTACGTGTCTTCGAAATGCTGCAGTATTAACAATAATAATATTGATAATAATAACTGATAATGATGTTAATAATAGTAATAATACTAACAATGAAAATAATAAAAAAATATTGATAACATAATAATGATAATAATGATAGAAATATTAATGAAATAATAATAAATAAATAATACCTTTGATACCTTTGATACCTTTGAAGAATCTTGCCCGTTATCGGCGGAGTTGAGGTGGGCCTCCACTCATTCCAGGTGTGGTATGTAGCTCCCTTTTCCTTGCCTCCAGGACCACTGAAGGTAAAGTGTTGTCATGGAGCTACTGTAGCCTGGGTGGGTGGTTGGTCTGGGATGGTCAGCCAGCCACTTGTCAAGGTGATGTTTGAAGGTGTCCGTGGTGACGCCCGTTAGGTCCCGAATGTGTCTTTTGGCACAATTGAAGAGCTGTACACCATTGTGGGAGAAGCTGTGGTGTATGAGGGTTTGTAGTCCTTTAGAGGAGGCGCATGTACTCTGTACATAGCACAGTCTGCCTCTTCTAGGATTTTAGTTTTCCTCCATACCTACTTTTGGAGCCAGACCCTCCAGGATTTTTCGGACATAGATTATGATGTACCTCTCTCGTCTGCGCTGCAGAGAGTAGAGGCCCAGTCTGTGCAGCCTCTCCCAGTAGTTGAGGTGCTGGAGACCATATATCTTGTTGGTATAGGTCCTTTGTGGTGCTTCGCAGGGTGATGGTCCTTTGTTTTGACACAGTTGGCAGCAGTACCTAGCCTTGGTCTTGCTAGGACTTCCATAGCGTCAGCATGCAGGATTCCTCCCTTGTACGGAATGTTCTCATGGGACCCATCCTGTTAGCTGTCGCGCTGTCTGGGTGATGGTGGTGTAGTGTAGGGAGAAAGTTCCATCGCTGCTCATATACACTCCCAGGTCTTTTGTGAAGTCTTTTGTTTGTATGGTTTGGTGTTGATACATATATTGAGTGGTTGTCTTTAGTATATAGGTATTTCTGCCATATCTCAGAACTTCAAATTTTTCTCCGTTAAATTCCATATTGTTCTTTTCGGCCCACTCTATTATTGTATTGAGGTCCCACTGCAGTAGATCGGTGTCTGGGGATGTTTTATTTTATGCCGTATAACGGGTTGTCTTCAGCAAATGAAGTAGCAGTGGAATATCTGAGATCTGTGTCAATGTCTGATATCATGATCAGAAATAATAATGGGCCAAGCACAGATCCTTGGGGAACACCACTTATGACTTGACACTGTGATGACTGTTTACCATTTATGGTGACAACTTGGTGCCTGTTGGTGAGAAAACTGTGGATCCATCTCCCTACTCTGCCAGTTATGCCAAGGTTCTTGAGTTTGTGGAGGAGAATGCCATGATCTACCTTGTCAAAAGCCTTGGCAAAGTCTAGGTAGACTACATCAGCATTATCTCCATCCTGAGTTGCTTCTAATATAGCTTCATAATAACATAATAATTATAATAATAAGTTAATAACAATAACAATAATAATAACAATAATAATAACAATTATAATGATAACGATAATGGTAATAATAGTGATAATAATAATGATAAAAATAAAAATAATAATAGTAGTAATAATAACAAAAAATAATATTTCATAGAAGTCTACAGAGTTAGTGAAATATGTCACGGCGTCACTACTAGTCCTTGAGCCAACCGGCCATATTTTGAAGTGAATGCTCCGGCGGGGGGAGTAATTCTCATTATGATTTTCCATTAGGGCAATATCTCAGGTATCAGAAAATGCATGATGGACATCTGAGAACGGTAGCTTAGTGCCGGATGGACGCCATCTTTGAAACCACCCAGCGCCCGGAAAATGCCCATTTTGGTGGGGTACATTGTTGCACGTGTATCTGGACTTCTATACTAGCTATCGATGTGCGGTTGACGACTAAAAATATACGTCCAATGTGTACCGTCTAAATAAAAAATAATATGAAGCATTTTGTTATAGATTAATTATTATAAAAATCAATTATCGAAAAAAAATCATATATTTTTCAATATTTTATTATTAGACTTGTACTTTTTTTAGTGAAACAACACTGGTATGATTTCCAAATTATGCATTTGGCTACACCGTTTATCTGTCTATAAAAATAAACTCAACAAGTACAAAAATATCATCCACCACGAGTTTACAACAAATATATGTAAAGAGGCATAAAATGACTTAGGCCGCCGCTGGCATTATCTATTCTGACGATAACGCAAGTTAGGAATGTCGTACGGAGAGGATTTTAACACCATACGATATCTAATAAGCAGGCGGAAATTGTTACATAGGAAATCTGCACTTTGGTGGCCATCTTGGATTTCAAAATGGCCGCCAATTATATTAATTATTCATTACTAGAGTTTGGAAAGACGGTATGGGAGCTGATTTTAACACATACGATGTATATTCCTAATAAGCAAGCGGAGGTATCATTGAACATGTCATGTTTAGTCAAATAACACCGGTATGATCTTCCAATTATACATTTTGCTAAAACCGTTTATCTGTCTATAAAGATTTTCAGGCAATTTGGCCTGCATTATAATAGAGAACAACATATGCTATACAAATACAGGCTAACAAAGTTAATCATCAGAGTCGCCATCAGAGTCATTGGCATCCTGAGCCACGATAGCATCATCCTGCACCATGTTGGGAGCATCCTGCAAGCTTAACACACAACAGTGCATTCAACCATTCCAGTATGCAGGAGCAATCTGACGGTCGACACGTCCTTCTGCATGTGCATGAGATGAGATTCAAGAGACATCTGGAGTGGTAGACCCGCCATCCATCGATTTTGAGCGAACCGCCATCATCGAGTTCCCAGCCATGTCCTGCTGATGGTGCTGCGGACGTCTGGCAGGTTTTCAAGGCTGCGTCGCCAGATAGACGCCTGATAGTTGGCCCTAAGCGTATGCTGCATCAAGGAGTCTTCACAAGGCGGCAATTGTCCAGACTCGATCTGGCCCTTCTTTGCACAGAACATGTGATAACGGAGTGAATTAGCACCGACGATCTTCGTGTTCCTGGCGTACAGCTGACACGTGAAGGCCTGAATGCTATTGAAGACGTCTGTTGGTACATTCCACGAAGATCCCAGATCTGTGAATCCCTGAAGATACAGATCATTCGCTTGCACAAGCTTCAAAGCCTTTATCTTTCCTTGGCTAGCCAGAGCACTAACAGTGTCACACCCGCTCCATGCATGAAGCCCTGGCAATGCACTGCAAACTCCAGACCCCAATACCGCAGCCAACTTTCAACGTCAAATCATTCTGACTCGAACCTTTGTTCCTCGTCTGATGAAGAGCTGACTATCGATGGTTCTGCTGAGTTGAACAAAGTTGGCTGCGGTATTGGGGTCTGGAGTTTTGCAGTGCATTGCCAGGGCTTCATGCATGGAGCGGGTTGTGACACTGTTAGTGCTCTGGCTAGCCAAGGAAAGATAAAGGCTTTGAAGCTTGTGCAAGCGAATGATCTGTATCTTCAAGCATTCACAGATCTGGGATCTTCGTGGAATGTACCAACAGACGTCTTCAATAGCATTCAGGCCTTCACGTGTCAAGCTGTACGCCAGGGAACACGAAGATCGTCGGTGCTAATTCACTCCGTTATCACATGTTCTGTGCAAAGAAGGGCCAGATCGAATCTGGACAATTGCCGCCTTGTGAAGACTCCTTGATTGCAGCATACGCTTAGGGCCAACTATCAGCGGCTATCTGACGACGCAGCCTTGAAAAACCTGCCAGACGTCCCAGCACATCAGCAGGACATGGCTGGGAACCGATGATGGCGGTTCGCTCAAAATCCGATGGATGGCGGGTCTACCAGCTCCAGATGTCGTCTTGAATCTCATCTCATGCACATGCAGAAGGACGTGGTCGACCGTCAGATTGCTCCTGCATACTGAATGGGTTGAAGTGCCACTGTTGTGTGTAAGCTGCAGGGATGCTCCAACATGGTGCAGGATGATGCTATCGTGGCTCAGGATGCCAATGACTCTGATGGCGACTCTGATGATTAACTTTGTGTGCACTGTATATTGTATAGCATATGTTGTTCTCTATTATAATGCAGGCCAAATTTCCTGAAAATCTTATATAGACAGATAAACGGTTTAGCAAAATGTATAATTTGGAAGATCATACCGGTTATTTGACTAAAACATGACATGTTCAATGATAACCTCCGCTTGCTTATTAGGAATATACATCGTATGGTGTTAAAATCAGCTCCATACGTCTTTCCAAACTCTAGTAATGAATAATTAATATAATTGGCGGCCATTTTGAAATCCAAGATGGCACCAAAGTGCAGATTTCCTATGTAACAATTTCCGCCTGCTTATTAGATATCGTTATATGGGTTAAAATCCTTCCGTACGACATTCCTAACTTGCGTTATCGTCAGAATAGATAATGCCAGGCGGCGGCCTAAGTCATTTTATGCCTCTTTACATATATTTGTTGTAAGCTCGTGGTGGATGATATGTTGTACTTGTTGAGTTATTTTTATAGACAGATAAACGGTGTAGCAAAATGCATAATTTGGAAAATCATACCAGTGTTGTTTCACTAAAAAAAGTACAAGTCTAATAATAAAATATTGAAAAATATATGATTTTTTTTCGATAATTGATTTTTATAATAATTAATCTATAACAAAATGCTTCATATCATTTTTTATTTAGACGGTACACATTGGACGTATATTTAGTCGTCAACCGCACATCGATAGCTTAGTATAGAAGTCCAGATACACGTGCAACAATGTACCCCACCAAATGGGCATTTTCGAGCTGGGTGGTTTCAAAGATGGCGTCCATCCGGGCCTAAAGCTACCGTTCTCAGATGTCCATCACACCTTTTCTGACACTTGAGACATTGGTCTAATGGAAAATCATAATGAGAATTACTCCCCCCGCCGGAGCATTACTTTTGGTCTGGCTCAAGGACTATACAGAGTTCATCAGCCACACATTCTTCTCTGTAGCGACTTTCATCTTCGCTCACCCTCGCGAGCGAGCTACATGTTAAAACAAAGGCCGAGCTTCATGTTAAATACTTTACAGTTCTTTTTTCTCTCTTGGCTCACGCCCTCCCAAGTAATTTACCCAAAACCCCAGGTTAAGAAACCGCTGGGCTAGACGGTATTATTTAGTTACCCTCCAAAATTGGTTTTCTTTCATTGGACTAGCACATTTTCTGACTGACTATGGTATTGAACATAATTTTCTCGTTTTATACACTATTTTCCATTGTATCAGCCTCTGTTAGGTGCTTTCCCAAAATACATGTCAGATTGTCAGTAAGAGAGACATAAACATGTTTAACGTTACAACATAACCTCCTACCGTAGATAACAGTGAAGTCGCCACCTACAGTGAAGTCGCCAGGCGCCAAATATTACGAATTATAGCATTACTACTGATTTTTATGTGCCACTGAAGATGTTACACAGTAGTTTATATCATGGCTGTATAATCTACCCTGTTTCAGCGTTGTTTTATGCTTTGTATCTGCAAATATAACTGTTGCGCATTTTGCTTCTCACGTTTTTCTTCGCGCGATGATAGACAGTAAACATTAGCTTTTCGGGCGACAGGACACAGACTTGCCAGATCTTTCAAACTTGAATAGAATTTATTTTCACGTTGGCAGAGGAATTTTTATATATCCAAGCATCTTCCGCAGCTAATATATATAGACTTGTTTTATTTTACCTCTAATTTCCCTGAATTCCCCAGAGTGGCGACTCAACTGTTGGGTTAAAATACTAGCTGGCGACTTTATTGTAGTAGGTATAGTGAGGTCGCCACTCGGTTTTATTTTTGTAATTTGTTCATTTATAGCCCTAATATGACACAGATGAAGACAGAAAATGACACAGACTTTCTAGATAGACCCTTCTAACTTTCCTGAAATCATGGATGTACAAATGTAAGTATTAACGCCACCACACGTCTGTAAATAACAAAGAAACGTAGAACTGCCGACTTCACTGTTATCTACGGTACCTAGTAGTTGGACACTATTCACATGTTCCTAAATACACCTTTACCTACGTAGGCACAGTATCTTTGTGATAGTCTGTTCGTACGTACAGTACCTATATATTGAAATAGATAGGCCTACCCAAATGTAAGAACGGCCGGAGCACGCGTTCTGGGGAAAGGACTTACATGTAAAACGCTGAATGTCTGGCTTAATGAACCCTCGTGTGCAGTCGATAGCCATAATGCCCAAGCCTCTCCTTTTTTTTTTTTTACTATAAATATATATCCATCCCTTTCTTCAAATATAATAATAATTTTTTATACATCAGCATACTGGTTTTTTTTAGCACGATGTTGTGCATTTTTTCTTTCTGGTAGATTTTGATGTAGTTATTTATAGATCGGGACCGTGCACTTGATTTGCAATAAGCTAGCGAGCAATGAACAGTTTATCAATTTTGGGAAATAAATCCTATATGTAATCGAAGAAATATTTTTTACAATTTGAAACAAGAATAGGTATCAAGGAAGTAGCTACTCTACACCGTTACCGTAGTGGAGTTGATCAGGGAATGATACAATATATAATAGGCTGCTTTTTTTTTGAGAAATTAGGGAACCATTTGCGTACATGAGCAGTGATGACTTAAATATTTATCAAGAATGAATAATCTTTGTAGCCTCACATTTTCTACCTCACTTCATATTTCTAGAATAGATAATACAATAATAACAAGCAGCACGTGTAAGGTGGGCTGAGGGGAAGTCATATTCGACACTCACCTCTAAACATCCCAAAAATATAAAGTCTGTGCACATGTTTGATCAAGGCTGGAATAAAAACAATAACATCGTGTACAATATGTGGCAGAAAGCAAGCCTCCTACATCCAGCACGAGACACAATTATTTCACCATGATGGAGGGACGCGAGGACAGGCTTGGAATGACGCCACGGTCCCGCAGCCATCACAACACATCACTTACTGTCTACTTACTGGCTACTTACTGTCCACAACCACATACGTTACTATAGGAAACGTCTATCAAAGATCTCCCAATCATACCTGAATCGCAGTACAGCATCCTATATCGGCAAGTCAAGGGCAAGAACACACTATCAGCAGGTAGCAACACACGCACACACAAGCAACAACACGTGCGCGCCCCTCCAAGCTTCCTGGCACTGACGACTCGACGAGGCAACGAGGCTACACAAGGTTGGTAATTCCGGGTAATATTACACGTCCTTCCCGCAATGTAGCCATCACGTCTGTCTGTTCTAAGAAATAATTCATACATCTCCTGTGTCCAGTATATCTTATTTTGACTTATTTATAACATAGAAGAAAGATCATTGATAAATGTGCTAAGATGACGCAACTCACGAGATGGGTTGCCAGATGTTTGACAATTATTATCGCTTAC
>JACEEZ010010592.1:12500-33081 GCA_016584305.1 Chionoecetes opilio
CAAAAAAAGATTTTTTTTTTTTTTAAATAAATATAAATTAAAAAAAAAAAAAAAAAAAAAACCCACCGATGGTGGAAGAGAGAACTTTTTATGGGCAGTAACATTGCTCAAAATTATTTTATTGAAAAATTACTGTCCGATGACCAATCATTTTTCAAGAACTTTTCAAGGATGAGTTTGGATGATTTCAATTACCTTCTCGACAAAGTGAGTCCCAGGGGAGGAAGCCAGCATCGGAGGTAGTATCGCCAGCAACGACCTGCTCTCCGACTACCTAGATACTACTTGACCTTACTACGGAAGCTACAAGCTTCCCTCGGTAGGTCGTAAACGCGTCGGAAGGCGCTGACTGGCTAAGGCGAGTAATGACGTCATCAAGCTCATCATCAGTCACCAGCCAATGACAAACTGTTTTTAAAACTTCTCGACCAATCACAAGTCAGCGAGACATATTTCTAGGCAAGAATGGCATGCCAGACTGCCTCTCCCCGCCTTCTGTCACCGTCATCTAAAACTAATTCCTCGTTTTCTTTGGAATGCTTAAGTTTTAAGGAGTTTTAATGTATCATATAGTAAGATATATAAGTAAGGAGCCTGTGTTGCTAGTGTTTTGGTGGTAGAAGGTGTGTATGTGGGTTAAAATAGTGAATATTTGTGTTATGGGGTGGCCCCGCGGCAAGAATTTTCTCCGTCACTCACTGCCCAGCCAGTCGCCTCATCATAACATCTTTAAATCACCCTTATTTATGGTGACACACGGTTCTACATTGATTTTGATAATGACACGTGTATATAACATCTCACCATAATCACTAAGTTGTATAATAACGAGTAATAAGACGTTTAATCCTGCCCAAACCTACCGTGGCGGAGGAGGTGGCGGCTCCGCCCGCCGCCTCTCAAAAGTTTTTAGTCAAAACCCGCCGTCATCCGCCTCACCTGTGCCTTCCTGAAGAAGACAGTCAGCTCCTACGCCTGTGGTAGCACCATAGGATATCACCAGTGATCATAGGATTCCTTAAAGGGTCCTCGCTCCCCTACTAAATAATTACCAAGGAGATTTCCGCTGCGGAATTGTGGGCGGCGGCCGATTTCCGCCGCCCACACAACACTCCGTTATCAGCAGTACCTGTGCCTTCCTGAAGAAGTCAGGTCAGCTCCCACGCCTGTGATAGCACCATAGGATATCACCAGAGATCATAGGATTCCTCAAAAAAGGTTTTCGCACCCCTACTAAATATTACCAAAGACATCTCCCTTGGTGTTGATATATCCACCTCACGGGCTTCATGCTGCTGCTGCTGCTGCCGAAGACCGCGCTGCCAGACGTGGACGAAACCCTTGCTTGTATTTCATCTCTTTACTTATATATATATGAATAATATCCATCCAAATGCAATCATAAGTCTACATTCACCTAGAACAATTATATTTCATAGCATACCAAGCAATAATAAGCGAGCCTGGAGACTTCCTAACTCTTCTAATACCAGTCTCGAGCAGTCGTTGATCAGTCTGCACGTTTACGACCAAACCTACGACTTTTCCGCGCTGTGGGTTCGTGTTACGACCGACGTCGGAATTCCTACCAAAAAAAGGTGATAAAGTGCTTCGTGGCTTCCCCCCCAGGACTAGGATGAGTGACACAAATTACCGGGAAGCCGTACCACCTAAAATCAGACTTTTAGTGACATTGCGCTTCCTAGCTACTGGAGAAAGTTATACATCTCTCATGTACCTCTTCAGAATTTCTGAAACGACTATTTCAAGGACTGTGCCGGAAGTATGCCAAGCAATTATCGAAGCACTACGAGCTGTAGTTAAGGTAAGTTTACTATAAGTGTATATAGACTACTACTACTACTATTACCACTATTATTATTACAACAGTAATAATAATAATAATAATGATAATAATAATAATAATAATAATAATAATAATAATAATAATAATAATAATAATTATCTATACTATAATAATAAGAGGGCGGTCTGTCTGTCTGTCCGTCCGTCCGTTACAGTCACTCAACTCTACGGTCACCACTACCAGCTTTCAGGGGTCTATGATACGAGGTGATAAAAATTCATAACGAGCGATTACGAGCGAGCGCGAAGCGCTCGCGAGTCCTCACTGGATACGGGATTTTTCTCACTTAAGCGGCCGACCCGACCCGACCGACCGTCACGCTTTTCAGGAGCTTAAATCTTTGGAATCCCGCTTCCGATTGACAAGCGGTCTTCACTATCCGATAGCCTCATTCAATCCCTTTTTTTCTTGACATCTTTTGTCTCACGTGAGGGGTCAGCATGGCGCGTGCCGCGTGAGGGGTGTCAGACAACGTTATCTTGCTATCGCTGAGAAACGGCTGTACCGACTAAGTTGAAATTTGGTGTGTGATTTGAGACCACACACCTAGCAATGTCACACAGGTCAAACTCCGGGTGACGCCGCACGTGCGCACGTGCGGCGGGTTTCTACGGGCTCGCTCGTCCTTCGCCGATTAAGGCGTCTTAAAGACGCCTTACTGGTGTTTATCACATTCATAATTTGTTGTCATTTCAGTTACACCTCTCTAATAAAACCATATTATCAACCGGTATATTTATAGTAATAATAATAATAATGAGATTGTAACATGTTAATAATAACAACACTAGTAAAATGCATTCAATAAAGTTTATTCACCTGAACAATTTTGGCAAATCCCCGCAGTGCATCTATTTTTGATGGTTTTCTTTAATCTTCAAAGCGTTATCCATAGAACGCAAGTTTTTTATTTTCTTCAAAAATTCTACGGTTTTTCTTGGCCCAAATTCTTCTTTTTGCTTTCAACATCGAATCCTTCTGCGACTGGGGGAAAAGGCGTTCAACACTAGGCAACAGGCAAAAATCGTCGCATGCTCAGGTTTATACGGCAACAGTTGCCACCTGCGCTGCCACACATTTGCTGCACATGTTACCTTCGTTTAATGGTTGAAACACATTGGCGTAGGACAATGTAGCATGCCCATGTTGCCAAAAAATTTTCCTCGGTGAATCGCGCCTTAAGCACTACACTATCGAATGAAGTGAATTATTATTTTGTTGAAATTTGGCTCGGAAAAGAAAGGTTTTTTTATGACAAAAAGTCTTATGAAGGAAAGTATTTAAAGCAATCACCTTGAAAGTGAGGTTCGGGTGTTTCCCCGCGGACGGGCGTGGCCCCGTACCCCGCTTGGGGCCCTCCCGCAGCCCTGCCGCGTGGGGCCGTCCACCCCACTGCCCAGCGTCGCCCCACCCTCTTTTTCCCATTTGGGGGGCGGGAAGGAGTAAGAATACATAAAATAAATGGCAGAAAAAAAACACTCAAAAAATATTTTATAAAAGATACATCAGAAAAACCTGGAAAAGCCATTTAAAATAATGGTTTTTTCCTATTAGTAGAGGGGCCCCTACCAATTTTTTTTAAGGGGGCCCCCTCCCCTTCCCCCCCGGGGGAACCCCCAAAAAACCCTCCCCTGTTTTTTAAAGTTTGTTTGTTTAAAATGACTTGGGTTCCCAACCCCCAAAATAAAAAGGAAAACCCAATTTATTGGGGGGGGGCCCTGTACCCCAAAATTTTCAGCATTCCTTTGCAGAATCTTGTCCATTACCACAATAAAAAGGTTTTAGTGTGGAGATTGGTACGTACCTCTTTTCTTTGATGTTTTCCTGGTAGGTGGAAAACACATAGAATTTATTTTTGTCAAAGACGGGCCATTGTTTTGCTAGGGCCAATCTGCTACTGTGTTCCCCAGACCTGCCGAAACATATTGCATTAGAAAACCAAATAAATAAATGTGGCAATTATAGAACATAACCTCTTTGGGAAAACCCCCTAAAATTTTTACAGTTTTTTTTTTGGTTTCTAAGCACCCCACAAATATTTTACGAGCAATTTTTTATCGGGCAAATTTTGATGTGCATTTCAACAATTTATTTGTTTTTGGCAAATAACTTTTTTTTTTTTTACGGGGGTGGGGCCCACCCTAAAGAACAATTTTATGGAACAAAGTTAAAAAAACACTAAAATCTGTGATTATTTCTAACAAATTTTAAAACAGAAAATTTTGGTTTTCCAGGATCCCGAAATTCCCAAAGCCAATGTATAGGGTGGGTACCCCTTTAAAATAAAAAAAGAAATTTTGCCAAAAAGAAATTAAATTTTGTAAAAAATGAACTTTAAAAATCTATCAAAAAAAATTGCTTCACCCTGAATAACAGGAGGGTGAAAAACCAAATATCCCTACCAGGGAAAATTCTTTTTAAACCATACTCCCCTGACTGCTGGGGGGCCGCACCCCCCAGACCCCCTGCTTGTTAATACCTAGCCTGGCATTGATTCGTAACCAAACCCTTACGGGGGGGGTTTTCATCCCCCCCAGAACCCCCTTGTGTTATTTTTTATTTCCGAGGCTGTTAAAGGGGGTTACTTATTATTTGGTTTATTTGGCTTTTAAAGGGCAAAGCCTCACGTCGGGGTGGTCCCCGCTGCTGCCAGTCCTGGCCCCCTTTCAAACAGGGCCCCTGGTCTGGTATGGTGTTGGGGGTCCTCCCTTTGGGCAGTGAAACCCGGTACGGAGGTTCATCCGGCCTGTCCGTGTATTTTGTCCAGTCCTTTTTTTAAGGTGTTGACAGAGCACCCTGTATGTTTCCCAAATGTTTGTGGGGCGTTAAGATTTTGGGCCCTTCATGACCAGACTGGCAGCCAGAAAGGGTTTTTGCATCTTCCCGGGGCCCTTTGAAGGGAGGTTTTTTCTACTGCCTTGCGCCAGTCCGCTTTTTTAAAGTGTGCCTTTAGTGCCGAGGACGGGGGTCGGGCACTTTTTCTCCAGGCCTTCCATTTTAAAGGGGGGAACGATACCTTTCTCTCCGTTTTTGCTTGAGTAGTTTTCCCCAGTGTTTTGAGTGGTCCCAGTATTTTAAGGTCATGAGTCCTCTTATGTCTTGGAAAATGACCTCTAAAGCCTCAAGTCTCTGGATGTCGTTTTCTTGTGAGGGGCCACAACTTGGCTACAGTAACCCAGAAAGGGCTGTACCAGGGCTTTCCAGGGGGTTTAGCATAACCCGGGTTCCTGGAGGAAATTCTCATGACCCAGCCCGCATCCCCCTTGCCTTCCTGACAGCTCCGTGATGTGGTTTAAAGGGCCATCAGCCAAGTAAACCCCAAGGCCTTGACTGAGGTGTTGGGGTTGTGACTTCCTCCCTCTGTGTGCAGCGTCTTTTGTCTTGATGTTGCAGTCGGGCCCCACCTCAGTTTCAAATTTTTTTTCATTAATGTCTAATTGGGTTATTGTAGCCCAATGTACCTTTATTGGGCCCCTCTTGGGTGCTCCATTTTGCACATTACGATGCGTTGTGTGATTGCTGTTTTGCGCTGAACTTGTGTCTCAGAAAAGGAGGACAGGACTGAGCCTTATTCCCTCCAATATCTCCCCATTGTATCAGGAAAGGAGGGGGCCCCACCTAAACCTGGGGCCCCCGTCAAAAGGGTGTCTTTTTTTGAGTTTTGACCGTCCACTACTACTGTTGGACTCTCTTGAAAGGAAATCGTGGACCCAAAATTCCTAACTTCCCCCTTCCCCCAGACCTTGTTTTAGGGAGAAGGATGTCTGATCAACCTTGTAAAGGCTTTAGCAAAGTCGAGAACACGGCATCCACTTTATTTCTCGCTGCCAGGGCCCTTTTGGGAACCAGTTGTAGTTGCCGGGATTTTTGAGGACAGGTTTCCCCCTTTTTTCCTGAACCCATGTTGATTTCCATGTGAAGTTCTTGCCTTTCCTTGAGAGTAAATTTTTTCCCCCACCATTTTTCAAAAACTTTGATGAGTGTGAATGAGAGCAACGGTCTGCAGTTCTTGGGCCCAACTCTTTTCCCTCCCCTTGTATATCGGGCTTACAGTGGGTCTCTTCTCAAAGGGTGGTTGTCCTGCTCCATAGAGCCCTCCAATTTTTGGGTCGGATAAGCCAGGGCCTCCTGCACTTAAGGGGCAGATTTTGGGAGGTTACTCCGTCTGGTCCACAGCTGAATTTGGTCTCAGCTCCTTAATGGGTCCCGAATATCCCGTGGTCCCTCAATGTCTGAGGGGTACTGGGGGTCTGAGTCCCAGTGAAGAATGATACTGGGTTGTGAACTATTGACTGCTTTGTGGGGGGCTGAAGACACGCATATTGCTCTGTTATATTTGGGACATTTCCTCGGGTCTCTTGTTATTGTGCCCACATCTGTACGCGCGGCCCAATCTGGCTCTTATCCCCTTGGAAAACTTTTTGAGTAGCTGAAAAGTATTTTGGGGTTTCGCTTAATGTTCTTACTGCATTGGTTTCCTCCTCCGTCTCTGTTTTTTTTAGGGATTCTTTAATTTTTTGCTCAATTTTTAGCTATCTTGGTGTTGATATTTAACTTTCTTTCGTCATTTAGGGTGTTAGCCATCTTCTTTAAAGAGGGCTGCTCTCTTTTCCCCATTAAAAACTCCTGTCCCTGGGGATTTTTTGGCGTTGGGTACCTGTTTTGGTCCCCTTTGTGGGGGTATGTTTTTTCACAGATCTCCAGTACTGTGTTATAAAGGCTTGGAGCTGTTTTGGGTTGTTGCCTTTCATGATCTGTCCCAGTTTTGCCTCACCAAACTCGGTATCCACATATATATCATGCCTCTATCCCTTGCCACCGATGGCAAACTGATGCCACTCGATTGTTCATTGAAAAATTTTTTATTTTGCAAAAGGGGTTTGGATCAGTTAAGTTTTGTTTTTACTGGTTCCTCTGGCTTTCCTGTAGTAGTGTTGATGGTGACAAGGGTGTGATCCGAGTAAAATTTTTTTCTCCACTCGGGACTACTTATTGCTTCGGGGTTTTGGGGAGAAAAAATCAAAAAGTTCGGTTTTTCCTGGGACTTTGTTATCTGTTGTGTAGAAAGACCTTTTCAGTAACCCCCAAGGAGTTTAGCTTGGGTTGGGCTTCCAGGTACCTCCAAATAGTGCCCTCACCATTGGATCAAAAGGAAAATTTTAAATCCCCCCAAAAAATGATAGAATCAATTAGAAATCTCCCTTGTATGAAAAAGGAAACGGGGTTTGAATACTCGTTTGTGATGAGAAGGAAACGTTCAGGGTACTTAAAACCACCGATCGCATATTGGTTTAAGCTGCACATATACCCCTACCAGCTGTAGGTGCTGATGATGACGATGGTCACTGCGCGCCCTGGCAACAACTATCATGGGGGAGGGATCGAAGGTACTTCCTACCAATATTGCTAGGTTATAAAGCCATCACATCAGGCAACACTAAGCCTGGCTACCACGTCGACTTATACTGCCCCGCTGCCTACTGTAGGGAAGCATGTCACCTGGTATTATGCCTTCAATCGCAATGCCCAAGCCTACCTTTCGGGTACTGCTCGGTGGCCACCACAGGCAAGTCCAGCAGTTTGAAGGCTTCCAACAGCCCTAGCGGAACTTGTACTATTTGCGGGAAGTACTGGATGTTGTTCCTAAACTTTTCCTGCATATCACAAAGAAACAAGCATGTATTTTGCGAATTAACTTGCCCACCTCAAAGGAGCTCGAGAAATGACACCCGCCATGGTTGTTTTTGTTGTCGAGTGGCTAGCGCAGCCGGTGCCGCAGTCAGCTGACCGTACCTTCGCTTATCTCTCGGCACTTCTGCCACCGGCTCGCCAAGGACCAGTGTATGTATTATCCTTCCCTGCCACTGACACGGCATTTCTATACGTTAAGCTTTTTCAACACTGTTTAGTCTTGCTACATGTTTTCTATATAATAGTAATAATCATTTAAAAAAGTAACATGGCATAAAAGTCTACAGATTAAGTGAAACCTGGCAAAAAGTCACCGCAGAGTTTGTACACACACTTTTATTCGCTCACCCTCGTGAGCGAGTTGTATGTTAAAGCAAAGGCCGAGCTTTAAGTTAAATTCTTGACAATTATTCCTTTTTCTCTCTTGATTCACGCCAACCCCCCCCCCCCCAACCCCCCCTCGGTACTACTCACGCCCCCTAAGTGGGGGGCGCCCCTCACGTTAAGAAACCGCTGAACGGTGCACATGTTAATTCTATCTTCAGCATCCCTAAATTTGCTTTCATGCTGGCAGCGACTCCATCTGACAAAATGTGCTACGGTCATTATCTGCGAGGACCAAATAGCGACACTGCTGTGCGGAAAGGCATTCATTCATTCATTTAGATTGTCATCCCTTGAAAGGGATGAGGTGGGCCTTATTGCCGTATAGATGGCCCACAAGTGACTTTCTTCGTTAGCGATGTCTTTACTCCCCCAGTCCCCAGCCTGCTCACCACTATGGGAAGTCTGACTTGCCTGCCTCGCAGGATTCGCTAAAAATGTAGCTACTATGTAAACCAGTGGTTGAGACTGTACGAGGGGTTACCCGAATGGGGGGAGGCGGGGGGGGGGGTCACCCTTCAATGTTTAATCAATTGAAGTTTAATCAGTTTAGTCAGTGGTAAAGTTCACCATGATCCACTTATTTGAAATGAGTAGATAATAATGTAAACTCGGTGCATACATGTTCTTAATCAAATGAGTAACTGATACGAGTATGTATTCTTAAGCCCCGTCCACACTACCACTCACCACCGTCGGCGCTTGCCGTCGAACAGTGTTCGTCACTCCAAAAGTGGCAGTGTGGACACGATGCCGACGAGCAAAATTTAACCGTCGGCGCTGCCCGCCAACATTCAGCAAGTTTAATATTGGGCGGGCATACCCGTCCACTCACGGTCAGCGCCAAACACATGCTTCAAGTTATCAGCAGTTTCACTATCTAGATTTTTTGCATTGCTATGTACCGTATACCATCAGAACCAAGAAAGTCAGCTGATTACGAGTATGTGATCAAAAATTAAATGGGAGAAATGGTCGAGAAATTGCAGCGAGTTGAGACAAAAAAGTGAGAAAATGTTTATACACTATTTCTTTTTGCTATATTTTTTAGAATACACAAAAAGGTTTTCGTATATTTTTCTTGCTTATGATATGCAGAAATGTGTCATGAAGATGATAGTTGGGTCAGTTTTTCTAAACCTGTGGTTATTTCATAATCTCGAGTGAGAGTACACGATATGCAGAAAACATGACACTCACTTTGAAGTCAGAGGAAGCGCGCTGACCGCCGAACAAAACCGTTCGTGTGGACACAACCCTGGCAACGGCGCTTCCCGTCGGCAAGCACCGACGGCAAGCACCGACGGTGGTGAGTGGTAGTGTGGACGGGGCTTTAGAAAAAAGAAGCACGAAAGGAGTATAAGCCCTTTTAGAAAAGCAATAAAGAGAAAAACAAATATTTTAACTTCCTGGTTGAAACTTTATGCAGTTTGCAAAGGCTGGTCATGGTTTGGTGGCTGGATATTGTGGCATCACTGGGCGAGAGGGGAAGTCTATAGTTCGGGCATTGAATCAGCAGTGTACGTGAGAGAGGCTGGGCGAGCGGAGTCCCGAGCATCACCTGATTCAGCACGGTAAGGTAACGGAGCAGGCATACTAACGAAAAATGTTTCAGTTATTTTACTACAATCATAAATTTTCAGACATCACAGCTGAAAGCTACTATTTATAGATATCAATTGACGCTGCAAATATATTTATATTTATCATGTTATTGATTATACATCAATGATCAATGATATTTTATTACATCAACGAGGACAGACTAAGACTTAATCTAAATATGAATAGTGCATAATGTTAACACCATACAAAAATAAATCCTATAAACTCATTAAGCCGACATTCTTCTCTTGAAAGACTTAATTTAATGAGAACAAAGTTGTTGCATAACTCTTTAGCCTATGACGATTTTGCAAAAAAGTGGAGGTAGTGATGAAAGTTTTTGTATTGGGAAGATAGACAGATAAGACATGAGAATACAGATTTTTTCTTGCAAAGTGCACACTTAAATCCCAGCTGAATATTTTTTTTGTGGAAAAAAGTGATAGAAGACACAGTGCTGTGCTTAAGAGCACGCTGTAGAGACAATAAGTTAGACGAAGAGGTCACGCCACCATGCACTTGATAATGTAGCATGTATACAATGTGTATATAACACTGGGATACACTGAACACACGTGAGAGGCATTCAAGAGGAGTGAACAGATACGATCAGCAAGAAAAAGAGAAAGTTGGTGTCGACTTAAGACCCCTGGTTAAATATACAAGATAAAACACGTACATACATGTAACATATATTGTATACGTATGGGCTAGTGATGGACCGAATGTCTATTTTCCGTATTCGCGAATGCGAATGCGAATGCAAATATTTGGTTTTAATATTCGCGAATGCGAATTGCGAACATTACAATAACATTTCTAGTAATACACTATTTTTGATATCATACAGGTAACTGAAATATTTTGTATGTATTGTAAGAGTTCAGGCATAAAAATGAATGTCTAAACTAAATTCCATTAAAATTTTTCTATGTTCCCAAGGTTGCGGGACGAGGACCCACATTTACACAAATACTTACATGATACTATCTTACATGATAATCATTATTGCAAAGTTTACAACTGTGCAATATCACTATAGAGATAATCTCGAAATAATCCCAAACCACACAAACACTGGTGTAACTGGACGTCATTACGCAGTAGATTGCTGCAACACTTCTCTTTCAAAGAAAGTTGATTTTGCTCGTGGGTGAAAGAGAAGATGCTTATTACTGCAGTATAGCGCACGAGGCAATGAGTTGAGTTCAGTAACATTGACCTTGAGAGTAGCGGCTGCTATACTCTGTTGAAGGGTAAGAGGATGGAGTTAGTGTTCAAGGGACTATGATCTTGGCTATCAGTACGCCTCCTCACCCCATTCTTTTAACTAACGCTCGGCTAAACTTTAAATTATGTATATGTTTGCTTGTGTAATATTATGTTCACTTGTTATTTTCTTTCTTTCTTTTTGTAAGTTTTATTGATTTGGGCAAAATATTCGCATATTCGCAAACGACTACGAGTGGGAGTGCGAATGCGAATGCGAATGCGAATATTGAAAAAAACATGCGAATATTCGCAATTCCGAATGCGAATGCGAATATTCGGTCCATCACTAGTATGGGCATATCAACAGCCCCAAGGATACTCAAATAGTGGAAGTAATAATTTATACTTTCAAGATTGTCTCTGCCGGAAGGGGTCGACTATCACAAGGATACCTGAATGCAGTCACGCAATATAATCAACACTAAGTTTGACTTTATATTCCTAGTTAGATTATTTGGCTGTTTTAGATCATGACATCGTACTAAGCACATTATGTAAACTTCGTATAAACATTGCAGTGTATTTTTGTTTAGGAGCTTAGGAGATAATGGAAAACCATATGGTTTTCCATTATCTTTTGCATTAGGGCAAAATGAAAAAATATTTTTCTGAACTATCTGCCCATTCTATATCACATAATAATGTGCATGAATCTCGGATAAGATAACGATTACATAGATCGTCTTTTGTCACTGACGAACGCTTTCAAATGCAGTCCAGCATGAGATTGTTTACACTAAAATACTGTACAACTTCATACGTATAACTAATCATCAAGGGTTAGGAAGAATGACACTTACGACAATTTGATTGCATCTTTGGCACATTATCAAGCCAAACTAAAGAAAAAGATAATGGCGGCACACATACATAGTGCCGCTACACACTTTCACTGTTTTAGCATTTGCAAGTCTCTATCATCGAAATACACGTCTGAAAATCTGGAATTGAAATATTTCCAAAAGGAACGCTCGAATCGCATCAAGTTCAGATTGATTAGATAATCGTATATATAGTAAAGTCTTTCATTTACAGCTGGAGAATAGTAACGTAATGTAATCTAAGAATCAAATAATCACTTTTTCGATAGTTTCAGAGTAGATTATATTACACAGCACTAAGTCAATAATATTTTATTTCAAGTAGTACGTTGCAGAATCATCTTGATAAAAGATGCTCCATCTCTTAACTCCTACCTTCTTTGCATTTCATAATATTTTTAATGGTTACTGTGATAGCATGAGATGAATGAAAATACAGGGAAGGTAAAGTGCCTGATCGAAACATTTAGTATTAGATCTTCATCCAATTCGCGCCTGTCCCCCACACAGTAGCCCACCTCAGCAGGCTTTGCGATGTAATAGATGATGGGAGGGAAGAGGAGGTGAAGGATGAGGTGGGAGGAGTGAGGAGGAGGAGGATGGAGGCCTGCTGGGAGAAGTGGTGCAAGGGGATGGACGGGCGGGAGCGGTTGAGTAGCGGTCTCCCTCTTGATGCCCTACCCCCCAGGCTCCCATTACCGCTTCAGAAGGACGCATCTACGGGGCGGGGCGGGATAAAGGCCTAAGCATACTCAACTCTGGCCATTTAGATTGAGCTACTATGTTCCCTCATATCCTGTTTTGTTCGTGCCCCACCCCCATCCTCTCCTTTTCCCCACTTGCAATTACGTGCTACCCACCACCACTTCTCCGATCAGTCCGCCACTTGCCTTCCCCTCACCGCTTACCTTTACTGCGGGCATGTCCATAGAGTGTGTATGGAGGTGGTGGTTCCTTCTGTGCAACTGTGATTTGTGAGGTCACTGAAACTATGTATTGAATGAGACCTTCACTTCCCTTAATCCTGGTATCCAATGAATATTCTCCTAATTTTTGCGAAACAAGTCAGTTTGTCGACGACAACCAATCTTCTGAATCAGAATACATGCACATATCCTCTCAAAGGCGGTGAAGCTCCATTAATTAATAGTGTTGAGATGGAAGGGCTCGGTCTGTCCCGTGTTTTTCCGGTGTTACGGCATGACGTCGCCGACCTTTTGAGTGTTGCTGGGACTCCAATAGGAGGCCCCTGTCGGGCTGGGTGACCCCCTTCCTTCCTATGCCACGTTCTCTCTCTCCCTTTTTTTCCTCACCCTCTTCTCCCCCCTTTCTTTTCCCCTTTTCCCCATCTCTCTCTCTCTCTCTCTCCTCTCCCACACACACAAAAACCCACACACCACACCAAGGAAAACTCCGTTGAAAAGGGTTAGCACCTGGGGCTCACAACCGAAAAGCCCTTTTTCGATCCCCGGGCGGAGCGAAGCAAGGGGCGGTCTTTTTAAAACCCAAACCCCCTGTCCACCCAGCATGAATGGGTACCGGGTGTTAGCCGGGGTTTTGTGACCCCCCCCGGGGATGGGGGCTTCGGCCAACACTAAAAACAAGGATGAATGATACAATGTTGATATGGAGACGGGGCCATAGGGCGTCGCTCGGGCCCCTGTAAATACAACTGATGAATACAACTAGATAATACACCACACACACAACACCACACACCACACCCACACACCCAACACAACACACACACACCACACAAACCACACACCCATCCCCCACACAACACACACACAGTCACACCCACACAAAAACACACACACACACACACCCAACCCCACAAAAAAAAACACACACCACACATACACACACAACACACACCCACACACAACCACACCCCAACAACACCCCACATCACGACCACCAACACACACAAAAACCCCCCCACACCCAACACACACCCAACCACACACACACACCACACACACACACACAGATGGAGCCATACTTGAACCAATTCGTTAAAACCTTTTTGATCAATTTTTCGCAAAAGCTACCCCGGGGGTTAGCGGGCGATCAAATTTTTAATATCCTACTTCATGCTGTAGGCAAAGGGTTTTGAATTCTTTATATTATATATTATATATATATATATATATATTATATATATAAAATTTTTTATTATTATATAAAGTGGTGTGTTTTTTTGTGTGTGTGTGTGTGGGGTGTGTGTGTGTGTGTGGGGTGTGTGTGTG
This sequence comes from Chionoecetes opilio, assembly GCA_016584305.1. Taxonomy (NCBI): domain Eukaryota; kingdom Metazoa; phylum Arthropoda; class Malacostraca; order Decapoda; family Majidae; genus Chionoecetes; species Chionoecetes opilio. The sequence continues at coordinate 26,393 of JACEEZ010010592.1, forward strand.
TTTATTCACCCCGGCTTTTCAGCGGCTGGATTTGCGATCGCCAGTTTTACCCCTTAAAAGGGGCTTTGATTCCTACTGCCCGATCTTTAGTTCGTTATGATGTTACCAATATAAATGCACACTTTTCCACGATACATGGCAAATTTAAATGACACGCATGGGGCAGTACTTTAATTCAATTCGTCTATTAAACCCTACTTAAAAATATAAGTATAACTATTTAAAATGCCAAAGGAAGGAAGATAAAATCCTACAGGCGCGTAGGCTCCCACGGTAAAATAAAAAAAACAATAGTAGAGGACCCTACCATTGAGCCCGTCCCCTTTTTTCTCCTGATCAAGGTTTAAATGGTTTTTAAATGACTTGGGGAAATACTGAACAAAAAACCCCCCATGTCCCTCGCAAATTTGGGGGCTAACTCCCCCGGGGGCAAAATCCAGAGGGCCACCGTGAAAACTGATTTGTCATATTTCACTCTTTAATAGCTATTAATATGTTCTTGGTGTCAAAATTATTTTTTTTTGGTAAAGGGAAAAGCAATAAAGACATCATAGAGGGGGTTTTGTGAACAAAAAGTCATTGTATTGATTATTTTAAAAAAAAATAAGAAAAAACTTTCAATATTCATCTTTTCCCGAGAACCTATAAATGCTTTTGGCCACTAATTACATTAACTTTTTTTCATGGATTATAACTCATTGATGTTACTGAAAAAAATTACCCAATTCATCTAAAAAACGTTTAAAAGAACTCCAATTAACACGATATGGCTGATACACAATAAATTTGTTCATTATAGGTGTTATTGCCGATGTATTCTAGGTGTCAAAAAAAGGGTTTTTTCAGACCAAGTTTTAAAAATGCTAATTACAGATTAATTTGTTTAATAAAAATGAAACATTTATTGTTTTTATCCTACTCTTACATTTTAGATAAACAGGAAAAACTCACAACCTTCTAACTATTTACTGAAAATTTAGGGATAACAGAATGGGAAATATTTCATCAATGTCATTATCCCTCTTCATCATATGTCGCTCTCCCTAAATCAGTATCTCCTGGTTTAGGTCTTGAAGTTGAACACATCCTTCAAATCTTTGGGTAGGCTGGTCTTGTGTTCGCCGGCTTACACAAGCCATTCTCAACAGCCCATCCTGTAAAATGGAGAGGGGAAAAGGGATCTATCTATAAAAATTGAAAACATTTGTTTTAATAATTTCCTTTTGTTACCTTCGGTCAGTGAATCTCTATCTGGGGGAAGTCTCAGTGTTTTTTTCCCTTTTCATCTGGTTCCATTTTTGTGCCTTGTTCACCCTAATTTGCTCACCTTTCTTTAGATGATCTTAAGTGAAATTGCCATGCCCTTTCAGAACAGACTGTGTGACCGGAATGATTCCAAAACAACACGCAAGCACTGCATACCTGAGATTCCCTTGGTAAAATTTATCTTTCCCGTGGCCAAAAAAGGCATTTGGGGGTGTCTGATCCACTGTGAATATGAAATTGAACTATAATCTCTGCTACCTCTTTGGAGCATGTTTTTTACAATCTAGATGTTCCTTTTTCCTCTTGACTGCTAACTCCTCTATTGTAGGGAAACTACGCAACAAAACAAAAACTCTGTCGAGCCATACTTGCCGAAATATCTTCAGCATAAATGACAACACATATAAATCCCTGATCTTTGTTTGGGATATTAAAAAAGAGAATCGTGTCTGCTTCAATTTTTTCACATTAAAAATTGCCATTCTGCTCCTCGGGAAAAAATTTCCAAACACTTTGGACCCACTGAATATACACACTGGACATTGGGTTTTCACAGCCCCTTAAGGGTTTCTCATCTTGGGAAAAAATGCTGAAAAGCGTTGTTTTTGCGGATTGTGCAAAAAACCCTGAAAGCCTAGCTGAGGGAAATTTTGTCTGAGGCCCCCGGAGAAAGTTCTTAGAGCCTTAAATTTTACAAACGAAGATTTCGTTCACTGTTTTGATGGTAGAAAATGGCGTCATAGCGGCCATTCCCCAAACACATTTTTTGAAGTTTTTTTTGTCTGGACTTTATATGGACACTCTTGGAAGCATTCCCGCATGTGAAGAAAGTCCATCTATTGTTCAGGGTCCTAAAATGAGGGGGTTGCAGACGCCAATTTAAACCCTTCAACTTGCAAATTTCTCCTTGGAAACCAAGGGGCCCATATAATTTACCACCAAATTTTGGGAAATTTTTGGGCTTTTTCATTTCCTTTAACGTTGTATAGGGCAAACTTTAAACTGTCCTCGATATTCCTCCATTAATGAGGTTAAACTTGTCGTCGTTGCTTCTCTTGCTATGATGCGGGGCCCTTTCCCTTTTTCTCCTGGCCTCTGATTTGGGAAGCTTGTAGATTGTCCCAAAAACGTGGTGGATTACTGAAATTCCGTCGTGAGTTTTCCCGTGGGATGTAATAAAAAAGGTATATTTTCACCAAAATGCGGGCTTGCAGAATATCCTAACAGATCTTTACCTCGTGATGACAACTCGAAATCCCTCAAAAAGTGCAGAGCCCCGAACACCAGTTGAAGGACCAGATTTGGGTTTTCTGTGTTAATGGTCACAGGAAAATTCAGTGAAGCAGCTATCAAAATTTCCCGTACCCCTGCTCATCCAGCTTCAAACGTGTTTTTTGTTTTCATGTGTTGCTGTTTTTGGGCGGGGACTCTGTGCCCTGGTATTAGAATGATCTGACTTGGTTGACGGGGTTAAAATTCTTGAATCAGTGAGGGAACATCTTCTCATTTTTGAGGTTTTAAGCCAAACCCGCTTTTTTCTTCGATCCTTTGTTTATGGTCATCTCTATCCACAGATCAAAAGGTAAAAAAAAGTAAAGGGTTTTCCAGTGATTAAATGGGAAAACAAACCATCCGCCATTAGGCTTTCTCTCCTCGGAAAATTGCTCAGCTCCAGCCAGTACTTTCCCCCATCCCCCTTCCATACTTGCGTTGTCTAGATCGCATCCAGGGCAAAATCAAAAGTAAGGGTCTTTTAATTCTTCCAGTTCTATTCTTAGGGCATCAAGTTTTTCATAGAATCTAGTCACTCAAAAAAAGACATCCAGTATTTCGCCATAGCATAAAATAAATATACTGCTATACGCTAATTATTATTAAATAACTAGTTATTAAAGGCAATCATATCTTTAAAAATTTTTAAATGTAAATCATGAGTAAATATGCTTGTACATTATTGACTTTTGAAATTTTTCGTGTTTATTTTTTAAAAAAATATTCAAATTACAAAACTTTTTGTCCCCCAAATCCCCTCTAGATTTTTATTGCTTTCCTTGACCTAAAAAAAAAATACTTTTGACACCAAAACTATTAATAGTTATTAAAAACGTGTTCCCTATGTTTTGGTTAGCACGCTCGGCTCACAAACCCGGGAAATCCCGGTCTCGACCCCCGGGGGGGAGCGAAATAGATGGGTGCTTTCTTAAAACCCAGCCCCGTCCACCCAGATGAATGGGTACCGGGTTTTTAGCCGGGGGGTTTTTGACCCCCCTCCCGGGGTGGGTTCGGCCACACTAAGCTGCACGGGAGTACTATGGCTCGAGGAAATTTTCTTTTAAAAAAACAAAAGTTAAAGACAAATCTAGTTTTCACGGCGGCCATCTTGGATTTTGCCCCCCCGGCGAGTTAGCCCGCACTTTTGCGAGGGGCATGGGGGGTTATTTTTTTCAGTATCCTCAAGTCATTAAACACCACCTTCAAACAGGAGAAATTGGTCACGGGCTCAATGGTAGGGTCCTCTACTAATAGGATAACAACATTATATTAATGGTCTTTTCCAGCGTATTTTCTGATGTATCTTTTATAAAATATTTCTTTGAGTGTTTTTTCTGCCCATTTATATTTTATGTATTTTCATGTGACTCCTTACCGCCGCCCAATGGTGGCAAAGATGGTGGCGACGCTGGCAGTGGTGGTGGACGGCACCACGCAGGCAGGGCTGCGGGAGGGCGCCAAGCGGGTACTGGCACACGTCCGTCCGCAGTGGAAACACCCGAACCTCACTTTCAAGGTGATTGCATTATCAATACTTTCCTTCATAAGAACTTTTTGTCATCAAAACCATTTCTATTCCAGAGCCAAATTCAACATAAATGAATAATTCACTTCATTCGTATAGTGATAGTGCTTAAGGCGCGATTCCACCGAGGCAACATTTTGGCAACATGTGGCATGCTACATTGTCGCATACGCCAAGTGTGTTTCAACCAGTTCAACAGAAGGTAACATGTAGCATGCGACTGTGTGGCATGCGACAGGTGGCAACATGTTGCCGTATAACCTGACGCATGCGACAAGATTTAGCCTGTTGCCTAGTGTTGAACGCCTTCCCACCATCGCAGGAAGGATTCGATGTTGAAAGCACAAGAAGAATTGGTCTCAAGAAAAAACCGTAGAATTTATAGAAGAAAATAGAAAACTTGCGGTTCTATGGGATATACGCTTGACAGATTACAAGAATACCATGCTAAACTAGATGCACTGCGGGGATTAGCCGATAATTGTTCAGGTGAATAAACTTTATTGAATGCATTTTACTAGTGTTGTTATTATTACATGTTACAATCTCATTATTATTATTATTACTATAAATATACCGGTTGATAATATGGTTTTTTAGAGAGGTGTAACTGAAATGACAACAAATTATGAATGTGATAACACCAGTAAGGCGTCTTTAAGACGCCTTAATCGGCGAAAAGGGCGAGCGAGCCCGTAGAAACCCGCCGCACGTGCGCACGTGCGGCGTCACCCGGAGTTTGACCTGTGTGACATTGCTAGGTGTGTGGTCTCAAATCACACACCAAATTTCAACTTAGTCGGTACAGCCGTTTCTCAGCGATAGCAAGATAACGTTGTCTGACACCCCTCACGCGCACGCGCCATGCTGACCCCTCACGTGAGACAAAAGATGTCAGAAAAAAAGGGATTGAATGAGGCTATCGGATAGTGAAGACCGCTTGTCAATCGGAGCGGGATTCCAAAGATTTAAGCCCCCTGAAAAGCGTGACGGTCGGTCGGGTCGGGTCGGCCGCTTTAAATGAGAAAAATCCCGTATCCAGTGAGGACTCGCGAGCGCTTCGCGCTCGCTCGTAATCGCTCGTTATGAATTTTTATCACCTCGTATCATAGACCCCTGAAAGCTGGTAGTGGTGACCGTAGAGTTTGAGTGACTGTAACGGACGGACGGACAGACAGACAGACCGCCCTCTTATTATTATAGTAATAGATAATTATTATTATTATTATTATTATTATTATTATTATTATTATTATTATTATTATCATTATTATATTATTATTACTGTTGTAATAATAATAGTGGTAATAGTAGTAGTAGTAGTCTATATACACTTATAGTAAACTTACCTTACTACAGCTCGTAGTGCTTCGATAATTGCTTGGCATATTTCCGGCACAGTCCTTGAAATAGTCGTTTCAGAAATTCTGAAGGGGTACATGAGAGATTATAACTTTCTCCAGTAGCTAGGAAGCGCAATGTCACTAAAAGTCTGATTTTAGGTGGTACGGCTTCCCGGTAATTTGTGTCACTCATCCTAGTCCTGGGGGGAAGCCACGAAGCACTTTATCACCTTTTTTTGGTAGGATTCCGACGTCGGTCGTAACACGAACCCACAGCGCGGAAAGTCGTAGGTTTGGGTTTCGTAAACGTGCAGACTGATCAACGACTGCTCGAGACTGGTATTAGAAGAGTTGGGAAAAGTCTCCAGGCTCGCTTATTATTGCTTGTATGCTATGAAATATAATTGTTCTAGGTGAATGTAGACTTATGATTGCATTTGGATGGATATTATTCATATTTTATAAGTAAAGAGATGAAATACAAGCAAGGGTTTCGTCCACGTCTGGCAGCGCGGTCTCGGCAGCAGCAGCAGCAGCATGAAGCCCTGAGGTGGATAATCAACACCAAGGGAGATGTCTTTGGTAATATTTAGTAGGGGTGCGAAAACCTTTTTGAGGAATCCTATGATCTCTGGTGATATCCTATGGTGCTATCACAGGCGTGGGAGCTGACCTGACTTCTTCAGAAGGCACAGGTACTGCTGATAACGGAGTGTTGTGTGGGCGGCGGAAATCGGCCGCCGCCCACAATTCCGCAGCGGAAATCTCCTTGGTAATTATTTAGTAGGGGAGTGAGGACCCTTTAGGAATCCTATGATCACTGTGATATCCTATGGTGCTACCACAGGCGTAGGAGCTGACTGTCTTCTTCAGGAAGGCACAGGTGAGGCGGATGACGGCGGGTTTTTGACTAAAAACTTTTGAGATGGCGGCGGGCGGAGCCGCCACCTCCTCCCGCCACGGTAGGTTTGGGCAGGATTAAACGTCTTATTACTCGTTATTATACAACTTAGTGATTATGGTGAGATGTTATATACACGTGTCATTATCAAAATCATGTAGAACCGTGTGTCACCATAAATAAGGTGATTTAAAGATGTTATGATGAGGCGACTGGCTGGGCAGTGAGTGACGGAGAAAATTCTTGCCGCGGGGCCACCCCATAACACAATATTCATATTTAACCCACTACACACTTCTTAACCACCAACACTAGCAACACGCTCCTTACTTATATATCTTACATAGATACCTTAAAATCTTAAAACTTAAGCTTCAACAAA
>JACEEZ010010592.1:34029-52069 GCA_016584305.1 Chionoecetes opilio
GAAAAGTTCTTGAAAATGATTGGTCATCGGACAGTAATTTTTCAATAAAATAATTTTGAGCAATGTTACTGCCATAAAAAGTTCTCTCTTCCACCATCGGTGGGTTTTTTTTTTTTTTTTTTTTTTAATTTATATTTATTTAAAAAAAAAAAAAAATCTTTTTTTGCGACACAGCACTTGATATGCAGCAGCAGCGACCGTCTGCTGAGACATCATGTTGACAACTGGCTTAGTTTTTGTTGAATTGGTGGAAAAGGTTTTGTGGCATTCAACAGTCAGCATAGGATGTAGCATGCTACAAGCAACAACGATGTTGCCTTGTCGCAGGCAACATGTCTCCTGGTTGAAAGCCGCATTCAACATATTTGTTGAAAGCCAGTCAAGTTGCATGCTACATGTTGCCTGTGTTGCCTCGGTGGAACCGCGCCTTTAATAAGATACTTGATTGTTTGATTGCCACAATTTTGTTATATACTTGATTGTTTGATTGCCACAATTTTGTTATATATCCAGTTAACTCCTTGTGTGTGTGTGTGTGTGTGTGTGTGTGTGTGTGTGTGTGTGTGTGTGTGTGTGTGTGTGTGTATGTGTGTGTGTTCTGTCTGTCTGTCTGTCTGGTCTGTCTGTCTGTCTGTCTGTCTGTCTGTCTGTCTGTCTGTGTGTGTTGTGTGTGTGTGTGTGTGTGGGGGTGTGTGTGTGTGTGTGTGTGTGTGTGTGTGTGAAATGGGTTTGAAGATTATATAAAATGAAGTCGATGATTGGCTCAACACGAATGCCACTCAACACCCTTGCGGTGGCGAGTAAGCTGAAGCCCATCGGTCCTGTTGACAGACGTACACCGCGGGCGTGACGAACATCCTGGTGGGTGTGTGGTGCGGGGAGGAGAGGGAGCAGCAGGTGCTGGTGCGAGTCTACGGTAACAATACTCACCTCTTCATTGACCGCCAGCAGGAAATCGACACCATGAAGGTAAAGACTCATATCCTTCAGTTTCACCTCTGCAGGGAGGGTGAGGGCAGAGCAGGGCCAAGTGCATGTCAAGATACTAAGTAAATTCCGACGCACTACAATGTTACTTTGGAGACAATCAGAGATAGTGTCGTGCGATGCTATATCTCTTAAGTTGTGTGAGAACTGGTCATTTTGTTCGGGTCAGTTTGGAGTCTAAGATAACTCATGTCCTACGGTTTTTTCACATAGTACTTGATTAGATCGATATTCCTTTTATTGTTTGAAAAGTGAAGTTTTGCCAGTATCATGTAATATGTATTCTAACTAGGCCTACATGATATTTTCTATTTATTCAATTGATAACCTGGGCAAGCCTATGTGCGTGGTGTTATTGGTAGGCACAGCATACACTTATGGGCCCAGGAGGTGTGCCACGGTGGGCTGGGAGGAGGGGGAGAGACGGGGCTAGACGGTCCTGACGGGGATAATTATTGTGGTGGTTCCTCAGGCTGTGCACGCTGCCGGGTGTGGCCCTCAGGTGTTCGTAGCTTTCACCAACGGGCTCTGCTACGCCTTTACGCCCGGGGTGCCGCTCACCATCCAGGACGTGACGCGAGAGCCAGTGTGGAGGGCCAACGCCAGGCAGATGGCCAGTTTCCACAAAATTCAGGTAAAACACCTTCAGCAATTAATTTTACAATCATGTCGAGAAATATCATGTTGCGATGAAATAATTTGGATGTGGTGTGTGTGTGTGTGTGTGTGTGTGTGTGTGTGTGTGTGTGTGTGTGTGTGTGTGTGTGTGTGTGTGTGTGTGTGTGTGTGTCTGTGTGTGTGTGTACGGGCTCTTGTCGTGAAAGATCAGAAATAGTCTACCTCATATACTTGTAAAGTATAAGAAAATAAATGGGGAAGTAATATAAAGTAGAAACAGTTGAGGGTAAGATGAGGAGGAGGAAAAGGAGAAGGAAGAAGAGTTGTTAGTAGATACTGGTAATTAAAGTAGAGTCAGCAGTCGTCATTTAAGGGTCAGAAATGATAAGGGCATGGTGTGCTGCAGAGCGGAGAGCAGCAAAAGCCTATGCTGTTCACCAAGCTGCGGCAGTTCCTGGCCCTCCTCCCGCCGGCCTTCACAGACCCCAAGAAGCAAAGAAGGTAACAAAAGAACAATAATTTTACTAGTTATATTCCTATTTTTATCCTTCAACACTATAGCTGAATCAAAGACATGCTAGATTTACGTGTTTCACAGTTCAACATACGAAGTTTCTTTTCACATCATCCAAAACGTTAATGAATATTCGAAACAAGTATTGTATTTACAAGTCGATATATTTTGCAATCCAGGCTGGAGGAGAGTTGCTGCACGAGAGACGCTTTGGTTCGTCTGACCGAAGAGCTGGAGACCCACTTGGTGCCCCTGGCGTGCCCCGTCGTGTTCTGCCACAATGACCTGGTGATGAGGAACATTATCTGGGACAAGGACGCTGCTTCTGTTTCTTTCATCGATTTCGAGTACTCAGCCCCGAACTATCAACCCTTCGACATCGCCAACCACTTCACCGAATACTCAGGTAGATCTCCGGCATAAACCTTTTTTAACTTCTTGCATTTTTTTCTTTTTTATCTGCTTTTTCTTCTATCTGCTTTTATCTTTATCTTATATCTTTTATCCTTATTCTTTCTCTTTGATCTGCTTTTATTATTCTTTCTATATCTTATACCAATAAACGTGTGCCTCAGTGCGTTTGTTTGTGATCTGAATCGTGTTGTATTAGGAAAACACATTACAGTATTATGAATGTTATTGTCTTTGCAGGGATGGACGAGATGGATTACAGTTTGTATCCCAGCGAGGAAGCACAGGGTGTGTGGCTGAGGAGCTACTTGGCCCAGTACCGCGGCGTGTCTGAGGACGAGGTGGAGGAGGGCGTCGTAGAATTGTGGCTGGCCTGGGTCACCAAGTTCACCCTCGCCTCGCATCTCTTCTGGGGCATGTGGGGCTTTCTGCAGGCGTGCCATTCCTCCATAGATTTTGACTACGTGACGTGAGCACGCCTGATGGATTGGTCACAACCGGTCCTCTTACACACACACACACACACACACACACGCATGCACACACACACACACACACACACACACACACACACACACACACACACACACACACACACACACACACACACACACACACACACACACACACACACACACACACACACACACACACACACACACACACACACACACACACACAAACAAAACAATAAATCTTACCAATAGGGTTAAACAGACACATTCTTGAAAAACAAGTTACCATGAAATATTCCTAAGTAACACTTCTAACATTAATGCATGGAAAACAAGAACCAGTCTGCCCAATTGAGTTCAGCGTGGGTGAAGATCGGATATCTCATTTCTAGATATTCTTTTTGAAAATGTTAATCTACAGTGTAACATGAATTCAACACATCTACTTTTTCCTTGCAGGTACGGCATCGCTCGCCTGGCGGAGTATCACAAGACGAAGGAGGCAGTATTTGCCCTGGCTGTGGATTCGATTACCTCCGCACCTCATGCAACAGCCAGTTGAAGCTCCTTTCTATTGCTTTTCCTAGTAGTCATGTGCACAAGACCGTGGCCTCCGAGATCTCTCTCGGAGGCTACGAAAAGACCCAGCTATGGATTATAATCACGTGGCACTGAACGCGACGCCGCCAGCTACAGCAGCCTCGGAGTCGCCGAACATTACCAGCACGGGTCGTGTGTTGGGACTCGTGGCCTTGACAAGCATGTATTCAGCCCTTGTTACTACGATGCCGCGATTATTTTTTGTCCCTTTCTGATTAAAAAAAAATGTATGTACTTCTCATAATCTTGGTACATTTAATAAGTTTATGTAAGATGTTGCCACTCGGAGTCTGCGATGTGGACTAGAGTCCGGATCAAATCCTTAGTTGATCCAGCCTTACGCAGTGGTGTAGTGCATGGCGCTGCTGTTGGAATTATTGACTGAAGTTGATTTAGGTTAGAGTGGCCATTGTCGGTATCTAGTAGTCAGCCAACTAGGTTGGTGGCTGGTTCAGCCACCTTTCTAGAGTTGATCAGAAAACATAATATAGTATGTAAAATAACATATCACGCTCTTTTCAAGGGCAAAATGGGACAGATTTCTAGCTGGCAGTGCAGTGACTAAAGCAATGGCTTAGGTTTCTCCTTGCAACTTTCTGGGTAAGTCTCTGTGGCAGCCTTATATAGTCAATATGGAAATGATGCAGTGCAAAATTACATCATTACGACTTCTATGCCATTGACAGACAAAACACTATGAGTACTGTAGTTTACTGAATTAAGGGGGACAATGTACTGCTATAGGGACAAATTTTGACTTGCCTGATGAAGTAAAAAAAAAGATCTAAATGATAGTAAGCATACGTGTTACCTTTTGATTTCTAATTGCATAAAACGATTTTTAAATGTTAATGAATGATTACTTATGGACCAGTAAATGGTAGTGGTGTTCTAAGAACAGATCACGAGATGCACCAGAATCCTGATCTTGTGCAGGACAACAGTTACTGTTCCCCTGAATCACTTACAATAGCACCGCGGTACCTGCATCTCCTTGGTAACCCGAGGTCAGAGCAGCACCTCTCCACACACACTCGTACAGCGGCGCTCTACCACATCTGTTAGGGAGGCAAAGGTATTACTTTTGTCTGAAACGATGACCAAGATGTAAAGAAAATAAAAAAAACGAGAATACCCAAATAAATACATAAAACATGGCAAGGCGGACATCGCCCCATGTAGCCTATCTCTCGCTTCATTCTACATTTTAATATACGTCTCTTAATTTTAATTCATATAAAATTATTCCTTTTCCCTACTTTGAACCTACGTATACCTCTATATTATTATAAACAATTCCGTATATAAATCATAAATGGAATACCAAAATATATTCACACATAACGTAAGAACATAAAAAAAAAAGGAAGCTACAAGAGGCCATGAAACCTACACTTGGTATTTCATGTGTTCCTTCTTTAAAGAAGTACGTGAACAACGATGGCTAAACTGTGCTCAATACATATAAATAACTGATAGATGTTATAATGTAAATGTTACGTACCTAATAATTAATATACGATAATCTCAATTCAATGACCATTAAAAAGATACATAAAATCATCTCACTACTGAAAAATGTAGAGGTAAGCGATAATAATTGTCAAACATCTGGCAACCCATCTCGTGAGTTGCGTCATCTTAGCACATTTATCAATGATCTTTCTTCTATGTTATAAATAAGTCAAAATAAGATATACTGGACACAGGAGATGTATGAATTATTTCTTAGAACAGACAGACGTGATGGCTACATTGCGGGAAGGACGTGTAATATTACCCGGAATTACCAACCTTGTGTAGCCTCGTTGCCTCGTCGAGTCGTCAGTGCCAGGAAGCTTGAAGGGGCGCGCACGTGTTGTTGCTTGTGTGTGCGTGTGTTGCTACCTGCTGATAGTGTGTTCTTGCCCTTGACTTGCCGATATAGGATGCTGTACTGCGATTCAGGTATGATTGGGAGATCTTTGATAGACGTTTCCTATAGTAACGTATGTGGTTGTGGACAGTAAGTAGCCAGTAAGTAGACAGTAAGTGATGTGTTGTGATGGCTGCGGGACCGTGGCGTCATTCCAAGCCTGTCCTCGCGTCCCTCCATCATGGTGAAATAATTGTGTCTCGTGCTGGATGTAGGAGGCTTGCTTTCTGCCACATATTGTACACGATGTTATTGTTTTTATTCCAGCCTTGATCAAACATGTGCACAGACTTTATATTTTTGGGATGTTTAGAGGTGAGTGTCGAATATGACTTCCCCTCAGCCCACCTTACACGTGCTGCTTGTTATTATTGTATTATCTATTCTAGAAAAAATGAAGTGAGGTAGAAAATGTGAGGCTACAAAGATTATTCATTCTTGATAAATATTTAAGTCATCACTGCTCATGTACGCAAATGGTTCCCTAATTTCTCAAAAAAAAAGCAGCCTATTATATATTGTATCATTCCCTGATCAACTCCACTACGGTAACGGTGTAGAGTAGCTACTTCCTTGATACCTATTCTTGTTTCAAATTGTAAAAAATATTTCTTCGATTACATATAGGATTTATTTCCCAAAATTGATAAACTGTTCATTGCTCGCTAGCTTATTGCAAATCAAGTGCACGGTCCCGATCTATAAATAACTACATCAAAATCTACCAGAAAGAAAAAATGCACAACATCGTGCTAAAAAAACCAGTATGCTGATGTATAAAAAATTATTATTATATTTGAAGAAAGGGATGGATATATATTTATAGTAAAAAAAAAAAAAGGAGAGGCTTGGGCATTATGGCTATCGACTGCACACGAGGGTTCATTAAGCCAGACATTCAGCGTTTTACATGTAAGTCCTTTCCCCAGAACGCGTGCTCCGGCCGTTCTTACATTTGGGTAGGCCTATCTATTTCAATATATAGGTACTGTACGTACGAACAGACTATCACAAAGATACTGTGCCTACGTAGGTAAAGGTGTATTTAGGAACATGTGAATAGTGTCCAACTACTAGGTACCGTAGATAACAGTGAAGTCGGCAGTTCTACGTTTCTTTGTTATTTACAGACGTGTGGTGGCGTTAATACTTACATTTGTACATCCATGATTTCAGGAAAGTTAGAAGGGTCTATCTAGAAAGTCTGTGTCATTTTCTGTCTTCATCTGTGTCATATTAGGGCTATAAATGAACAAATTACAAAAATAAAACCGAGTGGCGACCTCACTATACCTACTACAATAAAGTCGCCAGCTAGTATTTTAACCCAACAGTTGAGTCGCCACTCTGGGGAATTCAGGAAATTAGAGGTAAAATAAAACAAGTCTATATATATTAGCTGGCGGAAGATGCTTGGATATATAAAAATTCCTCTGCCAACGTGAAAATAAATTCTATTCAAGTTTGAAAGATCTGGCAAGTCTGTGTCCTGTCGCCCGAAAAGCTAATGTTTACTGTCTATCATCGCGCGAAGAAAAACGTGAGAAGCAAAATGCGGCAACAGTTATATTTGCAGATACAAAGCATAAAACAACGCTGAAACAGGGTAGATTATACAGCCATGATATAAACTACTGTGTAACATCTTCAGTGGCACATAAAAATCAGTAGTAATGCTATAATTCGTAATATTTGGCGCCTGGCGACTTCACTGTAGGTGGCGACTTCACTGTTATCTACGGTAGGAGGTTATGTTGTAACGTTAAACATGTTTATGTCTCTCTTACTGACAATCTGACATGTATTTTGGGAAAGCACCTAACAGAGGCTGATACAATGGAAAATAGTGTATAAAACGAGAAAATTATGTTCAATACCATAGTCAGTCAGAAAATGTGCTAGTCCAATGAAAGAAAACCAATTTTGGAGGGTAACTAAATAATACCGTCTAGCCCAGCGGTTCTTAACCTGGGGTTTTGGGTAAATTACTTGGGAGGGCGTGAGCCAAGAGAGAAAAAAGAACTGTAAAGTATTTAACATGAAGCTCGGCCTTTGTTTTAACATGTAGCTCGCTCGCGAGGGTGAGCGAAGATGAAAGTCGCTACAGAGAAGAATGTGTGGCTGATGAACTCTGTATAGTCCTTGAGCCAGACCAAAAGTAATGCTCCGGCGGGGGGAGTAATTCTCATTATGATTTTCCATTAGACCAATGTCTCAAGTGTCAGAAAAGGTGTGATGGACATCTGAGAACGGTAGCTTAGTGCCCGGATGGACGCCATCTTTGAAACCACCCAGCTCGAAAATGCCCATTTGGTGGGGTACATTGTTGCACGTGTATCTGGACTTCTATACTAGCTATCAATGTGCGGTTGACGACTAAATATACGTCCAATGTGTACCGTCTAAATAAAAAATGATATGAAGCATTTTGTTATAGATTAATTATTATAAAAATCATTATCGAAAAAAAAATCATATATTTTTCAATATTTTTATTATTAGACTTGTACTTTTTTTAGTGAACAAACACTGGTATGATTTTCCAAATTATGCATTTTGCTACACCGTTTATCTGTCTATAAAAAATAACTCAACAAGTACAACATATCATCCACCACGAGTTTACAACAAATATATGTAAAGAGGCATAAAATGACTTAGGCCGCGCCTGGCATTATCTATTCTAACGATAACGCAAGTTAGGAATGTCGTACGGAGAGGATTTAACACCATACGATATCTAATAAGCAGGCGGAAATTGTTACATAGGAAATCTGCACTTTGGTGGCCATCTTGGATTTCAAAATGGCCGCCAATTATATTAATTATTCATTACTAGAGTTTGGAAAGACGTATGGAGCTGATTTAACACCATACGATGTATATTCCTAATAAGCAAGCGGAGGTATCATTGAACATGTCATGTTTTAGTCAAATAACACCGTATGATCTTCCAAATTATACATTTTGCTAACCGTTTATCTGTCTATAAAGATTTTCAGGCAATTTGGCCTGCATTATAATAGAGAACAACATATGCTATACATATACAGTGCACACAAAGTTAATCATCAGAGTCGCCATCAGAGTCATTGGCATCCTGAGCCACGATAGCATCATCCTGCACCATGTTGGAGCATCCCTGCAGCTTACACACAACAGTGCACTTCAACCATTCAGTATGCAGGAGCAATCTGACGGTCGACACGTCCTTCTGCATGTGCATGAGATGAGATTCAAGACGACATCTGGAGCTGGTAGACCCGCCATCCATCGGATTTTGAGCGAACCGCCATCATCGAGTTCCCAGCCAGTCCTGCTGATGGTGCTGGGACGTCTGGCAGGTTTTCAAGGCTGCGTCGTCAGATAGCCGCATGATAGTTGGCCCTAGCGTATGCTGCATCAAGGAGTCTTCACAAGGCGGCAATTGTCCAGATTCGATCTGGCCCTTCTTTGCACAGAACATGTGATAACGGAGTGAAATTAGCACCGACGATCTTCGTGTTCCTGGCGTACAGCTGACACGTGAAGGCCTGAATGCTATTGAAGACGTCTGTTTGTACATTCCACGAAGATCCCAGATCTGTGAATGCTTGAAGATACAGATCTTCGCTTGCACAAGCTTCAAAGCCTTTATCTTTCCTTGGCTAGCCAGAGCACTAACAGTGTCACACCCGCTCCATGCATGAAGCCCTGGCAATGCACTGCAAAACTCCAGACCCAATACCGCAGCCAACTTTGTTCAACTCAGCAGAACCATCGATAGTCAGCTCTTCATCAGACGAGGAACAAAGGTTCGAGTCAGAATGATTGACGTTGGAAAGTTGGCTGCGGTATTGGGGTCTGGAGTTTGCAGTGCATTGCCAGGGCTTCATGCATGGAGCGGGTGTGACACTGTTAGTGCTCTGGCTAGCCAAGGAAAGATAAAGGCTTTGAAGCTTGTGCAAGCGAATGATCTGTATCTTCAAGCATTCACAGATCTGGGATCTTCGTGGAATGTACCAACAGACGTCTTCAATAGCAGTTCAGGCCTTCACGTGTCAGCTGTACGCCAGGAACACGAAGATCGTCGGTGCTAATTCCTCCGTTATCACATGTTCTGTGCAAAGAAGGGCCAGATCGATCTGGACAATTGCCGCCTTGTGAAGACTCCTTGATGCAGCATTCGCTTAGGGCCAACTATCAGGCGCTATCTGGCGACGCAGCCTTGAAAACCTGCCAGACGTCCCAGCACCATCAGCAGGACATGGCTGGGACACTCGATGATGGCGGTTCGCTCAAATCCGATGGATGGCGGGTCTACCAGCTCCAGATGTCGTCTTGAATCTCATCTCATGCACATGCAGAAGGACGTGTCGACCGTCAGATTGCTCCTGCATACTGAATGGGTTGAAGTGCACTGTTGTGTGTAAGCTGCAGGGATGCTCCAACATGGTGCAGGATGATGCTATCGTGGCTCAGGATGCCAATGACTCTGATGGCGACTCTGATGATTAACTTTGTGTACACTGTATATTGTATAGCATATGTTGTTTCTCTATTATAATGCAGGCCAAATTGCCTGAAAATCTTTATAGACAGATAAACGTTTAGCAAAATGTATAATTTGGAAGATCATACCGGTGTTATTTGACTAAAACATGACATGTTCAATGATACCTCCGCTTGCTTATTAGGAATATACATCGTATGGTGTTAAAATCAGCTCCATACGTCTTTCCAAACTCTAGTAATGAATAATTAATATAATTGGCGGCCATTTTGAAATCCAAGATGGCCACCAAAGTGGCAGATTTCCTATGTAACAATTTCCGCCTGCTTATTAGATATCGTATGGTGTTAAAATCCTCTCCGTACGACATTCCTAACTTGCGTTATCGTCAGAATAGATAATGCCAGCGGCGGCCTAAGTCATTTTATGCCTCTTTACATATATTGTTGTAAATCGTGGTGGATGATATGTTGTACTTGTGAGTTATTTTTATAGACAGATAACGGTGTAGCAAAATGCATAATTTGGAAAATCATACCAGTGTTGTTTCACTAAAAAAAGTACAAGTCTAATAATAAAATATTGAAAAATATATGATTTTTTTTCGATAATTGATTTTTATAATAATTAATCTATAACAAAATGCTTCATATTATTTTTTATTTAGACGGTACACATTGGACGTATATTTAGTCGTCAACCGCACATCGATAGCTAGTATAGAAGTCCAGATACACGTGCAACAATGTACCCCACCAAATGGGCATTTTCGCGCTGGGTGGTTTCAAAGATGGCGTCCATCCGGGCACGTAAGCTACCGTTCTCAGATGTCCATCATGCATTTTTGATACCTGAGATATTGCCTAATGGAAAATCATAATGAGAATTACTCCCCCCGCCGGAGCATTCACTTCAAAATATGGCCGGTTGGCTCAAGGACTAGTAGTGACGCCGTGACATATTTCACTAACTCTGTAGACTTCTATGAAATATTATTTTTTGTTATTATTACTACTATTATTATTTTTATTTTTATCATTATTATTATCACTATTATTACCATTATCGTTATCATATAATTGTTTATTATTATTGTTATTATTATTTGTTATTGTTATTAACTTATTATTATAATTATTATGTTTATTATGAAGCTATATTAGAAGCAACTCAGGATGGAGATAATGCTGATGTAGTCTACCTAGACTTTGCCAAGGCTTTTGACAAGGTAGATATGGCATTCTCCTCCACAAACTCAAGAACCTTGGCATAACTGGCAGAGTAGGGAGATGGATCACAGTTTTCTCACCAACAGGCACCAAGTTGTCACCATAAATGGTAAACAGTCATCACAGTGTCAAGTCATAAGTGGTGTTTCCCCAAGGATCTGTGCTTGGCCCATTATTATTTCTGATCATGATATCAGACATTGACACAGATCTCAGATATTCCACTGCTACTTCATTTGCTGAAGACACCCGTATACGGCATAAAATAAAAACATCCCCAGACACCGATCTACTGCAGTGGGACCTCAATACAATAATAGAGTGGGCCGAAAAGAACAATATGGAATTTAACGGAGAAAATTTGAAGTTCTGAGATATGGCAGAAATACCTATATACTAAAGACAACCACTCAATATATGTATCAACACCAAACCATACAAACAAAGACTTCACAAAGACCTGGGAGTTGTATATGAGCAGCGATGGAACTTTCTCCCTACACTACACCACCATCACCCAGACAGCGCGACAGCTAACAGGATGGGTCCTGAGAACATTCCGTACAAGGGAGGAATCCTGCATGCTGACGCTATGGAAGTCCTTAGCAAGACCAAGGCTAGGATACTGCTGCCAACTGTGGTCAAAACAAAGGACATCACCCTGCGGAAGCACCACAAAGGACCTATACCAACAAGATATATGGTCTCCAGCACCTCAACTACTGGGAGAGGCTGCACAGACTGGGCCTCTACTCTCTGCAGCGCAGACGAGAGAGGTACATCATAATCTATGTCCGAAAAATCCTGGAGGGTCTGGCTCCAAAAGTAGGTATGGAGGAAAACTAAAATCCTAGAAGAGGCAGACTGTGCTATGTACAGAGTACATGCGCCTCCTCTAAAGGACTACAAACCCTCATACACCACAGCTTCTCCCACAATGGTGTACAGCTCTTCAATTGTGCCAAAAGACACATTCGGGACCTAACGGGCGTCACCACGGACACCTTCAAACATCACCTTGACAAGTGGCTGGCTGACATCCCAGACCAACCACCCACGCCAGGCTACAGTAGCTCCATGACAACACTTTACCTTCAGTGGTCCTGGAGGCAAGGAAAAGGGAGCTACATACCACACCTGGAATGAGTGGAGGCCCACCTCAACTCCGCCGATAACGGGCAAGATTCTTCAAAGGTATCAAAGGTATCAAAGGTATTATTATTTATTATTATTTCATTAATATTTCTATCATTATTATCATTATTATGTTATCAATATTTTTTTATTATTTTCATTGTTAGTATTATTACTATTATTAACATCATTATCAGTTATTATTATCAATATTATTATTGTTAATACTGCAGCATTTCGAAGACACGTAGCACACATTCGTAACTTAGCTCGCGTAGCTTCTGGTGTGCGGCGGCCTTTATAAACGTTATTTAACTAAACCTGTTGGGTATATGCAAGGTGTTAATGAATAATTCTGTGCACAATAAGTATTAAAAACACACATTTTTTCAGTTTTTCTTTCTGATTCAGGATTATCTTGAAATATCTTGGTTGAAGCAGGGGGGGCCTGGAGGCAAGGACCAACTACTAAAAGGGACGTGGTGGTAAAAAGAGAAACACTGATCTAACCCTTACGGAGTGAGATTTTGTTGATCGAAGGACGAAATTTGACTTGGAACGGTGGCATATTTATTTTCATATTTTACCCTGTTGTACTCATGCCATAACTGTAATGGAAAGACTGACATATATTGTATTTATTAAATTACTGTAATAAGAAATTGATGAATAACTTCGGCAGTGGTTGATCGATCAGTAATCTGTTCAGGTAGTTAGTGCGGAGTCAGATATAGTTAGTACGGAGTCAATAGGGAATTTTAAAAGGAGGCTGGACAATTTCATGGATGGGGATGAAAGGTGGATCTAGGTAGTGTTAAGTAACAGGAACTACCGCGTGTAGGTCTCGAGGCCTCTTGTAGCTTCCTTATTTTCTTATGTTCTTATGTTCTGTGCTGTTCTTGCTGCATTCGCATGGTGAACATGATGTTATGGTTTACAGGACAGTTCTTCAATGGTGGTTGTTGCGTCACGAAGAGAGGAATATTATGACTGGATTTTCTGAGGTGCAATTTACGTGGCCGTCAGGTAGAGAGGAGGCGCCAAAGAAAATGGTTACTTCCGTATCAAGTAAATATTTTATCATTGTTATAATTTAATGGAAATCTTGTCTCAATAGGAGTCACTGCGGTAATGTATGTATACGTGACTACCACCTTGGACTTCCTTGCATTATCACAATGTGCACCATACGTTCATCTCGTCCTGGTTATTCATCTGTCCCTTTCAATTACCACTACGAAAATTCGTGCTTTATCTTTATTTATTTATTTATTTATTTATTGAGAGAGAGAGAGAGAGAGAGAGAGGAGAGAGAGAGAGAGAGAGAGAGAGAGAGAGAGAGAGAGAGAGAGAGAGAGAGAGAGAGAGAGAGAGAGAGAACATGCCAGAGAACGTATTAAAGCCAAATAAGCGGAGTATGCTGTGATTGAAAGGAATTAATGCAAGAAGTGAGCAAAGTGACTCACACAATGCTATAGAGGGTTGGCATTACGGATATTAATGTTGTGAACTCACTGCATTTTTTTGTCTTCACGCTCTCATTGTCCACCGCAGTGTTATTCCTTTTTCTGTCTGCTATACTGTAATTTTTCAAGTAAACTGCATGCTTTTCCCCTCCAGCGGTCTACCCCGTATGATTTTATGTTCATCTATATTCTGGTCAGCAACAACATGCAGAAGTTAGCATGCATTTTCTATCCTTCAGTACCCTCACGTTTTTCCCTGATAGTGTAGAACATTTTCCCTTAATCTGACTCTCCACCTTGTAATTATTTAGACGCCTGTAAGATTGGAGCAAAGACCTGTTAGGAACGAAACTTTTTGTTATATGGAGCTTTCTCTCTAATTTCAACTTGTGTCTAACTTATCGTGTTACAAAGCCATATTTTACATGAAAAAAAATAACAGAAAAAAGAGGAAAAATGATAGATATAAAAGTTTTGTACTGGGCAGGACTTGAGCGCTTGAATAGATTTTCTTTTTCAACCGAGGGAACGAACAAATCTTCCCGGATTATTTAAAGCAAAGACGCATATGTGCTCTAATGAAAGCCTGGGATACTGTGGGAGTACTAATTAATCCTCAACGGCCAGTGATGTGTGAGTTCATTGTACTATAGGTGTAGGCTAACCGTAGTTCCCCAACTTGAAGACTTTTATTATGATGACCTATGCGAATGATGTCATGATCAAGAGAATATATCATCATATTAAATCTTACTGAATTATATAAATAAACTTATGATTTAAAATAAAGCAAGAAATACAATTTGATTGGAGCTTCTCTATCATTCTGTTATAATTTTTTTCCGATCAAAGTCGAAGTTCCTCGTTTCTCCTCCATAAATCTCCCTTTCCTTTTTCTCCTCCTCTTCATACAAGTCACGTCCCCTGTTCCTCCCACGCTATGAAACCAAACAGACCCGGTTTTTTCTTTTAGTGGGAGATTTCTGAAATGTGATGCCATCAGCCCTGCCTGACTCCCTGAAGGCACCATTGCAGTACGCCAGCAAATCATCCGCCGAGGCCATATATAACTTCCGCGCTCTCCCACACTTTTCCCACTTTTCAGTTTTACGCGATGGTGAGCTGGGAGTGGGAACTATTATTTCACTTTAACAACCCCCCTTCCCCCCTCTCCCCATCTCTTCATCCTCCTCCAGAACCTCGCGTGGTTTACTACTTAAGGCCACTTTGGTTTTGACAGGAGAGTTTTCGATAATACTTTTGAATTACTAGTTCCGATTTCGATCCCTCTCCAAGGCAAAACGACATAATTGGGCGAAGTTTAGAAAAATAACACGTGATGATTTTGTTTATAAAGTACCATTTGATATCATTGAAGAAATGTTGACGATGTAAGATCAGATATGCATAGCTTCTTTTTCTCAACAGACAAGTAACTGACTTGATTGCTACCAACTTTTAAGAAAATGATAGGGAAGTAAATTTTCTTGGTCTTTGAGACATACAGGCGTGTAAATTACACAGAGAGAGAGAGAGAGAGAGAGAGAGAGAGAGAGAGAGAGAGAGAGAGAGAGAGAGAGAGAGAGAGAGAGAGAGAGAGAGAGAGGTGGAGAGGTGGTTAGGGTTGTGGTTGTGGGAAATGGTCAAGCAGGTTATGATACTGGCATTAAAGGAGATAATGATATAGTGAGGCAGACCACAAGGAAGGGAGACAGGCAGGTATTGAGACCAACATGACGAGAAGGAGCAAGTCATGGGTAAATGCTTACTTTCTCAACACAAATTGTACTATTGTGTCTCCGTTTGTCACTGTGCTCCTACATTCGTTTGAACCATTTATTAAACAGTGACGGCAGCTGCCATTATTGGAACTGCCATTACCGATGATGCTATAAATCTCGTGTCTTTCCTCCGTGCATCGTTATCCTCTCCACACTCCAATCTATACGACCAAAACTTCCATTAATAACACAGACTCTTGTGGTAATGCCCTGCAAATATTACCTTAGCAGACGCTTTATTATCATCACCTATCAGTGCTTTCATCCTCTCTTCCGACCTGGCGCTGTCGTCTTCATCGGTTGGTAGATTTCCTCGTGATCATTAGTAACTTTGGTGCACCTGCTCGCACTGCCGTTGAGGAATGACGGAAAAGAATCATCCCTCGGGAGAGAATGACACGCGAGAATGCCAACTTTTAAACACAAGGGTCATCAGAGGTTCATCAGAGCGCTCTATTCTCTCCCTCACATATAACACAATCCCTCTCACAATACTCCTTCATGTTCACATTTCATTCTCTCCTTCCTTCTCTTTCACATCTAGGCTATACAAAGGGGAGGGTTTTAATGACAACGGATTAGCGAGGTCGCCTAAGGGTATGGTTACGCGTCTAAAAGGATATGTACAATACAACAGCTGGGTGGTTGAGGATATATGTATGTATAGTGCCGCCCCCCGCCCCTGAGGCACCATGACTGCCCACCACTATGAGGCACCATGACTGCCCACCACTATGAGGCACCATGACTGCCCACCACTATGAGGCACCATGACTGCCCACCACTATGAGGCACCATGACTGCCCACCACTATGAGGCACCATGACTGCCCACCACTATGAGACACCATGACTGCCCCCACTATGAGGCACCATGACTGCCCCCCCACTATG
Organism: Chionoecetes opilio; assembly: GCA_016584305.1. Taxonomy (NCBI): domain Eukaryota; kingdom Metazoa; phylum Arthropoda; class Malacostraca; order Decapoda; family Majidae; genus Chionoecetes; species Chionoecetes opilio. The sequence continues at coordinate 50,525 of JACEEZ010010592.1, forward strand.
AGGCACCATAAATGCCCATCACTATGAGGCACCATGACTGCCCATCACTATGAGGAAACATGACTGCCCATCACTTTTGAGGCCCCATGACTGCCCATCACTATGAGGCACCATGACTGCCCATCACTATGAGGCACCATGACTGCCCATCACTATGAGGCACCATGACTGCCCACCACTATGAGGCACCATGACTGCCCACCACTATGAGGCACCATAACTGCCCATCACTATGAGGCACCATGACTGCCCATCACTATGAGGCACCATGACTGACACACGATAGGGTCACCACCACCACCGGTACCCCCTCTGTGCGGCACCATTGCTCACTATAACTTATATAGGAATATCATACGGTGGTTATATGATATTTCAAAGTTAACTAAGCCGAAAATTGCAGCTATCGTAATATTCAGAATGAGTTGAAAAGTTATACCTACCATACAATAGAGAGACACACGATGTTTTATGCCATTTTTAATCTATTTTATCTATATTTGATTATATATTTTTTTCATTCTATTATTATATATTTTTTTTTTTGCTTGCTGGTGCAGACTGGGTTTTGGTGTGGTATATGTATAGGACAAGGATACATTCTTGTATTATCCTTCGTATAGGCGTTGGTCAGGACGTGTATTATGAGGAAGGATCGGTATGGCATAAAATTAACATCGGGGATTGAGCACCGTTACTGATAAAAACAACAACAACTCATCGTTAGAATGAGACATAGGGGGGCGGGGGGAGAAGGGGATTGGATTACGGTGTCGCGGAGGATTATGAGTTTGGATAAAGTTAGCCCATGTGAGGTGCAGCGAACCGCCTCAATATGACTTACTCTTCCCCTCCTTCCTCCTCCTTTCGACGCAAACACCCTGATCATTATTCACGCGGGAACAAATGACGTAAAACAAACCAGATCAGAGGCCCTCCTTACTAAATATCGCAAGATGATGAACAAATATAAAGTAAAATCTAGTAAAATCATCGTATCTGGTATTCTTCCGAGGATCAATGCGGCAAACAGCTTTTTACAACAAGGCCTTCAGCACAAACAATTTGTCTCGCAAATCTCTGTAAAGAAGAAGGAGTTGAATATAAACTTATGGGACCAATTTTATAACCAACCGATTCTCTTCCGAAACGATGGTCTCCCTTAAATTCAGTTGGTTTTTGCACGACTCCCGGGAGGCTCCTCAATGACGCGGTAACTAACTACAAATCAAAAAACTCCCAGCAGGTAGAGGTTCCGACAACAACCTAAGCTCTAGTTCCACAATATAAGTTCTCGTTCACTCAAAGCACCAAAAATTTTGTACCCGCAAAGCCCCAACTACCCATCCCCATATTAAAGCTTGTTTACTTTTAAAGCCCGTAGTATACGTACAAATTTCATGATTTGAGGAACTAGTTTATTCAGAAAAATACACATCATCGGAAATTTTAGAGTCATGGATAAATACGACAAATAGATTTTTGCTGAATTCGATCAGGGTATAAATTTTTAGTCAGAAAGCTACGAAGCAGGAGGAGGTTTTT